>CM040820.1:48208784-48388784 GCA_022828995.1 Vimba vimba | reverse complement strand
AAAAATAAAATGAAAAAGATAATTGTCACAAAATTCATACTTTTTTAAAATTACACGTTTTTTAATATCTTTTTTTCCTCACAATTCTGAGACAAAAAGTCTTAATTGTGAGGGGGGAAAAAAGACAATCGTGAGGATAAAAACTCAAACTTGTTGAAAATAATTAGGACTTTTTATCTCAAAAATCAGGCTTTTTCTCAAAATTGCATGTTTATATCTTGCAATTCTGAGGAAAAACATTGCAAGAAAAAAAGTCAATTGTGAGGATAAAAACGGCCGTGGAATAAAATAAATTAAGGGAAAAAAAGAAAAGGGGGGAAATTAAAAGGTAATTGCAATTTAGCAAGATTATACCACGTTTATATCTTTTCCTAGTCAGAATTGTGTGATAAAAAGTCACAAACTGTACCTTTTTTCCCCTTTTAATTCCATGGCGGAAACAAACATTCATAGAAAAATCCATGACTTCTCCTGAGCCATGAAAAACAATTTCTGAAAAAAGAAAAAGAAAATCTGCTCTGGGCAAGATTGTGATAAACTGTATATCTGATGACAACAGCATGAATAATAGACCAGTAAAAGGTGGCTGCATGAATCGATGTTGATACATGAACATATTTTGCTTACCAGATTTAACAAATCTTTTCCCCCATTGTCTCTTTTGATTTGCAGCATTTCCCACTTGAACAAAGAGAATTTGTTGAA
Organism: Vimba vimba; assembly: GCA_022828995.1. Classification (NCBI taxonomy): domain Eukaryota; kingdom Metazoa; phylum Chordata; class Actinopteri; order Cypriniformes; family Leuciscidae; genus Vimba; species Vimba vimba. The sequence continues at coordinate 48,388,079 of CM040820.1, read as the reverse complement.
TCACTTATTCAGGTGGATCGACACCTTCAGTCATGCAAACATCACTGCAGATCGCACCACTTTCAAACCCTTTGAAAAGACAAAACAGAAGTCGATTATTTTCACCAGTCATAAAAAAGACTATCCTGTCCATGCAAACCGGGATACCTTCAGCACGCCGGATCTGAATCTGTCTGATTAAGATTCAAATGTGTGGTTGACGCCAGTTGGGCCTGCAGGAGATTTAATTAAGATTATGAGGCCAACTGGGAGGTTATGGAGAACAAACAAACTCCATATCAGACTCATCTGCCTTATTATTGACAATCTCTGCATGCAAAGAGAGAGTGTCACAAAGCAAAATAAAAACAATCTCACCACTGAAAACCTGAAGTGATTTAAAATTAAGTCACAATTAGCTTTTTGTCACTTCATAAACCTATACTGTGAATTTCAAACGTCAACATTCACATAATTACAGCTTAAATATCATCAATACATGATTCTGTAAGTGTTGCTGCTCAAGGAAGATGTCGTTGCATGCTTGTGTGCTCATCCCGTAGAAATCATTATTCTGCTTGGAAGACAGCAATACACACACTCCGAGTTTACCTTTGACAGGGACCTACTTTAAATTCAAATTCCAACAGTGTCTCTGATTTACCTTTCTGCTTTGCCCACGAAGATGGTTTATATTCAACATAGAGAGGAATTGTAATAAACTTTATGAAAATTTCATCCCAGGCTGATTGATTGAGGGAAAAAACTTTTGCTTCTTGCATGGTTTGCAACACTTTCAAAGTGAAATGTCCAGTGAGTGGCGCTTAAAGTGGACCTATTATGCAAATGTCACTTTTGCATGGTGTTTGAACATAGTGTGTATACACAGCCACTCTATAATGATAAAAATCCACCCACTCCTCTTTTTTTTTAAATCCCCATAAATCATAAGCAGTGTCTCAGAGCAAGCCGTTTGCAGATTCTAGCTTTTGTGAAGTCACAAATGATTAGGCCCCGCCCACGACTGCTGGCAGACTCCGCCCTATTAGCATAGACTCCGCCCCTCATGAGCTGTACATCTTCTCGCCAGAGCATTTATTACCAGCATTCAATAAATGGATTCTTATTAAAGCTACTAAAAGCAGTGAGTGATTTTCTGTTTTTCTTTTGTTGTTTGATTCATATGAACAGCGTATAAAGCAGCAGGTTCTGTATATTACGCTGCTTTCACTTTAATACGCAGATCTAATATACACATGCAATTTCTGTCCCTGCTGTTTACGTTCACAGACATAACTGACTGTTTATGTGAACTTAGTGTGTTTTTTAAATAACCTTGTGTGTATTTGAGTGCAATAAGAGTGAAAGAGAACTGAAATCCAGCTTTCTGTGCGCGTGATTCTGCTCAGAAAACCATATATCAGAAGTTTAGACTGATATGGCTTTAAAACGCATGAGGAAAATATACTTTCATGATGATGAAGAACTGCACTGTAACGTGAGCATGACCGCGATAGAGATGACAATCAAATCCAAGCAAATGTTTTAGTTTTTGGCGGAGTATCTGAGGCAGGAGCTGTACAGGCTCCGCCCTCTTCTGGAAAGGGGGCGGAGCATCCACTCATTTGCATTTAAAGAAACATGCACAAAAACAGTATGTTTTTCCTTCCAATCAAAAATGGGTTTCCGAGCAAGTTTACTGGTGCTGGTTTATGTAATGCAAACCTCAAAATGTATTAGTTTTTCAAATCATGCACTATATAGTAAAAGTGCTATACTGTTGTGCATGAATTTAAGTCTTTATTATGCAATAATCTGCTCCTATAGGTATAATTAATGTGAAATGAAATTGAAAAAGTTGTTGGTGTTTTACTGCCATTACTGTTAATTTCAGCTGGAATTTCTTTCTTTTTTTTTATAATAATAAAATAAGCCTAGGTTGGAAAATTGCAATGGCTGGTAAGCAGAAAGGATCTGGCTTATTGATTTCAGTGATGATAAATGAATCATGCTTCCATACGCACTCTCACAATGGCTTCGTTCACTCAACGTGAGGGTTTGGATATGGGTTGTGAGGTTAAAGTACATGTCCACAGCATTATGCCATATCTTTCATTGCACAAACAGATTGCGAGATGCCAGCCAATTGTCATTCTTAGCGGACCGTGTGCTGTCATACACTGTCTCCATGGCAACTGATTACTTGCACAGTGTGCATGTGGTCGTTCGGGGGTGAGCTGTGAAATAAATTGCTGAATTCCTCAGACAGCTCTCCAAACAATCTCGAGCACAAACAAGGGGAACGAAACGGCACCCGGCGCATTCTGATGTCTCTGCATTTTGTGGTTCTTGCCATTGTCGTCGCCCGGGCATGTTGTGTGAAGATGAGACGGGATCTGTGCTGTACAAGGCCACTGCGAGCTCTATATATAATCACCGCCTGGAGAAACGCTTGCATCTCCAAAACACCAACTTTTCAGCAGAACAACTCAGAATGAAACTACATGGATTCAGAACAAGCTGATGTGTTTTGTAAAACCCTGAAGGGTGCGTCAGCGTAAACTGAGGCGCAGAGGAACCTGTGCTGGATCTCTCGTTATTTCAGACATGCCATCTGTTATTCTGCATTAGCGGTTCATTACAAACCTTTCTTTCTGATGCACACTACCGGTCAAACGTTTGCAATGGTTAATGTTTCTGAAAGAAGTCTCTTCTGCTCACCGAGGCTGCTTTAGTTTGATTACATATACAGTAAAACAGTGGAATATTATTACAATTTAAAGCTGTGAATATATAGTAAAGTGTAATTTATTCCTGTGATCAAAGCTGAATTTTCAGCATCATTACTCCAGTCTTCAGTGTCACATGATCCTTCAGAAATCACTCTAATATGATGATTTGATGCTTAAGAAACATTTATGATTATTATCAGTATTGAAAACAGTTGTGCTGCTTCAAACTGCGATACATTGTATTTGTCAGGATTCTTTGATGAATAGAATGTTCAAAAGAACCGCATTTATTTGAAATAGAAATATGTTGTATATTGTCACATTTGATCAATTTAATGTAAAAAAAAAAGTAACAATTTATTTTTTAAATTTGAGTTACTCCAAAATATGGAATGGTCGTGCATCGCAGTTTTACAAAAATACCAAAACAGCAACTGTTTTCAACACTGACAATATTGAATATTTCTTATGACACCTCTTTCAAAAACATAAAACAAATAAAATAAAATAAAAATCAGTGTTGAAAACAGTTGTGCTGCTTCAAACTGTGCTACATTGTACTGTATTTGTCTGAATTCTTTGATGAATAGAATGTTCAAAGAACCGCATTGAAATAGAAATATGTTGTATATTGTCACATCTGATACATTTAACGCGTCCTATCTGAAAAGTAACAATTTCTTTTTTAAATTTTAGTTAACCCAAAATATGGAATGGTCGTGCATCGCAGTTTTACAAAAATACCAAAACAGCAAATGTTTTCAACACTGACAATAATGAATATTTCTTATGACACCTCTTTCAAAAACATATATATATATATGAAGAGTTCAGATGCAAAAGTCTCTAAGTGCCATCGGAAATTTTCTTCTAGAATGATCATTTTTATCAAGCTTGTATATTTAAGTTCAGTAATTTCACTTAAATAGCAATGAAGATTACCTATTAATTGTCATTAAAGTGAAATTACTGAACTTAAATATACGAGCTTGATAAAAATGATCATTCTAGAAGAAAATTTCAGATGGCACTTGGAGGCTTTTGCATCTGAACTCTTCACATATATATATATAATGTTCAAAACTGAGACCCGAAACAGATACTTAAATCCACATTTAAAAATGTTGCAAAATGTGTGTTTTGAAAAGTGTCATCGTTGTTGCTGAGTAGTGTATAAGAGTCAAGAATAGTGTAAATCAAACCTCCAGCTCGTTTCTCACTTCACAGAACAAGTCTTTTGCTCTCAGAAGGAAGTAACTTTAGACAATGTTTTCACTTCAAAGTGCACATCCTAATTGATCCTGCACTTCTCTTCTGATCCCTTCAAAAGGAAAAACACAAAACCCAGCACAGGGGAAATCAATACAGATTAAACACACGCCTCCATTTAGCAATTAATTACACATAACTCCTCCCACATGCACTGAAACGGATACACAACCATCACTTACAAGAACTTTCAGAGCCGCGTGGAATAATTGCACTGAAGTCTTTCATTACAACTCAATCAGTCACTTTCCTCTCTGGTTAAAAATTCACCTCAGCATCCACATCAAACGACAAAGCAAGACTTTAAATTACCTTGTTTTTCATTTAAACAGATGACACCGTATAGAGACCATCTTCCCAGTTTCTTACTCTCCCTCACGTCGTTTTAAACCCTCGTGACTTTCAGAATACCTCCAAAAATCCAAAACAAACAAAAGTCCATGTTCTTCCTCGCACAGCTGTCGTCCGAGCCTCCCGAAGCCTTGCCATTGCTTTGTGAACATATCTAAAGATGTTATTATATCATAGTCTTCTGCAGTTTGTCTTTTCTGGAGCTTGACAACCCTTGACAACCAATTACTGCATTTTCCTTGTAAGAAAAAGACCAGTGTTAACATCTTCTGTTTGGATCCATGGTCGAAATAATTGAAATTTTTACATCTTTCTTTACTTTATTCTTTTCAATCTTCATTCTGTCCTCATCCTAAATAACTTCCCCTTAGAAACAGACTCTAAAACTGGTGTTTTCTGTAAAATTGCACTGTAGAATGTCTGCAGATTTTTATGTTTAAAAAAGTACCAATTTTAAAGGTTTATGTTGGTATTTAGTGTTGAAGTCTGACCCGGTTTAATTCAGTGAACTGGTTCAAAAATCCATGTCACCGTTTTTGGGTTTCTTCGTGTTATGCATCAGTTTGTGTTCTATGATATCACGTGGCATATTTGCATGCGTTAAGTAAGTAAGTAAAGTTTTATTTATATAGCACCTTTTAAAAACAGAAACTTCATGTGCAACAAAACATGCACACATAATAAAAATAAGATCAAATAAATCAAGGAAAGGCTCTAGTAACCAAACGTGCTTTGAGATACACTTTTTAAATATGATAGCGAGTCGACGGCTTGTAGAAGGAAGAGATTTCCGGAGCTTGGGACCGAAATGACTTTACACTGACTTATCACATTTTTGCTGTGTTTTTTGGTACAACCAACAAGTTACTATTGGATGTTTAGATATTTCATATATTCAACATATTAGAAAGGTATTTTGAAGCAATATGGAGACGTTAATAAACTAGTAAGAGAATCTTAATCTGCACTAACTAGACAGACTCCAGACAATGCCTTAAAATATGATTTATTCACGGCCGGAGGATCTCAGACCGATTTCAGAGAGAATCCCATCAGCAAAAAGAATGCAACAGTTTTTATAGAATTAGGAGCATGGCAAAGGTGACATGATACATTAAATCATTTTTATTCTATAATATGATTGGTTCTTTATATGTATAATTCAGCAAACCCTTCTGTTACTGGGTAGAAGCTTTACTTTGTTACTCAAAGTCATGAGTTTATAACTTTAGATATCTGTCTAGTACGGTGGCTGAGAGAGCTCAACCCGCTGAAACTGAAGAAAACACATGCAAACAGAAAATCACCCGCAAATTAAGAAAACATCTTCATCAGTTTCACAACACACGTGTGCTCCAAATACTCACAACACAACCAAATACAGAAACACGCTGCAAATAGAACAGAACACAATGGAAATGTTTCCAGAGGACCCCAATGAGTGACGGACGTTATCTGTTCGTTTGTGGAGGAGAGCAAGGGGAATATATACCAGTAATCCCTTTCCTGCTGGCAACAAATGAACAAATTAGTTTCATTCTTGTATGATTTTGAGAAGGGAATTAGCTCTTCAGATTAGTCGTTTATTAATATATTGCAGGGTGAAAATTCTGTTATTTTATTTAAAAAATTGTTAATAAACAAATAAATCTGTTCAGTCTTATCAGAAAATCAAAGCAGCCTTACAGTGGCATATCCATCTGCTCATTTCATCAACTAGCACAGAGAGACCATTCAGTTGGTCCTATCTGATGCATGTGACGTCACAGAAAAATTGTTTTTGTGCAGCATTGAAAAAAAAAAAAAAAACAGACTCAAAAAGATTTAGAAAAAAGGTTTCGAATTTACACATCGCTATTGGCAGTGCCTTCAGAAAGTCATCAGAGAGGATTTTATGCATGTCTGTTCAATGCATTACTATTGAACTAGCAATAAAGAAGCATTCTGAGTAGACGTACGACACAGTTTTTCTCTCAAAGCCTTCTGGGAGTTGGGTCGCAGGGGACCGTGTCCTTTCCAGCAGGATGCTCCGGTGTTGAGCTTCTCTGTCCTATCAAAGCATTATCATCCAAACACGAGCAGCAGCCAATACAGCCTGTGATAAAGCGAGCAGCGGACTGAAGAGGATCTCTGTGCAGAGCTGTCGGTTTGTGCATCAGCAGCAATGCCAAGAGACTCCCAAAGCTCTGATAACAGGGACTCAGTGAAAGAGGAAAGGACTGGAATCACCAAGCGGCCCATGCAGTCAATAATCTCAGAAACAGACAGTCTACTCTGCCATGCTTTACTGAAGATGGCCAGTGCTCGAGGAGAAAGTAAATAAACCTAGAAAAATAAAATAGTTTGGCTGTATTCTAGTAGTCCAAGTATATTCTAGGTTGCATTGACCAGTGCACACAGATAAACTATTGACTTTTAGAGGATTGCCCAAAGAAAAACACTTTAGAATGACTTATTGATTAATGCATGAACTGCAACAAAATGTTATTATAAAAGTCATCCCGCAATAAAATGCATTAAAATATATATAGAAAAAAGCAATATATTTTTTTAACAGCATCAGACAGAAACTGTAGGAAAACACTCTCAAACTTACTATGAGTGACAACCAGAGCCATGTTTTTGGACTGTAATCACACAGACAATATATATATAGAACTGCATATATATATATATTCTCCTGAGACCCAGAAAAAAATATATTTTGAATTTAGTTTTTTTTCATGTCATCACATTGTTTAGAGCATAAGAAACAAATGGTAAAAAAAAAAAAAAAAAAACATTTTTGAAAAATGATATTTTATTCATGCTATGTCCTCTGTAGTGGACACCGGGACTGAGTTGTTTAAAAAATAAAATGACATGAAATTATATGTATAGGCAAAAGCAATGGGATTTTTTTTTCTTTTCTTTTTTTTTTCAATCACCAATAAATGTTGGGGTTTCAGGTTTTATTTTAACTAAAATTTGTATAAAGATGATTCTCAACTATATATGTTATGAAAGATATAACGAAATTAATTGATGCACCATTTTACTTTATGCAATATGTGGGTAATTACTAAATTAATATTCCCATTTTAATGCAATGCACACTGCACACTGTATCTAATGTGCACATTAATGTGTTCTTGGAGCAACATTTAATGAAAAAAGAACTGTAATAATTGGAGTAATAATTAGCAACATTTTAATAATAATATCTAATATTTTATAGGAATATTGATGTATAATTTCTTTCCATATTCTGTTGTTGTGTCTCCTAAAATGCCTGATAAACATGATTTAAGTCCTGATGTCTCTACAGTGGACATGTATGAAATCAATGCCCTGTTCTGTAGCAGAAAGTATTTTTTTTTTTTATTTATAAACCCCATAACGTTTTCCTGAGATATTTGTTTATGAAATACAATTTAAAAAGTAGTCCGATTTAAATTATAATTACAATATATATATATATATATATATATATATATATATATATATATATATATATATATATATATATATATATATATATATATATATATATATATATATATATATATTTATACACACACACACACTTTATATACATATAAAATATTATCTTTCAATTCAAAATATTAACAAAAAATATAATAGTATATCAATGACATTAAAATGACACTGACAGGTATTCTGCTGAGGAACTGCGGTTCAGAAACAGGTCAAAATGTAACTTCAAATAGTTATATTTGTTTGCAAATTCCATTTCCATTGACTCATAAATTATGAATGAATAATAGATTTTTCTTTGGTATGAGGAAATGTCCCAAATGTAAAGCGTCACACACAGGAATCGTGTGTTCTTTGCATGGTGAGGAAATTAAATGAGAATCTGTTAAAGAGTGACGGTCTGTTTTTCATAACATCATACATTTTGAATGGGGCGCAAGAAAAGGTTGAAGATTCCATTACACAAAGTGAATATTTACCTGTATGACCAGTGTTTGCTCTCTCACAACCAGTGCTGTTTTCTTTGTAAACAAGACACTTTTAAAGGGGTCGAGAACTGCATTTTTGTTTCTTATTATATTTCCTGAGGTGCACTTATAATGTTACAAAGATATGTGCATCAAAATTGTCATAATTTAGAAATAAATGGGCATTATCTTCCATGATTTTAGCCCTCTGATTTGAACCCTTGGTTTAAATGGGTGGACCTCATTTAAGTCATCAATGTAATCACCCACTGCTACTGTATGAAAGAAAACATATTTGCATACAAAATAAGTGCAGAACTCAAATCACTGATAGACTTAAGTGATTGACAGATCAGGCGATTGCAAAAGATCAAACATTCTTTGATCGCTTTCTCTTTAAAATGTAACCAAGATTAAAAAAAAAAAAAAAAAAAAAAAAAAAAAAAAAACTGATGATTTCAATACTACTCAGAAGCACAGTGTGAAGTTGACCATTTAGTCACTGGCTTGATATCCTGATGCATAAACAGCAATAAACCATTTGGCAACATATCAAAACAAAAACTGATCACAGATTAGACTTTTCAATTAAAACACTTACTGTGTTCAGACAAGTATCACGATGGATGGATGGATGGATGGATGGATGGATGGATGGATGGAATGATGTATAACAATGGATGGATGGATGGAACGATATAGAATGATGGCATGATATAGAACCAATAAACCAATAAACATCGACATACATTTAATCCACATGAAACAAATTATACTCAAAAAATAACAAACACAAAAATGATATAGAACAATAGATGGATAGAATTATATAAAACAGTGGATGGATGAATGTACAATGAAGGATGGATTGATGGATGGAACGATGTACAACAATGGATGGATAAAATTATATACAATAGTGGATGGATGGATGAAGGAAGGAAGGATGGAATTATATATAGTGATGGATGGATGGATGGATGGATGGATGGATGGATGGATGGATGGATGGATGGATGGATGGATGGATGGATGGATGGATGGATGGATGGATGGATGGATGGACAACAATGGATGGATGGAATGATATACAAGGATGGATGGAAATATATAGTATGATGGATGGATGGAATAATATACAACGATGGATGAAAAGGTATCGTACGATGGATGTATGGGGGAATAATATACAGTGACAGAATGATAGATAGATAGATAGATAGATAGATAGATAGATAGATAGATAGATAGATAGATAGATAGATAGATAGATAGATAGATAGATAGATAGATAGATAGATAGATAGATAGATAGATAGACAGACAGACTGATCACACACTGCAGTAAATGACTAAAATGGAGCACGTCGTGCGGTGCGACAGACAGCTTGAGTCTGGGGTTTAAAGGAAAAGAGGAAGAACGATTATGATCTAATCCTTCTGCAGAGGGGTGCACAAATCCCCAATCCCAGAATACACATTTAATTGAATCAGCGCTTGAGACAGTGGAGAGAGCAGCTTGTTAATGAAGAGTAATGGGGGAGATCAGTGTGCGAGCAGGTTCTCCTCCGAGAGATTACAGCGCCCGACTGAGAACACCCGGCAATTACACTAAACCCGAAAGGAAATACCGCAGAAGAAAATAATATGACATGGTTGGTGTGGCGGATTTCAAAAAGTGCTTTTGTACGTAGCTGCAAGTTTTTAAAGTGCACCGGCAGCGCTGTGCTCGCAGAGATGGCCGAAGTATGAAATATGATCTTGATTAAATTGAGTTGCATGCATAAATTATTAGAGAAAGAGAGAAAACAACATGGGCCAGAGGCCAATGACAAATTCTCATCTGAGGAAATGAGGGCTGCCGTTGCCAGGCTCAGGAATTTGTTTAATGACCTCCGCCTGTTCAAGGTAATGTGAAGGGAAAACAAAAACAATAAAAAGTAGGATGAAAAATGAAAATAATTATCCCTCAGAAAAATAGTCGCCTACAGTTATGGCTTTGTGTTTTTAACATCTGGCTTTAGAGATCTAATCAAACGTGCTGTACATTCGATGTGATGCTGGTAATATTTCTCCTGAATCTGTGCTGGGAATGGACAACCCATGATGATTAGTCAAACAACAAACAGATGGTCAATTAACTTCCATTCGTTAACTTAATTGCATGAAAGAAATTGCTGAAACCCTTCAGTGTGTGTGCTATTATTTGATGCATGCATTTGTAACGTAATGCATTGGTCTAAAATGAAATTGCAAAAACAAAAAGTGTTTTCAGACAGAGAAGTTCAAGACAGTTTTTCATTCTAAACTTAGTTTGGCTCTGATTGTTTTTCTCGTGCAAATACTCAAACACTCAAATACTGTATACCGGAAAATAGGTCAATATTTTATGGAAGCTATTCCTATTTTGGACATCCAGTTTCATCTGGACAAACCAGCATACATTCCTCAGGATTTCAAATACTATACATTGAAAGCTAGACAGTGACAAAGGAAAAAAATGAACGCAAGATAAAGAAGAACAGGCAGCCGGAGGCCTATATTATCTGTCAGTCAATAACCTGAGGCATAATTGTCATGTGAATAGTCAGTCTGGATCTACAGGAAAATACATCATTACAATACTGACAGGTTGATGGCATGACAAGAACGTATAGAGTCCCAAACCCTTCTAGCGATATGTTTCAAAATACAAACTTCCAGGCATTCCCAGTCATGTCAATGGGAATTGTTTGGCTGTGCTTCACCTTCAATTGTTATCTTAGGGAGTATATGTTATCAGATTCTTCAATTTAATTTCATCATTGTCACCTAATGTATGTGTGGCTTGAATCAAATCCATTGATTAATTTTTAGGTGCGCATTTGATACAAGAAAGATTTCTGTTTATTTATTTTATTTTTCATTGGCATTTCAAATAAAGTCTAAAATTAGTCGGTAATGTTCAACATTGATCCCAAAAGCCACTTTCAGGGTTATACTTAGCAGGATCTGGGCCCGGTTTCCCGATAACGCTCACTATTAGCGCGCTAAGAGAGCTCGAAAGATATATCTTACCAAAGGTGTTTATGTTTCTTAGTGTGTTCCCCGAACCATACCTTAGGAAGCTGCTTAAGATATACCTTCTTACGTGCGACGTTACCGGGTGCTGTCTGTGGCGATGCTGCTGAATTGGTTGATATCGATGACTCAAGAATCAATTATTCTCTCGTGCAGGGGCTGTTTATGTGAGAAAGCGGTGATCTTTATAAATGAAGCACTTCAGAAATAGTTGAAATTGCTATTTATTATGATTATTGGATATTATAAAAAATAATCCAAACTATAATAGCCTATAATAGCCTAGCCTACATATTTTTAAATTGTAACATATATTTCTGCCATAATAACCTTTTCAAATTTGTACGTACTTTCTTCTCTTTCCCATTTTTGTTCGCTGAGGTGGAGCTGTGATGAAATATTGTTCTTGGAAATACTTTCCAGCATTTCAGTAATAAAAGTGTAGGCCTACATCTCGGTGCTCGGCAGTGATCAAAAAGGGTTTAAACAGTGGATTTTTAATCTCTTCTTGTAAACTCAGAGATGTGGATTCAGACGGCAATTAAATTACCACACGACCTGTTTGTCAAAAAACAGAAGGTACTAATTTGGCCAGGGATTTTTACGCAGGTTGGGTGAGAAAAAACACTGATATTATGGATTCGGAAAATCTAAAATCACCGACTTACCCCTGTAAATGTTTAAAATACCGGACGAGCCCATGAGAAACAATATTAGCGTCCGAATAGGCCTTAACTGACAGTAGCCTGTGCTTTCACTGGCCTTTAAAAGAGCGTTTTAATTAAATTAATAATATTGTATAATAATATAATTAAAAATCTAACAACAATCAGTGTAATGACAATTTTATTCTTTGCATGAAAACACTTGAATTAGCCTAATTGAACACTGTCTGGGTGTATTAAAACTTCAGAATTATATTCATATAGACCTGCAACAGTGATAAGGTAAAGCTAAGAGTGGTCCAGACCAACCTTACGAAAGTGTGACTTACAGAAGATATACTTAGCGTACCAACGTGTCGGGAATCGTGCCATAACGTTAAGAGAGAGGTTAAGGAATAGGTTAAGAACTACTTAGAGATAAGAACGCTTTGGGAAACCGGGCCCTGTACAGTATTATTTAATATCATTCACAAGCAATTTTAAAGACGTAAAACACTTGATGTAGTGCTGTAAAATGGTAGTTTACTTTCATCATCCTCACGTCAGTAGACTGGTTTTGTCTCATATATCTAAAGGGTTAAATACACCAGAAAGCCGTACAGTGAGTATACTGACAAACACTGTGATTAACCATTTCACTTTGGATTAACCATTAACCATTTACATTGCATCATACTTCAGTCAGAATTTATTTTAGATTTCATGAACACAATCTGAGCTGAAAACGAAAACCAAATGAAGCCAAAGTAGTTTAATTAATTATACAACAACAAACAATAAGTAAAAAGAGGCATCCTCATATTGTGCGGATCTACCATCTATCTAGAACTAGCAATGATGCACAGTTTGGAAGCAATAAAAGAGTAGAAGCAGAATAAAATAAATTCAATTTAAACAGTGGGAATCTTCTATTCTGATGCTGAAAGCATGAATGTAAAAATCTTTACAAGTTCTGGAATACATGCATGACTCAAATCGATTGGCATTCAGTGGTCAGATATTTCCTATACCCAGATTTCCGTCCACTGCAATGCCGCTCATCCTGGTAAAACAAAAAATACTGTCATTATATCTTGTATCACCCCGCAAATCAGCTCTTTCATTTCCTACAAAACACACCTGGAGCAAGTGTGTGTGTCAGTCTGTTTGAAGTGGATTGTTTTGTACTACTTGGACAGAAGGTGTCTGTGATTTAATCTAAATTCAGAAAGAATTCTGGGTTACAATTTATTTCGATAGTCCACTTTAGACATTCTACTAACTAAAAGTAACTTTGCAACTACATGTCAACTAACTCTCATTAGAGTATTAGTAGACTGTCAGTAGACTGTCAGGTTATGGTTAGGTGTTAGGGTTCGGGTTAGGAGAATAAGTTGACTTGTCATTGCAAAGTTACTTATAGATAGTAGAATGTCTAAAGTGGACTATCGAAATAAAGAGTTATCGAATTCAGAAATTTTTCAAAAATGTTTGTAAAATCATTGAAGAAAGCATTGCAATGCATTGGAGAAGCATTTATTCCTCCTATTGAGGAAAGAATCACGGTGCATTAGAGATTTTTTTTTTCTCTCTTATTTTTATTTACAACACATATCCAGTATATATAAAGTGTTACATCATTACAGTTTGCAAATCCAATACTACGGTGGCCCAGTAGTGCACAACACAACACAACACAACACAACACAACACAACACAACACAACACAACACAACACAACACAACACAACACAACACAACAAAATTTAAAAAGCAAACATAAGTTCACAACAAAACAAAATTAAGCCACAACACAACAAAATGAATCCACAACACAATGGAAAATGTACAGCACAACATAAATAAGTCACAACACAATGGAAAATGTAACACAACGAAATAAAGCCGCAACACAACGGAAATGCTCCAAATCGACCCCTAGAGGGCTCTCGGAGCGCGATAAAGTTAGTTTTCCATGCCTTTTAAAATTTCGTTGTGTTGTGCACTACTGGGCCACCGTACAATACAGCATAAGTAGTCAAACCTGGAACAATCTGGAACCTTCTCGTTTTCATAAGGTGACCAGTCGTCATCAAAAATAAAGAAAAGTCAGGGAGAAGCAAAAAAAAAAAAAAAAACACCATTGGCAAAGCAACTGAAAATGTTGTAGTGCCAACAGCAGTGGCAGTGTCTCCATGTCAAATGTGCTATAATTAGCTTCAGGCCACTTAAATCTCTTTGAGAAATGGGACACTGGGCGGTCGACTTGTAGAAAGCAACTCCACACTAACTCTCACAGCAATGACTTCAAGTGTAGTGAAGAAAAGAGGCTGCAACTAATCTCAAAGCGTTCTGCCTTCCAGTAGACCACATGAAACATGATCTGTAAACAGATCAGAGGAGGAGCCGCACGCGCCAAACGAGCACAGCACATCTGTAGAATAATGGGATGCCCCCAAAACCCCTTTTTTTTAATTATTAATGTGTCTCTTCAGCTCTGCCAAATTCATATTTGTCTGTTTGGAAAATACACTGAAAGACAGAGCCGAACAAACTTCCTGGGCTTTATGTGATCAGTAACAAAAACTTTCAGCAACAAAATATATAAATAAATACACAGCGCAGGCTTGTAACAGGGTTAGAGAGATTTGAGATGTTAGCACCTGAATAAGTGAGGACTGTATCGTGCTTTTCTGGTGTTGCAGTTTGATCTACAACATATGGTCTGTGTCTACTGGGTGAATAGTGTTGCATGTGTGATATTTAGTTTAGTTTTCTGTATGATGGAGAAACCTGAGGCCAGATTCACAGAACTTTCTCATATTTTCTTATTTTATAACTCAGTAAATGTTTATGAATGCAAAATATTCATACCTTTATTTCCAAGAATGTTCTTATCAATTTTCTTAAGCTTTTTATTTTTTTTAAATACAACACTTAATAATAATTTGAATTCCTGTAAAGAATGTTCAAAAAATCATTGGTAAAATTATCTTAAAGTCACCATGAACTCAAAATGGATTCTCAACTTTTTCTAACAGAATATTGCAGTGTTTTTGATTCATGATTTATCCGTGCACATCATTATTGTTTTAACTTCATGTTCCTGGTAATCTTGAATCAGAATAATTTCCTCTTGCAGCATCTCTTCTCTTCTCTGATGACGAGGGTGGGGCGACCTGTCAATCACATGAGATCAGCCAATAGCAAACCACAACCAGCCAATCAATTCCCCACAGACAAAATCAAGCCCCGCCCACATTTCCAGAATCCGTTTCACTCGGATATACGTCACAATATAGGGAAGAAAGTTAGGATAGCATAACCTCCAAACTGCCTTAAAAACCCAAAGGTATGGTTAATGAATTTATTGTGTTGTTTCAAATATTATGAAGTATAACACTGGCTACACTGTAAAAAAAAATCCCGTAAAAAAACGGTAAATCTCTGGCAGCAAAGTTTCCAGACGGGTTCTGTTAAATTACAGCAAATAACCATTTCACAAAATTACAGGCAAAAACCGTAAAAATACAGAATTGACTTTACGGTCAAAATTAATTAAATTACAGTACATTACTGTTAATAATGGCTTATTAAACCGTGGAAAAACGGATAAATTATGTCAAATTACATAAAAAGAACATTTAACTTTAAGGTTAAACTGTAAATTTAGGGTTTTATAAAGTTATTTTATAATAATGCTCTGTATATCTACAGTAATTATCTTTTAATATATAGTTTTTCTGTGTAAAATAACTATGAATGTATGTATAAAAATGTAATAAGTACATAAATTCAAATACAAAGTTTGTATATTTACAGTTTTAATTTTTGCAGATCCAGTTTCACAACTTTGACCAATCTCTAATTAAGTACTTAATAATAGCAAATTTACAGTCAATTTCTGTTAAATTAACTAAATGTACAAGTACGGAATATCTGCACATTTACAGTATTACTCATTAAACAAACACTGAACATCAAGATACGTGAATGATAGGAAATACAGGCTTAGTATATCATTTAGAACAAGTAAAAATATCCACATTAAAAGACAATTGCTGTATGCCTTCATACTCTAATATAACATATTTCAAACATTTACAATTACATTTTATCCAAAGTGACTTAAAATTAAGAGAACAAGAGAAGCAACAAGTGCAGTGACAAGTCCCAGTTAGTGTAGCACAGTGCACAATTTTTCTTTTTTTTATTAAAACAAAGATTTAGTATTATTGGGTCAAGTGTTTATGAAAAGATGGATCTTTAGCAGTTTCTTGAAAATGTGTTGAGTTGGGCAGGTGATTCCACCAGCAGGGAACAGTCCAGGGAAAGGTCAGTGAAAGTGATTTTGTGTCTCTTTGGGATGATGGCACCACAAGGCGCCGTTCACTTGCAGAACACAAGCTTCTGGAGACACACAGATCTGAAGCAGTGAGTTTAGGTCTTGCTGCAGCATCTGGATCAGTTGCAGAGGTTTGACTGATGCTGGAAGGCCTGCCAGGAGAGCATTACAATAGTCCAGTCTGGATAGAACAAGAGCTTAGACAAGGAGTTGTGTGGCTCCGATAGGAAGGGCCGGATCTTTCTGATGTTGTATAAGGCCAGGCCCGGCGCCACGAGGGGGCAAAAGGGGGCATTGCCCCCTCAGATCTGATTTGTGCCCCCTCAGTTTCATTTTTGTATTCATGGTTACAAATGAAATGTTTAACCTTTTGAGCGGTACAGTCCCATATATGGGATTTTTTATTTCTGTGCCCCTGAGAGTATGGTCCCACATGTGGGATTTAGAGTGTTCAGTGACGACATAACTGCCAGATTCAAACTGTGCTTTCGCGCGTTGGTTGGCACTGAGCCAGAGTCGGACGCGCTCAGCGCTGTCATATATCACAACTATGCAGTGTTTTCAACCTCACAATGTTTATTTTAGGTTTCAGACATTTAAATACACATTAAGCACTAGTAAAACAATACATTTGGAGTTTGTAAAATACACACTGATGTCTGTGGAAGCAGCAATAACAATCTATTCAAATATAATTTGCCGACGTGTGTTATTCATATCAGACAAACACAGTGGAAGTAACTATAAAGTAGTTTACTCTATTCTTCTATTCCACTTTCTTGCATGTATTTCGGGAGAAATTGATGACTCACAGCCAGGATTCTCTGAACTGCGGCGCAAAGAAACAGCCATCTCACGTTATAGATCAAGATCAAGATTATTTATAAAGGTTTTTAAATGACCAGACACACTCACAAACACATTTTTGAGAATCGGAATATCAGATAGTTGATGACATGGTAAGCAAGTTTGTGAATATTTTGAATAAAAAAGGGAAAAGGAAATAAAAGCGATACATCCGCGGTGTGTCACGTGACAAATATGACGCGTTGCCATGGAAACATTAAGGGGGAACGTTCTAATTTCTAAAATAACAGTCGCCTTGAAAGAACTCTGGGGAGTCAGTTAGAATATTAAAATTAAGCGTGAAAGGGTTAATATATGCATAATAAATGACGCTGGCTTATCTTTTTTTACTAAGCAAGTTATCAGTGTGTATTGTTCATTGATGGTATAAAGTTAAGCCCCCTTAATAATTTCACATGCCCCCTCAGTCATTTCATTCTGCAGCCGGGCCTGTATAAGGCAAATCAGCAGGATCACACAGCAAGGATGGTTTGGCTGAAACCATAAGCAGTTCTGTCTTGGCAAGGTTGAGTTGAAGGTGAAGGTCATTCATCCAGCAAGAATTTTCCATCAGGTAGGCTGAGATAAACGTCAGATCATCTGGCTGGAATGTAGAGATGTGTGTCATTAAGTGAAAGTCATGTTTCTAAATGACAGAGCCTAGTTACACTACCAAAAAAAAAAAAATGTAAATAGATGGGTGGAATCTAACACAATTGTGGTCTTACTGTACGTTCACACCGCCGCCGGCGAGAGCGGCAAAATTCGCTTTTGCCGCCCTGCCACCGACGTAGAAAGTCGGCGGCGTATATTTTTTCCTCTCAGCCGGAGGACTTCTATATTCCGATTGGTTGCCGCCGAACCGCGTCATAGCTTATTACCATAAAGTTGACTTGATTTCAACTCCTCTCGCCGCTCTTGCCGTCCAAGATGCGCCGCGCCGCCTTCGCCGGAGCTCGCCGCCGGCTCTCATTGAAAATAAATGGCTTCCGGCCACTTTGACGCTCTCGCCGCCGGCGGTGTTAACGCACAGTTACTGTAGCAAAACCAAACCTTGTGCAACTCCAGTGGCCTCACAAGGATCAAATGAATATTCACATGGGAAAATATACAGTGTAAAACAAATTACATTTTCTGCCACTTTTAGTGCAATCATATGGAATCAGAAGACTCTGCCATTACAATATTTTAAATTAATTTTTCCCATACCTTGTTTGCCATGATCATTCTGCTTTCCACTTGACCTGAAATCACACAAAAAAAAAATATATAAATATATATTTAACAACTCAGTATTACATTTACACATGTCAGAATATGTTCCACTGAGACAATGCAAAACCTCAACTGACTATGATCTGGAAGCTGAGCAGGAAAGGCTAACAGTGAAGTTTTGGGGTGTAGCTTTCCGTTCATCTGGATCAATGCAATTTTCATAACCAATGATCAAAAGTATCCTATGAAAAGGCTACTATGATGACCCCAGGTCATCCAAAATGTAGATAAGTTTATTTCTTCATCAGAACACAAACATTCTATCAACTTTTATTTTATAAGCCTAATATATGCACATGTATGCATTCTATAGCTAACGTTAATGTTACGTGTTGGCAAGCAGATGCAGCCAGAATTTGCAATTTATCATGATGTGTTCATATTCTAGTCTCATGTGCTTTCCTGTATCATCAAGTACAGTATTTACTGAATTCGTTTTCTTAACAGTCTTGATAGCCACGATAACCCTTACGAAAATTAACTATGGTTTAACCACACAGGAAAAAAAACAAAAAAAAAACATGGTAGGCCTATTTGTAGTATAACTGTGGTTATTAAAAATGGTAATAAAAATCCGCCAAAAACGTGGTTACTATAATTTTACTAACTTTATAATTAAATAAAACTGTCTGCACACTTGAATCCTTTCAGCAAATCTAATAGCCAAGCTTTCGGTCAGACGACCATCCTCAGGGTACTAACTTTATAATTAAAACCAAGGATATTTTTTAAGAGAAGAGTTTTCAGCTTCCAGGCAGTGTTTCAAAATGTCCCGCCATTTAAGAGATTGATTTACTGACAGATACTATTGCATATTAACGAAGATTTTATACACAATTAAACGGACTTTGATATGTATAACAAGTCTACGAAAGCTTGTTTTAGGTCTTTTGAGGTGTGGGTTCAACTGATCGTTCTTAAAACAGATGAAAAATGTAAAGACGCATGCTACATTTTCAGTGTTTTGCCCTCCAGCTCTCGCCAGTTAACTGAACATCATTTAAGAATGCTAACGTTAGCTTGAAAACTGTAAACGTAACACAAATGTAATATAAAATATCGTTCACATGTAACTTAGTATAATGAGACTCTTACCTCAGCCGCTGATCGGTTGGCATGATGTCCGCTGTGATGAACAAGGCTCACTGAAAAGGGCGTTTATTTCCGAAGAATCCAAACGGACTGACTGACAACAGAGCTCCTGCTCACGGCTGCTCTTGACGAATACGATTGCTTTGAACCACTGTTGATCTCACAATCCACTTCACGAGAGTAGACTGAATTCAAATCTCCCGCTTGCCCAAACTCGACTGATCAGCTAACGTTAACCGTTGTGGGCGGGAGTAAACAGCGGAAATGAATTTGAATCTGCGTCATCGCGCGCGCGCACTCACACCCACACACACACACACACACACACACACACACACACACACACAAAGCCCTGAATGTGAAGCAACGGAGATTTGGAAAAATATTCATAAAATATAGGCTACATGAAATTATGGGAGAATAAGACAATGAAATAATGATCAAAATGAGTATAAAATAAAATGTGAAATAAAAAATAATTCAATACAGGCCTACTGTAGCCTATGTAGGGTACTGTATGCACAAATACTATTATTTAACCTTTAAAAAGCTCACATTAACCCCCACATGCTTAATAATCTGTAAGGAAAACATATTGAATAGATGCTGATTTCCGCAGTTATACCTTCTTTTCTTTGTTTTCTAATTTCACAGAAAAAATCTGTAAAATATTACTTTATATTTCTGTAAAATTACACATAACTCTGTAAAAATACAGACAAGTTCCTTTTAAAAAACGTAAAATTGCTGTAAAACCGAAATACAAGCAATTACCTGTAAATTTAACAATGGACCTTTAAATTACAGCAAATGCCTTTTATTTTACAGATATTTGCTGTATAATGACAAAACGGTAAAATTCTGTAAAAAAATACAGACAATTACCTGTAAAATTACACTTTTTTTTTTACAGTGTACATATATTTTGTATTACTATTACTGTTACTAGGGATGTGCTCTGAAGTTCTCTGAAGTGAAACCAAAGATGTTTTGCTAGTAATTTCACTGGCAGAGGTTTTATTGTGTGAAATGGATGTGTTTTTTTGAATGTGAATGTGAATGTTATGGGATTATTTCCCTCCAGGTATTATAAACCTTCTTGAGACACACAATGTAGAGGCTTTTA
Organism: Vimba vimba; assembly: GCA_022828995.1. Taxonomy (NCBI): domain Eukaryota; kingdom Metazoa; phylum Chordata; class Actinopteri; order Cypriniformes; family Leuciscidae; genus Vimba; species Vimba vimba. Next base: position 48,367,416 of record CM040820.1, on the reverse strand, counting down.
CAAATATTACTAGCAGTAACTGGTGGCTGCCTTGAAGTAGGAAAAAAAACACTTTCAAATTTTGTCAAAATAAAAACAGAAAATGTTTTAGTAAATCTCTCCTTATCATGTCAGTACATGTCCCCTGCAACCGGGTCAACAACGAGGTTCCACATTACCACGTCTCTACAGTGGCTTCCTGTGAAGTTTAGAGTTCATAAAATTCATTAGGCCCTGTGTCAGGTTTATCACTGCTATATTGTATTGGCCTTCTTCACTTCTTCTCTCAGGTCTTCCGATCATTAGAGTACTGTCAATGTAAATCTGAGGGTGATCAAGTCTGTTCTGTGGTCAGCCCTGAAATCTGGAATAGTCCTCTTAATTTATATATTTAATTAATTTGACATGCTTTGACTGCACATCTACAACCATTCGATTTAATTACAAATGTAATGGCTGCTTATTTTCCCAAACTCCAATCGTGGAGAAATGGAACATCACAGGAAAAGCTGTCAAAAATCATTCAGTGTTGGTCACCAGAATTTACTATAAAACCAAATAGTACACAGTGTTGGGTGTTATGCATTACTAAGTAATTAATTACTGTAATTTAATTATTTTTCCCTTGAAATAGTAAAGTATGGGAATACTCTTAATTTCTCTGTAATTTAATTAGTTGCTTCGGATGTAATTGCATTAAATACTACATAGAACAATCTATATAAAACAATAGTGGATTTAACATCATTGTCTGATCTTAAAATATATATTTTATTGATTCCTTCTCCCTTTAAATACTTTGGTCAGTTCAAGAATAATTTACGCAATTTTATATTATTTATTTGAAATAATTAAAAGAGCAGTTTAATGTTGTATTGTTCATTGAGGTTTATAAGTAGTACAATATTTTTTAAAGATAATAATTAGAGCAGTAATCTATAATTGCACTGCAGAAGATGCAGTTAGTAGCTAATAATTTTTTTTAGTTTTTTTTTTTTTTTTTTTTTAGAATATTTAGTCGAGTATTGAGTTTTACAAGCGATTTTATCTAAACTTGTTTTTTTTGTTGTTGTTGTTTTTTTCTGGTACTACTTTAAAGGGTATGAATTTTGAGATTTTCAACAGTGACAGGTGACCTATTTTCACAAAAACTAAATGCATGGTTATAAGTAAAAAATTCTAATTTATTGATTTTGTTCATATTCTTGGGACCTTATGTGAATTATTTTTAACAAATTAGTATATGGAACAGAATATCTCCAGGCACAACATGTGCATTAGAGCTACAATTAACATAATTTAAAAGATTAATATTACGCTTTTACTCAAAACTCACTTTAAACCACCATTGAGTGTTTGTATGAACTTCCGATCACGATCTAAAGTGGATTTTAGTCATAAAATGTTACAGCAGCCAGAGAAAATCTAGCATTAAAACATCAAGAGTCAAACTGCCCAACTAAAATAAACACTGATCACCATAATGGTGAAATACACAACTATTATTTTCAATTAAATATCAACATCTAAACCTCTGTTAATCTCAATAAGAACTTTTGTACACATATGACAGAAATAAAGTCAATCTGGTGTGTAATAAGTGAAGCTGGTAATGCTGTTTTTGGAGTTGTTAAATGACGTTGGAGTCTGACATCAAACAAATGTTTAGACATCAACCCAATTTTCATTTTCATCCAAAATTTGACCTCAGAGCGATGTTGGAGTCCACGTCCAATACAATTTCTAGCTGGGGTGAACTCAAATTGTGGCCATTGCACCCCTAGGATAATGTGGATACATGTTCATGCGCAATGAACAACATTATTGAATTTGAAAAGAACTTACTACATTTTCCAAGTTACTGTACCTCATCCAGCCGGCTCATTGGAAAAATGTAGCCTACCTGTAGTAACATTTCTGGAAAATTATATTACACAAGTACAATTCTGTACACAGCAAAAAAACAAAAAACAAACAAAAAAAACAACATCAACAGTGTTTAATTAACTCTCTCCAGAGTTTATTTGACTCCACTCTCAAGATTGTTAAAATGAACTCTGAAGCAGGGTTGATTAGATAATTAAGTGATTAATGCAATGATAATTGACCATTAGTGTAGACCCCTGATGTTAACAAACAGAATCACTGATGGAAACAGTCACCCTTTTTAGTTCACCATTACTGTGATCAGTGTTTGTTTTAGATTAACTATATTATGTATAGCCTTTAATGTGCAGCTAATCGCTACACCTGCTTAGCATTTATAATGTAAACATCCATTATATGAATATACACCACATTGCATAAAAAACACACACAAACCATATTCAGTTATAGCTTCTTGTTTCATGTGTAGAAATGTTGTTTTGAGGTTTGTTTTTCAAGGAGCTGCAAATGAGGGAGTGTAAAGGACAGCGTCTCCAGAAGTGCAGGAATTATGATCATGTAAGATGATTGACAGCTCTAGACCAAACGAGCGCTCGATGAGTCATAACTCGTGCAAAAATCATAACAGGAGAGACAGAGCTCGGTCTAAACGCTCTTTCAGCTCTTCAGAATGCATAATTCAGTGGGAAATTAATAGAAATAATATTCTGTATGACGAAATATTTTGCAAACTTGAGAATAAATAAATAATTCTTCAAATATCCGCACTTTATGGACTAAGAGCCCTAACGGATGCTTTGTAGAGTCTCTACGTTAACACGCATAAACCGGAGCAGACGTGACAGAATATGAATTTGTGTTGTTATTCTATTCAAAATATGAAAAATTACAGATTGATTGTATTGCACTCCTGTCATAAACTAAGAAATTACTGCAACCTAGTTTTATAATTAAAAGTGGTCAGATATTAAAGCTAATATTTCTAATGATTCTCAGTTTGTGCAACTACATCAACTACTGTAACTATAATTGGAGTATGAGTAAGTAGACTGTTAGGTTATGGTTAGAGTTAAAATAATTTGACATGTAGTTGCAAAGTTACTTATAGTCAGTAGAGTGTCTGTTGAGGAGAATTAGAATGAAGTGTTAGCAGATATTAAGCAGACAATCAACTAATACTCCAGTGACATGTAGACGCAACATTACTCATATAGTTAGTATGTCTATAGTGGACTACCAAAATAAAGAGTTGATTAGTTTTAATTAGACACTTTTTGATTCTCTTCTTTGACCTGGTCGCATGCCGTTAATATCAGGCTTGGTATCCAAATTCTGTGCTACAGTGAACCGGTCCAAAAGAACAGATGCCTGCTTCAAATGCCCAGGACTGGATACAAAGGGCAAACATGCCATTGACCATCACTTATGTCATCATTGAGCCTTATTCTCACAATATGCACAGTTTGCACCGACGCCATCACACATAGAGGCTTTGTACTGCTATGAAACTGAAAGCTAAAATTTTTGATAGTTTTGCACTCATTCATTAGAGTGGAGGTGTTGAAACTGAAGTGCCATCTGTAGTCAATCCACAGGGTCTTAACCAGCAGCATTTATTGCACATATGATTACGGGGTGGCGTGCTGTTTTCTTTACAAGCCATCTGTCCAGGAAAGCCTACAGGAGAACAAAATAGGATTCAGTGCTGGAAAACATGAATCACACATTAACTACACGGATCTCATTCATTTTGTTTTAAGGCTATAAAGTTGTTGGACAGAAATCTACATGTTTGTCACCTAATGCATAACAGCTTGATCCAATGATATCCCATAGAGCACAACGGCCCACCTGCCCACCTCGACACTCTCCAATTTGCATTGCTCTTTTCATTTTATTAAAGGTATAGTTGACTCAGAAATGAGACATCTTGTACATACAACAACAGTTCATGAGGCTAAGGCCTTGTGTCCACCAAAGCGTTTTTTTCACGCGGCTGGCGTGTTTTTTCAATTGTTTTCAATGGGAGCGCCGCGTTTTTAAACTTTGTTCAACTTTGGACTGCGAGATGCGTAAAAATCTACCCAAAGCCAATCAGTACAGCGTGTGGGCGGAGTCAGCCAATCAGAACAGCGTGTGGGCAGAGTCAGCCAATCAGAACAGCGTATGGGCGGAGTCAGCCAATCAGAACAGCATGTGGGCGGAGTCTGGCGGCGAGTGCACAGCACATCTCGACGGCAATCGCAAGAAAATGGATAAGTAGACTACACAATCAAATTCACAAATATTACACCATTTAAACATTATTCAAATACATAGGCTACTGAGTTACTAAAACAGTCTTTGTCAAAGAATACACTTGTTAGTTTGAACGTTCTTTTTTCCATTTGTTTAATTTCAAGATCTGAGGTGAATTATCCACTGTTGCTTTTACAGCTACAAAGCTGGAGCACTAAATGATATTCAGAGTCACATTACACACTTTTAACATTAAATAAAGCACATAAACAGCACCTGAGATTATCATTGACAGACTTTGTGTTTGTTGTTCCAGCGCGACGTCGCTGAAAAATAGAAACCGTTTCTAAAATAGAATCGTCGCGTGTCGTCGTCGCAGCTCGTTAGGACAAACACTCTGATTAACACGGAAAATAACCTTTTATCGCGTGTCGCGTCGCGTCGTGTCGTGTCGCATCGTATCGAGTGTAGTTAGGACACGGTGTAAGCCTGTCAGGCTCCAGAAAAGCTAAAAAACACCAGAAATACAGTAAAAGTGGTGCAAATGACTCTATATTCAGTATTACCATATGTCCCATTAAGAGCTAAACAAAGCTGTTGTATTAAAAAGAGCTCAAAACTGACTTTTGCTTTCCACAAAAAATAAACAAAAAATTATTGGTCCTGCTTTATTGTTAAGGTGTCTTTGTTACAGGATAATTGCACAATTAAGTACTGCGTAATATTATTTAACACCATGGTTACACTGTAAACCCCTCATTGGTTGGCATAACTCAAAAAGTGAGGTAATAAACTCAAATATTAAGTTAGTAGAACTTTACATTTTGATTTTGTAATTCAAAAAAAACATGTTATTTGAAATTGGATTGAAATATTGACCAATGCAAACATTTGTAACAATTATGTACTTACTATATGTACTGTAAACATAACTCTTAATAATGAAATAATCAGTTACATCAAATGTTTGAGTTAACAAACTCAGATTAAGTTAGTAGAACTTTAAACTTTTGATTTTGTACTACATAAACATCCTAATGTCACAGCTAATGTTGATGATTTTGTAGATTTTTATGTTCCCTTTATATCTGAGTGCCAGTTTCCTGTTCTTATTTTATATAATGAAGAGCCACACTAGACACAAATAAACTATCAGTAACTATTAAGCATGCTTAGAAAACCATGCAAACAAAGGGAACATCCTTTGTTTGCATGGTTTTCTAAGCATGCTCAATAGTTACTGATAGTTTATTTGTGTCTAGTGTGGCTCTTCATTATCTCTGCATATTTATACTCCTCAGTTATTATTGTCAATGCATGTGTCTGTGTTGCATTTGTGTTTGCCGGTATCTTTTGCATTGTCTTGTTTGTTCAATTTACAACTGCTGCACAATATTAGATCATTGCAGTCTAAATGAAATATTGACTAACTCATGCAATTTGATTACTTAAGCATATTGACTCAAAACTTGAACGGTTAATTGCTAGCATCAGCAAACATACAATCTTGTGCAAAAACATGCTAAATAACACTTAATTTCAACAATTATTCTATAATAGAGTCTGATGCAAAGCATGGGAACTAGCAATTCTGCAACTCATTCAGTTTAAGTTCAGTTATTGTTATTGTACAGTTAAGTTCACATAACAATTTTTTTATTAAGTTAAAATAACTCATGTATAGTAGTTAATCACTTTTCGGGTTTTAGAATGAGGGCTTTTTTTTAGCATTTGTTGCATGTAATTATGCATAATTTATTGTCATTACTATAGTAAATGCATGCAGTCTACTGTAAAATAGTGTTCCCCTTCTCTGTCCCACTGTGTCTTCACTCCTCATCGCATCAGTTTGTTATGAGTGCTCATATTCAGCTCATTAGTCGTATATTTCTGTCTTGCTCATTGAGAAATAACACTCAGAGAACAGACGACGACTCCTGTTGACTAATCTCTCGGCAGGACTCGCTTAATAAGGGCCAGGCTTGCTCTGTCCTGTAGTCTACAATGAGCTTGGTCTGACACTTTGACAGGAGCCAATTACGAGAAGGAAAGAATAACAGCGCACAGAGAGACAGTGGGCATCCGGATCATATATTAATGCGCTTCTGTACCCATCTGACTATCCAGAACAATGAGACGACAACTGCTAGGAGAAACAGATTGCACCGATCATGCAGCGCTTGTCACACACACACACACACACAGCCCTCAGCTCATTCTGACCGACTGAAGAAACACCGGCCCACTCTATAATTCAAGACTGGATTGAGTCAAGCTGGTTAGAGACACAGGAGAGCTGTAGTTCTGCTCACTGTCACATCAAGACTAGATTACAGCTGTCAATCACTGCAACTTCTGTCTGCATCTGGGATTTATAGGCATGAAAAACCTACAGTAGATTTTACAACAAAATTCTCAGAATTATAACACATAGTTGTGTGTTTCTATAAATTCTGTTAGCTGCAGGATTTATCACATGGTCGTGGAAAAACAGTGACTAAATATTATTTGTAGGTTTGTCTCTATCAAATGCTGTTGTTTTAATGATAATAATAGTTTGTCTGTAGTCGTCATTATGGTGATCAGTGTTCTGTTTGCTTGAAATGTTCGCCTGTGTGTAAATCTCTCTTCCATACAAGTGCTACAAATGAACACTTTTGCTAATACTTTTTTTGCCGTAAGCATGCATAGACATTAATACCCATTATACAAAATGCAACAATGAACACATCATTTTCAGATAAAATATTGAACATTAAAAAAAGCTTTTAAAGGTGAAAACAATAATCAAAAACATGATCAAGAAATAGATTATAAAAGTGTGTGTGTGTGTGTCTGTGAAAAAAAGCATAATTTATTCATACTTCAGTGTATTTTGGTACCATTATAGTATTGAATGTAGAACAAATTTGCTTAAGTGTGTAAGACTTTTATTCTGAGAAAAGAAGAGGTCTTAACAATATCTCAGTTTGCTAATATACCAAAGTCTGCAATAAGAAGTCAGAGATCTCAGTAAGATTTAATTTAGATCAAATGATCTGAGCTCTATCCACATTCAATTTAAAGCTTTATACTCTTACTGGATGACAATCATTGATTTGTCCTTTTTATTTCTTCATTTACGGGTAAAAAAAAAAGTTTAGGAGAAACAAAGTTCACACTAAAATGAAACATAACAGAGATGAACTTCACCTGAACTTTGGAAGAGCAACATCTGAGCAGTGCAATTTTCCTCCGGGCAACCTCTCCTCGTACAGAACAAACCAGCAGACGAGAAGTGAGCGTTTGCATGACGTGACAGCAAACAGGGCTCGTCCCTTAAGAGTTTACTAATCTGCCCTTCAACCTCCTCAACTCAATCTCGTCTGAGTCACACACACACACACACACACACACACACACACACACACACACACACACACACACATACACAGAGCCGCTTCATTTGCAGGTAAAGCCTCACAGAAGGGATTAATGGAGCACGGGTCGAGGTTGGGCTCCACAGGAACTCGAGCTCTCTGGTGATTTCTTCATTAATATGAAGCGTGTTGATTATGAGCCTCATCAGCTCTTTCTCAACCACACGTGTCAGTGTGACAAGCAGCTTGAGGACAGAGAAACACACCTTCATCTGTCACTATCACACACACACACACACACACACACACACCTACAAAAAGCAGTCAGATTTCATATCTCAATACTTGAGAACAGAGGTGAAATATGTTTCTCAGAAAGAAGAAAAAAAATAATAAAGCAAATGTGTGTGCGGCTTCTGCTTGTACTTTCGTTTAGTTTTCCTTTATTTATGATTAAAATTGTTGAGCGTTTGCTGGTTCCCCCCTTTCTACTTCTCTGAACAACATACCTTGTTACACTCTCAATTTGTTTTATCAGTTTCTCCTGCAACATCCTGCAAAGTTTTAAATCTGAAAGTGCACCGTATATAAAGTTATTGTCTTTCAAAAGTAAAAGCCGACTCTGAGTCAATGAAATTAATTGTTTTTCAAACGAGTCATAAGCCGTTTCGTTGTGACGTCAAGATGAAACATTAGCATATTGCGCATGCAGACACCAGGGAAAACTTGAACCTCAAACCTGCAGCTGATTCCTGTGGATACTGGAGAGCATCATGTCGAGAAGACGGTGTGTTCAACAATGTGAAGGTAAAGCCAAGGACGAGCATGTGAAGAATCAGTGGTTAAAATTCATCTTTACCACGATATCATAGCAGTATAATATCATAGCAGGGGGGGGGGGGGTAATTTCTAAATCACACGAGGTCCCCAGATAATACTAATCCAGTGCGAATAGGGCTTTTACTGAAATACTGTTGTGGACCACTATTACCTAAAACTAATGCAGTTTGTCTGTCGTTCTCACTACTTTGAGGAAAGATTAAGCATGGAGCAAGATTTGTTTTTACCAACGTTTATGTTACAGTCATTCACATCAGTCATTCACTCTAGAGCTCGGCTAATGTATACATTTCATATGTACGGTTATTGATCTACGTGTTCACCGCAATATATTACAAAAATACTCTGTAAATAAATTAGTACAAGTAAAATAATCGGTTGATGGACATGCACTTGTTAATGCTGATGGTGAGGAATTACAGTTGCAACATCTCATATAATGTACCTTAAACTGAGTAGTGTATCACTGAGAAACACTGAGTCCTGCTCGAGTCGTCCTGATGGAGGTTCGGGTTCACTGAGAAACACTGAGTCCTGCTCGAGTCGTCCTGATGGAGGTTCGGGTTCACTGAGAAACACTGAGTCCTGCTCGAGTCGTCCTGATGGAGGTTTGGGTTGAATAATCAGTTCTTCCAATGTTTCATCATCGGACTCGCCCTCGCATTGATTTGGTAAAATCGACGTCATTGTTCGTTACTGTTTAGTTTACGGTGTAGGAAGCCTCAGGACAGCTGTTGTTATGGCAATGCGTGTTTTTATTTTCGATGCGCGCGCTGTACGCGGTAGGCCAATCACAACAGACTGAGCTGTCTGGCCAATCAGAGCAGAGTAGCTTGCGTAAAGGAGGGATTTAGAGAGATTGATTCATTTGACGAGTCGTTTGAGAATCATTGAAAATCTGGTGATGTTCAAATGTATATTAAGAGGAAATGAAATAGTTTTTTGACCTTTGATGGATGTAAACCTGTATGATGCCTGTAAAACAACATTAGGAAACTTTAAAATAGCATAATAGGGGCACTTTAACAGGATTTTTTTTTTTTTTTTTTTTACAGTGTACAGCAGGCGTTCTCAACCCTGGTCCTCGAGGGCCACTTTCCTGCAGTTTAGCTCCAACCCTAATCAAACACACCTGAACCAGCTAATTAAGCTCTTCAGGATTACGAGAGAGCTATAGACAGGTGAGTTTGATCAAGGTTGGAGCTAAACTCTGCAGGAAAGTGGCCCTCGAGGACCAGGGTTGAGAATGCCTGGTGTACAGGATAGTTTTATTTAATTTTATTTACACTTACGATCATCTCTCATTCATCATATGGTTTTGTTTTGAATCACATGTATTATTATGACAGTTATTAATAATTTTAAAAAGCATTATATAAATCACATTGCATTATATAACTGATAAGTATTAAAAACAGTGCAAAACAAAGACACTTACCTTAGCAACAAAAGCATCAAGTCACGAATTCCGTACAAAAAGAAAAAAGCAAGATCACTTTACACAACACCTAGTGAATATTAAGACAAACAATTAACAACGGAAACAACCAACTGTTGGTAGTGCTGAACCATAATTTTGTGAATCATTATTTGATTAGGAGGAGGGACAGTCTTGGCTTTTGATTGGACAAAAACCCTGAATGCAAGATGAGTCATGAATATTTTGAGCCTGTTTTCCTGACTTTTAGAAGATGTTTAAATGCTGAGTAACATTAATTTGTTAACATCAAAAACATAATCTAATAACATTAATTTGGTCAACCTTTCAGAAGGCTCCAAAACATACATGGGCACAAATCAAAATTCAAAGTGACATCAACTTTTTGCTTATTTATTTATGTCTTTAAAATTACTTTGATAGTTTGACATGAAGGATGAGAGGATTTTCTCGGCCAGTTTTTTTCCACTTCTTGAGCACGTTGAGATTTCACTGAGGTAGAAGCTGAACGACAGAATCGCTGTCCCTTCGGATAAAGTGTGTGGCTTTGAACGAGACAGTCGTGTCAGCGAGGCTGGGATGGGAGACGACGTTCCCAGATGAACATCCCTGAGCTCAGCAGGACCCGAGTGCTCCTGCCAACCCTCACGCTGGGTGTTGCCGGATTTGTGCCGGGCTACGACACACAAAGATGCTCAATTTTCTCTGAAACAGTGACACATGTGGCGTGAAAGAGACCTTTGACAGTCGACACACTTCAAACTCTGACAACAGAGAGTCCGGCACGACAAGAGATCTGAAAGCTGATTACAGCAGTCCTGTTGCTTGTGCCTAGTTCTTCTGTCTGACATATAGCCCCAGTCGGCTCTATTTAATAAGTAATCTGCAAAACATTCATATTTGATGAACATAAAAGTGAAGTTCTTTGTGAATCAAGCATTCCCTAAAAGTAACCCTGTTTCTATCCGTCCAGTATTAGGAGATGCTGATGTATTGTTGGCTTTAATCTTCCTCTGCTGATTTTAGACTTTAGCAAAGAGTTGTTCAAATAAAGACTAAATGCATTTGAGGGAAGAAGATTTCTCAAAATGAAATAGTGCAGTCATGAGGGAAAAAGCAAACCTAGATTTACACATGAATAGCTCCTAAAATAGTCAGAAGTATATATTAGTTTATTGCACATAAAGAAAAGAAAATACCATACAATTGTTGGTAACAGTTTAGTTTAGAGTCCAATTCTCACTATTAACTAGCTGCTTATTTAACAGTACCTGTGATAGATATTGGAAAATGTAGGATCATGGCCTTCAATAAATGGGAAAAAAGGTACACAATATTTCACGGGGGTGCTACCCTTTCAGAAGGTACACGTTGTACTTTATTTACCCATAAAGGGTGCATTTTAATTCCTAAATGGTGCATAAAGTACCTTTTTAAGCTACATATCAGCTTTTGTACCATTTTATTTTTAGTGTACTGTATATCAATAGTGATCAAATTACATTAAAATCACATGTAATCATAGTAATTATAATTCACACTCATTGTCTACTATATATACATACACACGTGTCATTGAAGTTGACCTTCAGAAAAAAAAAGAGTACGATTTTGTATGAAACATGGGATTTTTACTTTACTAATAAGCTGGTTTAAGTATATTTAAGTATATGACCTTAGAAGAGCCATTGAAGTTCAACCGAATACCTCTAAGCACTTCATTATTGCTGTTTTCGTTAAGTCTGGATGTTTTACAAAAGCCCATTAAAGAGAACCACTGAAGAGCCCTCGAGTTTGTGAGAACATGCCGTCGATTCTCAGAAAAAACACTGCAAATCTCAAGGACAACATGCATAATTCACAGTACTCATACATTCTGCAAACATTACGATATCTAAAATATGATTAAATAACTATATTTATACATCAAATATCTCTATTCCCATGTCATCTCTCGGAAGTCTTGACCATCACAACTATACAATTGACTAAAACTTTACTATTAGATGTCATTTGATAATGTTAGTTAATATGAACTATCAATGAACAATACTTCTAAAGCATTTATTGATATTAGTCAGTTAACTGCAACATTTACTCATTTAAATTGAATGATGTGTCTGATAACAATAGTTAATGAACTATGAACATGAATGAACATGAGAATGAACAATTATAATTTTACTGATATTAACAATAATGATAAAATAACATACATTTTTCATGTTAGCTTATGCATTTACTAATCTTAACAAAATGAAACCTTTTTGTAAAGTGTTACCAGTTACCATTAGCAAAAAATATTTCAATTAACTTATTTCAGTTACATAATTATAATATTTAATGTAGCCGTGTTTGACTTTTTTTTCTGACCCTCTTATCACAATCCATTAACCTTATTTTCATGTTATAAATTGATATTTTTATTTATTTATATTTATATGTTTATGTTATATTTAACGAACGAACGAACGAACGAACAAATGAGTGATTAAATAAAATGAATGAATGAATGAACTAATTAATGTACCTTTTTTTCTGAGAATTGTGAGTTTATACCTCAGGATATAAACTCACAATTTTAACTTTTTTCTCACAATTGCAAGTTTATGCACTACATTTATGATTATGAACTGATAGTAAAATGGAAATTGCGAGAGAAAAACGGGTCAGAATTGTGAGATTAAAAGTCACGGTTACACTTTATTTCGATGGTCCACTTTAGATATTCTAATAACTAGAAGTAAATTTGCAACTACATGCCAACTAACTCTCAGAGTATTAGGAGACTGTTAGAGTTCAGGGCCCGGTTCCCCAAAGCGTTCTTATCTCTAAGTAGTTCTTAACCTATTCCTTAACCTCTCTCTTAACGTTATGGCACGATTCCCGACACGTTCGTTCGCTAAGTATATCTTCTGTAAGTCACACTTTCGTAAGGTTGGTCTGGACCACACTTAGCTTTACCTTATCACTGTTGCAGGTCTATATGAATATAATTCTGAAGTTTTAATACACCCAGACAGTATTAAATTAGGCTAATTCAAGTGTTTTTTTATGCAAAGAATAAAATTGTCATTACACTGATTGTTGTTAGATTTTTAATTATATTATTATACAACATTATTAATTTAATTAAAAAGCGCTTTTAACGGCCAGTGAAAGCACAGGCTACTGTCAGTTAAGTCCTATTCGGACGCTAATATTGTTTCTCATGGGCTCGTATGGTATTTTAAACATTTATAGGGGCGAGTCTGTGATTTTAGTGCCGTCCGAATCCATAATATCAGTGTTTTTCTCACCCAACCTGCGTAAAAATCCCTGGCCAAATTAGTACCTTCTGTTTTTTGACAAACAGGTCGTGTGGTAATTTAATTGCCGTCTGAATCCACATCTCTGAGTTTACAAGAAGAGATTCAAAATCCACTGTTTAAACCCTTTTTAATCACTGCCGAGCACCGAGATGTAGGCCTACACTTTTATTACTGAAATGCTGGAAAGTATTTCCAAGAACAATATTTCATCACAGCTCCACCTCAGCGAACAAAAATGGGAAAGAGAAGAAAGTACGTACAAATTTGAAATGGTTATTATGGCAGCAATATATGATACAATTTAAAAATATGTAGGCTAGGCTATTATAGGCTATTATAGTTTGGATTATTTTTTATAATATCCCATGAGTCCTAATAAATGCAATTTCAACTATTTCTGAAGTGCTTCTTTTATAAAGAACACCGCTTTCTCACATAAACAGCCCCTGCACGAGAGAATAATTGATTCTTGAGTCATCGATATCAACCAATTCAGCAGCATCGCCACAGACAGCACCCGGTAACGTCGCACGTAAGAAGGTATATCTTAAGCAGCTTCCTAAGGTATGGTTCGGGGAACACACTTAGGAACATAAACAACTTTGGTAAGATATATCTTTCGAGTCTTCTTAGCGCGCTAATAGTGAGCGTTATTGGGGAACCGGGCCCAGGTTAGTAGAATAAGTTTAAGTAGTTATCAAGTTACCCAATGATTACAAAGCATAGAAATGTTATCAGATATAAGCATCAGAATAAACTGTTATCAGATAGTAAGCATCAGAATAAAGTGTTATAATATATGAAGCATCAGAATAAAGTGTGATCAGGTACTAAGCATCAGAATAAAGTGTTATGAGATATTAAACATCAGAATAATAAAGTGTCATGAGATATGAAGCATCAGGATAAAGAGTTATGAGATATGAAGCATCAGGATAAAGAGTTATGAGATATGAAGCATCAGAATAAAGTGTGATCAGGTATTAAGCATCAGAATAAAGTGTTATGAGATATTAAGCATCAGAATAATAAAGTGTCATGAGATATGAAGCATCAGAATAAAGTGTTATGAGATATGAAGCATCAGAATAAAGTGTTATGAGATATGAAGCATCAGAATAAAGTGTTATGAGATGTTAAGCATCAGAATAAAGTGTTATGAGATATGAAGCATCAGAATAAAGTGTTATGAGATATGAAGCATCAGAATAAAGTGTTATGAGATATGAAGCATCAGAATAAAGTGTTATGAGATATGAAGCATCAGAATAAAGTGTTATGAGATGTTAAGCATCGGAATAATAAAGTGTCATGAGATATGAAGCATCAGAATAAAGTGTTATGAGATATGAAGCATCAGAATTAAGTGTTATGAGATATGAAGCATCAGAATAAAGTGTTATGAGATATGAAGCATCAGAATAAAGTGTTATGAGATATGAAGCATCAGAATAAAGTGTTATGAGATGTTAAGCATCGGAATAATAAAGTGTCATGAGATATGAATCATTAGAATAAAGTGTTATCAGATTTGAAGCATCAGAATAAAGTGTTATCAGATTTGAAGCATCAGAATAAGGTGTTATGAAATATGAATCATCAGAATAATGTGTTATCAGAGATGAAGCATCAGAATAAGGTGTTATGAAATATGAATCATCAGAATAATGTGTTATCAGAGATGAAGCATCAGAATAAAGTGTTATGAGATATGAAGCATCAGAATAAAGTGTTATGAGAGATGAAGCATCAGAATAAAGTGTTATGAGAGATGAAGCATCAGAATAAAGTGTTATGAGAGATGAAGCATCAGAATAAAGTGTTATGAGATATGAAGCATCGGAATAAAGTGTTATCAGATAAGAGACAGCCAGTAGCCATGATGCAGTGCACACACACACACACACACACACACACACACACACACACACACACACACACACACACACACACACACACACACACACACACACACACACACACACACACTCTCTCTCTCTGACAGCAGATGTGAGGCCTGTGGAGGGAGTCCAGCGCCTCGGGTGTGTGTTCCTGCTGAAGGATCTCAACAGCTTGAATCATTAGAGGGATCAATGCATTTCATCTTCTCCACAGCAGAATGAAGTCAGTGTGTCTGTCTGTAAAATACACAAGTAAATCAGAGTACAGATCAAACTGAAGTAACTCAAACAGTGGAGCGTTGGCGCTTGCAACGTCAAGGTCATGCGTTCGATTCCCAGGGAAAGCAAAAACTGATAAGAATGTAAATGTGTGCCTTGAAATGCAATGCAAGTCGCTTTGGATAAAAAATGTCTGCCAAATGCATAAATGTAAAATGTAAATGAAGTCAGGTTTCAGCTCAAAATAGGATTCTTAATTTACCATCAAACCTTTTTTTTTTTTGTTGTTGTTGTTTTTTTTTTTTCTGTAATATCGACTTAGGTTCCCTAACGTTGTTTAGATAACAATATTTTGAGTTTTGTGGATTATCTGTTTATTTTGTATTAACTATTTTTTTTGTCTTGTTTTTGTTTCTACAAACTTAATATGTTAAGGCAACCAGCTTAATTTAAGTAACAAGCAATTATTATTATTTATTTTTTTTGCAGTTGTAATGTGGATTAAAAAAAAAGCTCCACAGGTTTGAACAGCAGTTAAAGCTGATAAAAAAATAAATAAATATCAGTCTGTTTGTCTGTCATTTTAATGAAGATCGGGGCACAAAAGCCATTGAAGGCAGAAATCAGTGATTTTAAAGAGCTCAACACAACTGAATGACATCACTAATTATAATTTATTCGTCAGACGCTTTATCCAAAGTGGCACAGCCGTGATTCTCAATTTGTGGGTCACGACCCCAAAACGGGTGGCGAGTCAGTTATGATAAGAATGAACACAATGCTAAATACAAATAATACAATCAGAGAAATAAGGCAACATTAATAGACTTTTTTTTTTTCTACCAGCTTCTACATGCATCTGCATACTTTCATCACCAGCAGGGTGGATTATTGTAATGGACTCCTCACTGGCCTTCCTATAAAGACCGTACGACAGTGTCAGCTCATACAGAACACAGAGCAGAACCAGAACATATGAACACATCACACCAGTCCTCAGGTCTTTACACTGGCTCCCAGTAACATTTAGGATTGATTTTGAAGTATTATTACTGGTATATAAAGCACTCAATAGCCTAGGACCTCAATATATTGTAGATATGCTCACTGAATATAAACCCAACAGATCACTCAGATCATTAGGATCACATCAGCTGGAAATACCAAGGGTTCACTCTAAGCATGGCGAGTCCGCTTTAGCTATTATGCTGGAATAGATGTGCTCCTACTGCTTCCAGCTTCCCTTATAAACATTGTATTATGAAATTGACCCGAGTACTAACAATGAACATATGCATTTTTGTTAACTTACATTAAAAAAAGATTAATATATACTATATCAAATTAAATGCTTCTTGTTAGTTAATGCATTGATGTTAACGGCAACACATTACAATAAGGTTCATTAGTTAACATTAGTTGATGTATTAACTAACATGAACTAACAACATTACAGTTTTTATTGCTTTTTGTTAATGTTATTTCATAAAAATACATCTGTTCAGCGGTTGTTGATGTTAGTTCACAGTGCTTTAACTAATGTTAACCTTTGATTTTAACAATGTATTTGTAAATGCTGAAATCAATATTAACCTATGTTAACTAAGATAGTTAACTAATGAACATTATTGCAAAGTGTCAGATTTTTTTTTTTTTTTTTTTTTTTTTCTATTAGTATATGACATTACAAAATAAGATTCCATTATTCTTGCTTCTTCTAGAAATGATATTTCAACACACTTATAACTAGAGATAAATGTTAAGCATCTCATGTCAAAGTGATCTCATGTCACCTTTCTCACACAGGTGATTCTAACGGGCCTTTAATTACCGGCACAGTCACAGTACAGTCTCTTAACTCGGACCCACCTAATAGGTAAATGTAATTTCATATAGCGAGGATGAGTCACTTCAGTAACCCGTGTGTACAGAGACCCAAAATAACACAAGCCAGAGGGAACAGTTTAAACAGTTGCTTAGCAACCAATTACTTTCCGACAATTAAGGGTACTTATGATCTCTACATAAAATCTGGATAATGAGTGTGTTTAATATCCTATGGGAGCTGAACACACGTCTAAGTTTGGCTGCGGAGAAGAGCATGACGTGATGTTGTCTTTCTAAAAAGTGATTAATGAGTGTTAATGTCAAACGGTTGTTTGATGCACAGCCTGTGTTATTGACTTCTGAACTTTGCAATTTACAGATCCGTTCGGTTCGTTGACCCGCCTCACATTCAGCCGGCTGGGAAGTTAGATATAGTTATTTTATGAGTAAACAACGCAGTGATTAATCATGATTACCTTTCAGTGCAGTTCATATTACTCATATATGAGTTGCATTAATACAACTCATGAAAGTGTGATGATTCCGATATTAAAGTAATTTTGCACAACGGTTACAGTAAAGATCACAAGTTATTATTGCTGGAAATGCAGTGACAAAAATTCTTTATATGATAATAAGCTCATCTCATTTGACCTTTTTTTCTTTTTGTTTAGATACAAAATAAAACATCAGACAGTCCATAATAAATGAATGATATCATGATCAGTAATAATAAATGGCCTCAGGGTGAAAGCAGAATTATTAATTTATTCATGGTAAAACACGCCTGTGACGCAAATCAATTCAATTCCGCATCAACACATCTAACGTTGCTTGGAAATCATAAAAAGCCCCACTTGATGTTCTTGTAATTTCTTCCTCGTTTTGACTTGTTTTCAGTGTTTACATCCCACTATGTTTCTAAAGCAGCCCTTTCAGTGTCTCTCACAGCATTAAAAAGACTTAAAAAAAAACATTAAAAACAATATTGATCTGACATCTTTTTTGCTCAAAATCATGTTGAATCAGTGTTGTGCATTGCATTCAAACATACAACTTAAATTGATTTGTTTGTGTTGAAAATGCATTGGTTTAAGTGCATCTGTTTTTTTGTTTTTTTTGTCCCAAATTTTCAACATTTTAAAATATTAAATAAATAAAAATAAATTACTAAAGCTTGTCACTTTAATATATATATATATATATATATATATATATATATATATATATATATATATATATATATATATATATATATATATATATATATATATATATGCACACACAGTTACCATAACTGTCCAAACATATACTGCAGATTAAACTAAATTCATGTCCCGCTTACATGTTGTCACATTTTCCTGGATAAATAACCATTAGAAAGAAAGAAAGAAAGAAAGAAAGAAAGAAAGAAAGAAAGAAAGAAAGAAAGAAAGAAAGAAAGAAAGAAAGAAAGAAAGAAAGAAAGAAAGAAAGAAAGAAAGAAAGAAAGAAAGAAAGAAAGAAAATAGGTAACCAATAAAGTTTTATTTTGTATTAATGTTTCATTTATGAAAACCAGGTATAAATCTCATCAAGTTAGTGGTTTTAAGCATTTGTTCCTTCAAGCATTAAGCCTGTAATTTCTCCAAGCCGATCGCTCACTAAAACCCTCACAGTCATCATATTTACAGGCCATTTCAAATTTGATTTTGATGAGACATAAAGTGGGTGAGTTGTTAACTTACTTTTAATTAGTCTTCCCATTAACGCAATCATTTCGTGCATTCAGACGGATTCACAAAAATGTGCATGAAAACAAGAAGCAGGATTTATCACACTAACCAATCATATCCAACCACAACCAATCGTGTCCAATCAGAGTGTGAGGAAGGCATTGCCTCTTCTCACCAGACTTTCACTGCCTTTACCTCTGATATTCAAGTGTTGATTAACAGCACGTATTCTGCACTGGAGAAATCCGCATTATTTGATCTAATATATATATGTATGTGTGTGTGTGTGTGTGTGTGTGTGTGTGTGTGTGTGTATGTGTGTGTGTGTGTGTGTGTGTGTGTGTGTCCTCTACAGGGCATCCAATCTATTTAGCTTCTTTAATGGGAAAACATGGCTACTTTTGTCAGAAATTGTCACTTAAATGCAAGATTTTCCGCTGCACGTAGAGCATTAAAGTGATGAAGGAAAACTTCTTTGCTGAGGTCGATTGACTTGGGCAGCGGTAAAAGTTCCTTCTCCAACCGCTAACAAGCCTTTTGTGTCCGGGGTCCCCGGGGACAGAATTATCCTCCCTACACACACCCCTACACACACCCAGGCTCACTGAAAGCGCTCGGATCTGAGGAGGCCTAGTTTTGATGAATATATCCATCAGACAACTGCCAACTGCTCTCGCCATCACATTTCCACCAGAGATCTCTGCCAGTAAATCGGGGGGAATCGGTCTAGCTTCTGCAGTAATGTGGAATGTCGATTTACCGGTCAATCTACGTTCCTACTCTCACCTATGGTCATGAGCTGTGGGTCATGACCGAAAGGACAAGATCCCGGATACAAGCGGCCGAAATTAGCTTTCTCCGTAGGGTGGCTGGGCGATCCCTTAGAGATAGGGTGAGAAGCTCTGTCACTCGGGAGGAGCTCAGAGTAGAGCCGCTGCTCCTCCACATCGAGAGGGGTCAGCTGAGGTGGCTCGGGCATCTGTTCCGGATGCCTTCCCGGGAAGGTGTTCTGGGCATGTCCCACCGGGAGGAGACCCCGGGGAAGACCTAGGACACGGTCCCGGATAAGCGGGGATGGACGGACGGACGGACGGACGGACGGACGGACGGACAGAGGGACGGACGGACGGACGGACGGACGGACGGACGGACGGACGGACGGACGGTCGGTCGATCGATCGATCTATCTATCTATCTATCTATCTATCTATCTATCTATCTCTGCCGGTCTTTATCAAGCCGACCATGTTTTTTTCTGGCAAAACTCACGTGTTGTTTTTGGAAGAAGGGCTTTCTCTTTTTATTTCCCTCAGTGAGGTTCTGTTAGATCAAATAATGCTGATTTCTCCAGCGCAGAATACATAAATGCTATCTGTGGAATCAACACTTGAATATCATTTCAATGAAGATAAATTAGGTTTCAATGTGGTCCAACTTTAAAATCCATGTCAAATCAACCGAATTTCCAAACTTCCCCGGCTCAAATTTTTGATTGTGTCAATATATTTGTTCTGAAGCAAGACATAAATAGTGATGAAAACATATTAAATGTAATGCATTTATATGAGTAACCCACTATCTTGTAAAGGGGGGTCAAAATGACAAATCACAGGGGTGTAAAATAACTTTAGAAAGATGGCAGCATCATTATTTAATTTGTACACAGAGACTGGTAGGTCTATTAGTGAAATCTGTCGACTTTAGCAATCTTTATTGCATTATATGCCAACAGTGACCATTAAAAAATGGGGCAAAAAGCACTTCATGATATGCTTTTAGATTTTAGTTTTTAACAAACATTTCTTTTGGTATCTTCATTTTAAAGGCCCTCGATTGTTCAGTCCCAGACATATGGAGATCTTAATAAGGCTCCATCAGTAAATTGGTCAATTGAACTCATTTTCATAGGCCAAAAACTAAATGTGGGTCACTTTGCACACAGCTCATAGAGGACTATCTGAACAACAAATAATGTTGAAACTAGAAATGTATCTATTATTATTATTATTTTTTTTTAAATTCTGTCAACACAGTTGCATATAATACACCTGTCTGAGTGCCATACATTTTGATGTCTGAGTGCCATACATTTTGATGTCTGAGTGCCAAAAATAATGATTCTGTCATCTTACCTCATCTACAAAACAGTGAATTACTCAGTAAATATGCATTCATTCAGCCTGATCTCATGAAAATGCGTCTCTAATACACACATTGTGTTTGTCGTGCAATTTATACGCGCAATTATTTCCATTCTGATGAAGAAAAGAAAAAGAAGCTTAAGCCAGCTGAAGGTAGCTGGGACATTCACTGTCAACTCAACTAGAAATTGATTTTGATATTGTTTTTCTTCTTGTGAAAGAAACACATAAATATTTTTGGCTTTCTTTTTCATTTGTGTGTTTCTTTCACAAGAAAAACAAAACAAAAACAATATCAAAATATTAATATCAATACCTTCAGCTGGCTTAAGCTTTTCTTTATCAGGATATGGAAATATACTTTAATAGAAAGCAAAAAGCATTCAGCTCTCCTTATAGAAGATCTTCAGTGCTTGAAGCACAGAGCGTTAACAATTATGTTAACTAATTTCTCAGTGAGCCATTAATGACTGATCATTATGAAAGATACTCAACTCCTATTTTCATTAATAATTTCTCAGAAGGGTTCATTATAGACTCTTAGGGTTGTAACAGCCGCGTTCAGATGTGCAGAACTTACATGTATCTGCCTATTTCTGTTCTCCACTGTGAGTGAAGTGTTCTTATGAGTCTACGTTTTTAGATGAAAGAAACTGATTTTAATACAGCACAAGTAGTAGGACTTCAACCATGTGATCACCACAGCCTGTTACCATAGTTTCATATAATGGATTCAAACACTGGGTTATTTTTCGGACTGTAAATAGACTGTTTTCATGTGCTATTAAGTTTAATCATATCAAATTTGTGCATATTAAGCACAAAGAACTCTGCTATTTTAAGTGTGTTCACTTGTGTTAGCATTTCCACGTGTTTCTCATCACGTTTGCCATTTCCCCTAGAATAAGTTCTCCTTCATTAAAGTTTATTTTAAAGTTTAAATTGACTCTGTTTCAGCTTATCAGACTTGCATATGCTGCACAGTCACTGCTGAAAATAAATAAATAAATAAATGCTTAGACCAGTTTGTACCAAATTGTAAGATTGTCTTAAAGTGCCGGTCAGTTTCTGTCACAAGCTTAACTCAGCAGTTATCACAGCTAAAATCAGCATTTGAGTTTGCCACCAACTAAACAAGCATATCCGTGTTTTTCCAAGCACAGAAACAGGTGAATAACTGAATAATCTTTGCAACAGTCACAAAAGTGTTTCTATGCAACAAAAGTGAATGGCGATTTAGCTCATAAAGCTTTGAATGAGGAACAGGTCCATTGATGGATAATCTTCCCCTCTGCCCTCAAAACTCATTTGCATGTGTTTTAAAATGCACAAACCAATGCAGTTTGGTCAAACCGGGCCAACAGGCGATGCATCCAGGGGTGCAATTTACTAAATTGAACAAGTGCAAATGAGATTGAAAGCTCTAATGCATTAAATATAGGTCCTGATTTCAGAAATATAGTGCATGAGTTGTACAGACTATGTTTGTGGAGCTTGGTGTTATACATTTCCTTTTATACTTGTATTGTGGAGGACAGAAGCTCAACAGACACAACACATGCATTCTGTGAAACAGTTTCAGTTCAGGACACCATGTGCATCAATGGTCTCTACAATCCACTTACGTCACGATGCTTTTGGGAAACACATCTCTGTTTGTCTGTATATGAATATGGCACTGATGTTTTCAGAAGCTAAACATTGCAAATCACTGTTAGGAGTATCCTACTTCTGGTACTTTATCATTTTCTTCTTCTTGATAACATTCAGATATTACAGCTGAATAAAACAGAACAAGAATAAAAAGCATTACCAAAGTAAGCAGATTAGTTAACTTCATATGTTGCTGTCAGAGTCAGGTCATACTGCTGTTATCGCCTTCTTCGACAAACAAATGAAATGAGAAAAGTTTTCCAGTTTGGTCATGTCATGCTTGACTCAAAGTCTGTTAACAAACATCCAGAGTAAACTTTCACCTGTTAAATACAGTAGATGAGAGATCCACCCACAAAACCAGTGGAAGATTCTGTTGAACAAAATAAATACTGGCCAGTGTTACAAATCAAACTATGTTTTTGGTAAGGGATTGTTGCAGGGATTATAGTTGAGAAAAGGCTTTGGCATTATGGAGAAAAAGCATTTAATAACACGTCTTCAACAAACATCCTTGCTTCTCAAATGAGAATAATCTTCCACAGAACTCAAGGTGCAACCGGCAGAGAGGAAGACTAAAATCATATTCATATTCATCCAAACCTGCTCCTGAAGAGAACATGTTGGGTTTGAGAGCTGGCGTTCCCTTTGCAGGGAAAATCCGACGGGAAATGCGCTATTCAAAAGTTTGGTGATGACTGTCTTTTCTCCTCACCTTACCACTGACTCCAGCAACAAATCTGGTGACTTTTTGGATTGGCTTGTAGTCAGTCACTATATCATACTTTTTTTTTTTTTTGTCTGGCAGAGAATATGTAAATGAGAACTGCTTTATTGCACATTCAGCTTTACACTGTAGCTGTAAAAACAGATGTGAAGTGCAGACAGTTGACGCATTACGTCATTTGGCGACATTTAGCAACTTTTCGAGAAGTCTATTGCTACTTTCCATTGAAAATAGTTGGCAACTGCATGAGAGTGAGTAGATGTTGACCAAATTATACTTTTTTTTGTGGTTACACTTTATTTTACAGTGTCCTTGTTACATATGTTACATGTACTTACCATAGTAATAACAGTAAATGATGCATAACTACATGCAACTAACCCTCAAACAACACATAATCCTACCCTAACCCTATAGCAAGTCCATGTAGTGAATTATTATTAAACAGTACTTACATATATAATTACACTGTAGCAGTGACACCTTAAAATAAAGTGTAGCCAAATATTCAAAGCACCATCAGTTAATACATTAGTTAACATGTACTATGATATAAAGCTACAGTATTTATTAACCTTTCTTAATGTTAGTTCATAAAAAAATACAACTGTTAATTGTTTGTTCGTGTTAATCCATGATGAATTACAATTTAGATAAAATAAAAAAAATAAAAAATGTGTGTGCAATTTGATGCTTTTTGCTTTCCCACAAAATGATTGGTTGGCCTCATTGTATTTGCAAAGGCGGCATTACCCGGCCTAAATTATTATAAAATAATTATTATAAAATTATAAATAATAATTTTAACATTATTTTGCAATGTTAAAAAAATAGAGGCCTCTGTATCTGCTCTTTATGTAACCTCTATGCCTCAGTTTCACCTCTGCATGTTTGACATGATTCATCCCCCTGTTATGTATCATATGCAACAGGAATGGCTATCAAGCATTTGAGAGTAATGGATTTGTCATAACCCAGCATGCCCAACTGCAGAGCGTGGGAGTGTGACACAGGCACTGAGGCCGCGTGTTTGTCAGCGTGTCAACGTGTCGACGGGACCGAGAGGTCAGGGTAGGTCACTCGAAACCCGGCTGTACCTGTGAGTGACGACTGGCACTCAGGACGGGGTCACCACGGGGTCAGCGTACAGGACGGCTCAGGTACGAGTCTAGCGAAACCACTTGACCTAATTAGAGTGCACACACAACTGCTTGTGAACACCAGTCACTGAAAGAGGTCGGAGAACTTCATTATTTAAGTATGAGATAGTAAAACTAATGTGACAGCACTGTCAGTCAGTTTCATTAGGCCTGGTTTATAAATGGCCCGATATACTCACAGCGAAATCCATTCTGGTTCTTCGCTCAGTGGTTAAAAGAAAGTCGAAATATGTGACCTTGAACCACAAAACCAGTCACATGGGTCAATTTTTTGAAATTGAGATGCATGCATCATCTGAAAGATGAATAAATAAGCTTTCCATTGATGTATGGTTTGTTATGATAGGACAATATTTGGCTGAGATACAACTATTGAACATCTGGAATCTGAGGGTGCAAAAAAATCGAAACATTGAGAAAATCTCCTTTAAAGTTCTACATTTATGTTGGCGATTGTGCTGCATTCACTCACACAAATACATGTTTTATATATTTACGGTAGAAAATGTACAAAATATCTTCATGGAACATGATCTTTACTTAATATCCTAATGATTTTTGACATAAAAGAAAAATCGATAATTTTGACCCATACAATGTATTGTTGCCACAAATATACCCGTGCGACTTGAGACTGGTGACATGATCCAGGGTCACATTTGTGAGCAGAAGAATATTGTAAATCAACAGTATGAACGTTATCTTTCTAGACAGTACAGATGCATGCTACTGAATTTCACCGCCGATACCAATAACCGATAACTGATAAAAAAGCATAATTCCCAGTTAATGCTGCAACCCTCTCAATTATACATTGTAATATTAGAGGTTAAAATTACAGACTGAAACCAAACTATTATATTAAATTGCTGTTGACTGCATTCCTACATTGCAATACGAGTCATTATTTCTTTTTTGAATGCATGATTCTGA
Source organism: Vimba vimba (assembly GCA_022828995.1). Taxonomy (NCBI): domain Eukaryota; kingdom Metazoa; phylum Chordata; class Actinopteri; order Cypriniformes; family Leuciscidae; genus Vimba; species Vimba vimba. The sequence goes on along the minus strand of CM040820.1, from coordinate 48,342,088 downwards.
TAACGTTAAGGTTTATCACACTATCAAAAGGAAAAGGTACAAAAGTTGTCAGTTTTTTTAAAAGGTATACTTTTTAATCTCATTTACCCATAAAGGGTGCATTTCAGTTGCTTAAAGGTGCATATTATTACCTAAAGTGATGCTAACAGACATGGACTAAAAGCAACAAAAAATAAAAAAATAAATAATTCTGTGCAGAAACATTGATCTCTTAAATTAGCAAAGTCCACTCGAACTGCACCTGAATAATAAAACCACAGTTTCAGCCTTCGAGTAGTGGACTTCAAAACCAGCTCACTCCTACACAGCTCATCTTTCTGTGACTGAACGAATATGAATATGCTTATATGACCTGTCCAGCCTTCTCTATGGATCATTAGTCATCAGATCCTCTACTTCAGGTGTCATGATGGCCACAGGCTTTCTGACGGCAAATTTAACTGAGTTAAGAGCTGCTAAAGTCATGTTTCAATTTAATTTGGAAAGTGATGTCTGAGTGGGTGGGATATTTACTCTGTAATTAGTCTATCCATTTCATCCAGTCCCAGGCATTCACGCCGGTGTACGAACAGTTTGTGAGCATGAGAGGTGGGCAGGATGATCAGCCAGACATTACACAATAAACACAATGAACAGAGACACCGCCACATTCAGCATTCTCTCCACATTCATCTGAACAAGAGCTCAAGGGGCGATAAATACCTTTCATAATGATGAACCCTGTTCCATGTGACCTTGGAAGTGAAGCAATTGTCATTCTACAAAGTGATTGACCAAATGCACTTGTCAGCTTGTTTTAATTGCTTCTTGTGCTTGGCATAAGCTACCACAAAAACCTCAAATACGTACTTGTTTGAGGTCACTGATAGGCTGTTCATGGACACTTGGACACTTAGTACACACTTAATCCCAGACAGCAACATAGTGTCGGCCCAGATCCGGCCTGGTATGTGTGGAATCCACATGTACCAGATGTGGGCCGAAACTATGTTGCTGTCTGGGATATCAGCTGCTAAAATAGAGACGGGTTCTGTACAGAGATTCCATGTGTTAGTTGTGTCATGTGCATTTTGAGTTCAAATGTTTTTACTGTTTCTATGCATGGAAGCACGGCCTCCATTGTTTTCACCTTTTTTCGTTATTTTAAATACATTGTTACCGTATTTTCCGCACTATAAGGCGCACCGGATTATAAGGCGCACATTCAATGAATGGCCTATTTTAGAACTGTTTTCATATATAGGGCGCACCGGATTATAAGGCGCATAGAATAGAAGATACTGCAGTCAAACGTTTGACTGGGTTTGCGTTATGCAGTGGTCACCAACCTTTTCATAAGATCACATCCAAAGTCCAAATATAAACCAAGATCTACCACTTGCAAAAAAAATATGAAAAAACAAGTGGCTGAGCTGTAAAACCTTGTTTATACTCGACGCGTCCGCATGAGCGCGAAGCTATGGCGCGAAGGTAATAAAAAACTAATATCCGTCTGCTCGGGCAGATTCGGTTTAACAGCGCGCGCGCCTCCGCATATGCACGACTTTGACCCGAATCTGCCCGAGCAGACGGATATTAGTACATCTCATCATCACACCGGCACCTAGTTTGCGCGTCTAAATCAGTTGTATGGTCTGGTGTTCAGTCTAAAACAAAACAGTTGCGTCAAGTATAAATGCCTCGTATGTTTGGGGAGTTGCGCGCGCAGTCAGCGGAGGCTCGCTCTCCGGTGCCAGGCGAAAGTATAAACAAGGTTTAAGTCAGCGGTTGTTTTACAGACGTTGTTTAACATAAGGCGCCAGATCCATATATAAGGCGCTCCGGATTATAAGGCGCACTGTCGTTTTTTGAAAAAATTAAAGGCTTTTAAGTGCGCCTTATAGTGCGGAAAATACGGTACTTTTAAAACTGAGCAACTGAAATGTAATTTTATTAAGCAAAATGTTCATGTGTTAGATAATAAACAGTTAAAAAGGTGTTTTAATGTTAATTCACTTTCCTTCCACCAAGGGCGTATATTAAGCACTGGACAATTGAAATGTCATTTTATTAGGCACAGATATATCTGCAGATTGTACAAAGTACAAAGAAACACTGGCTGTTGAAGCTCTGGATTTTAAAACATTTTTGTCCTTTACATTTGTTTATTTGCGAGGGAAATAGTTGACAATAAAGTTCTTTATGTGGAAAAATATGTTTTTTTAGTTTGTTGGGTTGAACTTGTTAGGAGAATGAGCCACAAGTTAAATGTACTTTAATTTTAGTACAGGCACCTTAAAAAAGTAAGTTCACCTTACATTTATAATGATATTTCAACTAAACGTTGTAAGTCCCCAGGTTAGTTGGGTCAATTATCTCAACAAAACTTAAAGTTGAAATATTAAGTAAATTCAACTTAACCGAGTCAAAGCAAACATATAACTCAAAAAGTTAAGTTGAGCGAACAATCAAAGGTTGCAGTATATGTGGTTTGAGATTAAAGGTAAATGGTGAATGGGTCAGATAATATCTACAGCACCTCAAAAGCCTCATTTTCTATCTGGGACAGACACGACATGAGTTTGACAGAAAGGCCCTTTATGCCTCACACACACACACACACACACACAAGTTTTTACATTCGTTTAACTATGTTACGGGTCTGTCTTGGTTTTTGCTTTAGTCTGTGGCAAGGTGGCATGAAATTGTTTCTGCACAGCATGGAATTCATTTTTACCCTGACTTGACGGTAGAACTACAGTGTGTGTCCTGTCGTGGCTTTGCTTTGAGTATTTTTAGGCATGTTGTACTATGTGGGATACCAGTGTAATTGGTCGACTAGAATAGTTTTATTTGGAGAGCTGTCACACTACTCATATACTCTGCACACTTTGTGTCTTTATCATTTCTTTATCTGTCTGTCTTTCTGAGACATTTCCGCCTCCTTTCTCTCATTACGACCCATCAGATCATCAGCAAATAGACAGACATTCACTTTTCCCCTCTTCACTCTATGCATATCTGCTGTGTTTAATAACTACATTTTTACATTTTCTGATGGAAATGTGAATGGTGCCTGTTTGTGCAAAACTTGCTGGCTCAAGTCAGAGTCCGTCACCCTCGAGTCTGTTATATTCTGGTCTCTAAATATGGCTCAGGTCCCTCCTTCAATGTAAGTCCCCCTGTGGTGAAAATCAAGCTTTTAATGTTGTTTAAATGTCTCTGTGATGTTTTTAATATGCTTTAAGACAAACATGTGTAAATTCATAAGTCGACTCCATTGCTGAGTATTTCCTCCTTAAAACTGCAGTGAACCAAAGACAGTCTCAAAAACACGCTTTGAAATCGCTGGTGTTTCTGACGTCACAAACTACCTTGTAACCAATCAGATCAACGTTTTCCTGAAGTGATTTGTTGAGTTTATTAAATACTACTTCCTTGAATCTCTTTGTGCCGAGCGTGTTGTTAAGCCACACCGAATCATTACAACAGTCTATTTAAATATATTAATTGTAGCCTCACTTTTATTTAAAAATAGGCTTGTACATTATTCATAAAATAGGTTCAACTTTCAGATATATCTCTTTGACTGGGATTGTTATTTGATTTGTCATTATTCAACTATCAACTAAAATGTAAAAATTGCAGGGTGAATTCAGGTTGATTGGGACACTACTGTATTTCCCAGCCATCTCAATGGGGAAAAGTGTTCAAATCAACTTGAATTCAACCCTGCACAGAACGTTTGATTTAGAATCTTACATTAATGACACAAAGTAAACTGTAAACTTGCATTTTTGAAATACAATACTTACAAGTTTGAAAAATAAACATTGTCTGTAGCTCAAACAGTAAAGCATGATGCAAGCACTGGGCCATGGCTTCACTAACTGATGAAATGATTACCTTGAAAGCAATGAGAGTCGCTTTGGATAAATGCATATTCCAATTGCTCGAATATAAATGCAATCAGGAGATTAATATTCTGCAAACACATCAACACATCAACACTGGTGTCTTTGGCCAGCACTGGGTATTCTGAGAGTCACCTGAACAATGTTTTCTCATCTCTCATGTGAAACACTTGGTCTGAGATTCAGTTATTCTATCACAACCTCAGAGAGAGTTGATGAAGGATTACACACACTACTGTCACACCACCAGGATGATTCACTATGTGCCGAGAGTCAGTGTGGAGGTTTACATCTTTACAATTAAGTCTGTAAGAAGTCTTTTTCTGTGAATTCATATAAACCAGGGCCATAACCACCAAGACAATAGCTGCGTTTCCATTACCCTTCAAATTGTGCAAATTTAAATTGTGAATTGAAAAACGGGCAATGGAAACTCCCATATATTGCTGAAAAAAATTGCGCTTGCATGAGGTGTTTTTTCAGGCAATTTGAAAAAGGAATATTTCGCAAAACTGCAATGGAAACAGTCTTTGAGCATTTACAAGTCACCTGACGTAGATGGCGTGGTAGGTGTGGAAAGAAGACGAGACAAAGTACTTTATTAAATTCATAACAGACAAAAGAATTACGAGAATACTGGATTGTAAACCACAAAGAAATGCCACAATCAAGAACTTGACGCAGATATGAGGGAGAAACACCCAGAAACACCTCATACGCAGCCACTCACAAGATTAAGGGGCTTTCCTTGCCATTAATGCTTGGATAAAATGCAAATGTCTCCTTCGATTGAAAATAATGACTAGTGCGGTGGCTGGGATTATATAAACCTACCAAAATCCATTGCCATGATTTTTTGGAATGACTTTACATTTTTTACTTTACATGACAGTCGCATAACATTCATATATTCAGTCGCATAACATCGGTTAAAGGAACACTCCACCGTTTTTTGAAATAGGGCTTATTCACCTTCTTTCATACATTTAGATAGGTGGGCAAATGCATTTTTGTCTCAGTGCATGCATTGTTTTAGTTTGACAGGGTCGGCACTAGCTTAGCTTAGCATAATGAATGGAATCCTTTGTTGCTAGCTAGCATGTCCTGAGTAAAAGTGATAAAAAACACACCTAATTACTTCTTGTGGCCTGCGTATTCACAACAAGTACAAATAGCAATGCAGATTAACACTAAGCAATTTCCTATGCAGATATTGACTTATATATTAAGGACTATATTAGGGGGAAGCACAGGCGAAGCACTGCTACTTGGGTGTGATATCTCTGCGCCCAAGTAGCAGTGCTTCGCCTGTGCTTCCCCCTAATATAGTCCCAAGTCAATATCTGCCTAGGAAATCGCCTAGTGTTAATCTGCATCGCTATTTGTACTTGTTGTGAATACGCAGACCACAAGAAGTAATTAGGTGTTTTTTTGTTTTGTTTTTATATCACTTTTACTCAGGACATGCTAGCTGGCAACAAAGGATTCCATTCATTATGCTAAGCTAAGCTAGTGCCGACCCTGTCAAACTAAAACAATGCATGCACTGAGACAAAAATGCATTTACCCACCTATCTAAATGTATGAAAGAAGGTGAATAAGCCCTATTTCAAAAAACGGTGGAGTGTTCCTTTAATGGAAACGCCGTCATTAAGCAATAGTTTTTTATCGACATATAGAAAATATCACTAAAGTTTTGCTCAAATCTGTAATAGAAACACGGTTAATGAGGGGATTAGAGCAGGATAATTAGAAATGGCCAAATTGTCTCCCATGACAACATGTTTTAAAAGTTATATTTTGTATAAATATACAAAAATGTCTAAAGTCAAAATGTCTCAATGTCTAAAGTCAAAATGATTGAGAAGGCCAATCAAATCAAAGCAGGCGGGCCTTACTGTTCACTGAAGACGAGTGTGAATCCCAATGCTTTGGTTTTAGCAGTGAAAGAGATGTAAGTATAGCCTGGGAAAACCCAGACTACTTCTGGCGAATTTTAATTCTCTCTCCAGGATAGTCTGGAGAAGAGCCCATTCAAACTCATTACTGTGCCGCTGAAATCGCGGCACCAATCAGAAACGTTGGGGGAGGGATTTACATGATGACGACAGTGCAGCGATGCTGAAGGAGATTTCATTACAAAGATGGATGCCGCCGTGGAACATCACTCGTTCGAATCAGTTATCGCGTCTGTTTTGAGTGATTTAAACTTACCGTTTTCGTTAAAACCGGAGCAAAGAACAACAGATGTTTCTCCGTCGCTCTGCATACGTCATCTCCTTCATCGATCTGATTGGTTTTAATACTATCCAATTGTGCCCAGAGGAATTTGAGCTACGTCGGTTGGTGACGCCCCTTTGGAAATGATTTGTCTACATAGCTTCCCCAGACCCTACACTCAGTTTCAACTGAGAAGGGTCTGGTTTTAACCAGGCTAATGTAAGTAGCTAAACATTTAATATTTGACAAGCTAGAAATGTTCAGCTACTGATAATAACATGCAATGATGCACACTACTTAACTTCAAGAAATGTTGCATTGAAAATATGCCATCATTTTACATGATTCATGTAATTCATAACTGACTGTGGTGAGACAAGAAATGTTTTGCGTTTTTAACATATTAGACATGTGAACGGGCCTTTATGGAGAGTTTATCTTTTCATAAAATGACCAGGATTCCATTTGTTATTAGGTGGGAGGTTTTTGGAGAGCATTTCTTTCATTAAAACATTATTAAATTCATCTTGTGACTCTAATAGCAGTGGGACCATATGCTCACTGAGTTATCGTTGTACTTTACTGCTGTTGCATCTGTGAGGAACATCGGGCTCTGGATGAATTCATCAGAGCGGATGTGGGAACAGACAACACCTCCAAAACACCATTTCACAGCTCCGAACACTTTGTTTTCTTATTGTCGGGAAGCTTGTGCGATGCCGCATGGGTCTGAGCAGTAAAGGTGTCTGTGCAGCAGTTTGCTGTTTTTGCATAATCCGCAGACAGCGCGTTCTGGGCACAGCAGCTATTTCTGTTCAACAGTCTAAGCAGATTACCATGCAGCCCAAAAGTGTAATGTATTCCTTCATTCTGTTTTGGAAAACTAAAAAGCATTTAAAGGAACACTTCGACTTTTTGGGACTTTAACTTATTCACCGTATCCCTCAGAGTTAGATAAGTCCATACATACCTTTTTCATCTCCGTGCGTGCTTTAAGTCTGTTTGACGCACCCAGCGCTAGCCTAGCTTAGCACAAAGACTGGATGTAAATGGCTACAGCTAGCATACTAATCCCAATAAGTGACAAAATAACGCCAATATTTTCCTATTTACATGTTGTGATTTGTATAGTCACAGTGTGTACAAATAACAAGGTCATATGAGACACAGCCATTTTTTAAACGTTTAAATACTGAGAACTATTTTCTCAGAAGGCGAAGCACTGCTACTTGGGCGGAGTGATGAGCGCAGCACCCGAGAAGCGCCGTTCTGTCAACAAAACCAACGTGACTAACTAGCTAGTAGCGAACGTGATTCGTGATCATGGCTAACTTTGAGGACTTGTCAGAGGATTTTTATTTGGTATCAAACCAAGATCCAGAACCATATCGTTTTGAGCCAGAATACACAGACGAGGAGTTACAAACTTTGGAAGCTGATAGACAATGCCGAACAGACTTAGGTCGAGGGGAGAATCAGAACGGGAATAGCCTATTATTTCACAAACAAGGTCACTGTTTCTCAAAAATGAAACCCCCCCAATTCATTAGCAATTTGAAGGCTACAGTCCTGAAAGTTACCTTTAGCGCCGCTTATTTGTTACTGGGGCGATAGAGCGCGTTTGTGACAACACAATACTAACATTACAGGGGATACATGGAGCCCGGGAACAACTGTAATAGTAGTGAGCACCCTATTCATGTAATAATAGTGTCACGAAGGTTACATTACATCTAACGTTAGCTAATGGCACTGTAACAGTAGGCTAGTCATCTAAAAACATAACGGAACACTTACCGCAGCCGCAGGTGATCCACTTTGTCCTGTCTTTACTATCGATGGGATGGCCGTAACGTTATCCTTCAGCACACGTTTCATGGTCCGTGTGGCAAATTCCATTTTTTCAAAATAGTCGTCCTCAGTGAAATGTTCTGAGCAAACGCGATAGTCCTTGATGATGTCTACAGGTGTATTTGAAACTATATCCAGAGCAAGTAGCCATTGATTCGTCACCGTTTTTGGTTGGAATTCCCCTGTTTATTGTCGCAGCTCTTTACAATATAACGAACACCCATGATTGTAAACTTTGCATTTACTATCTAGTAATTGCTGACTCTATTACTCCAACTCAGCGAACTCTCTGCTCCTCACCACGGCGCTTCTCGGGTGCTGCGCTAATCACTCCGCCCAAGTAGCAGTGCTTCGCCTTCTGAGAAAATAGTTCCCAGTTTTTAAACGTTCAAAAAATGGCTGTGTCTCATATGACCTTGTTATTTGTACACACTGTGACTATACAAATCACAGCATGTAAATAGGAAAATGTTGGCGTTATTTTGTCACTTATTGGGATTAGTATGCTAGCTGTAGCCATTTACATCCAGTCTTTGTGCTAAGCTAGGCTAGCGGTGGGTGCGTCAAACAGACTTAAAGCACGCATGGAGATGAAAAAGGTATGTATGGACTTATCTAACTCTGAGGGATAAGGTGAATAAGCTAAAGTCCCAAAAAGTTGAAGTGTTCCTTTAACACATTATTTCAATGCACATGTGAAGGTGGAGAGTAAAATTGCAGAGAACTTTAAAAGGAGAGCTTTTGAGTATGAGGGCATATGAGTTTGATTAATTTCTGAATTTTCAGCATCATTACTCCAGTCTTCAGAGTCACATGATCCTTCAGAAATCACTCTAATATGATGATTTGCTGCTCAAGAAACATTTATGATTATTATCAGTGTTGAGAACAGTTGTGCTGCTTCATATTTTTGTGGAAACACTGATAGTGGTGTCCGAAACCATAGTGGACATTATCGACTAATCGACTAATCGAGTATCGACTAATTCAATCCCATAATGCACTGTAATAATGAGTGTACAACTGATGCACGCTCAATGGCAAGAGAATACCCATAATGCACTGTGAGGGTCATGACAAATAAATTCCCACCAGATAGATCCATCCATCCATCCATCCACCCATCCATCCATCCATCATTGTTGTATATCATTCCATCCATCCATCCATCCATCCATCCATCCATCCATCCATCCATCCATCATTGTATATCATTCATTCCATCATCCATCCATCCATTGTTGTATATCATTCATTCCATCATCCATCCATCCATCCATCATTGTATATCATTCATTCCATCCATCCATCCATCCATCTATCCATCCATTGTTGTATATCATTCATTCCACCCATCCATCCATCCATCTATCCATCCATTGTTGTATATCATTCATTCCATCCATCCATCCATCATTGTATATCATTCATTCCATCCATCCATCCATCCATCCATCCATCCATCCATCCATCCATCCATCCATCCATCCATCCATTGTTGTATATCATCCATCCATCCATCCATCCATCCATCCATCCATCCATCCATCCATCCATCCATCCATCCATCCATCCATCCATCCATCCATCCATCCATCCGTCCATTGTTGTATATCATCCATCCATCCATCCATCCATCCATTTTTGTATACCATCCATCCATCCATCCATCCATCCATCCATCCATCCATCCATCCATCCATCCATCCATCCATCCATCCATCCATCCATCCATCCATCCATCCATCCATCCATTGTTGTATATCATCCATCCATCCATCCATCCATTTTTGTATACCATCCATCCATCCATCCATCCATCCATCCATCCATCCATCCATCCATCCATCCATCCATCCATCCATCCATCCATCCATCCATCCATCCATCCATCCATCCATCCGCCCGCTTGTCCAATGTGGGTAAAGTGTAATCTCATACAGGTATAAAGCCCACATGTGCCATGTTAACCAATCACATTACAACCATGACGTCATTGAATTCCTGTCAGAGTTGTGTGACAGCCAATCGCTGTTTGCGGAGACCATAGAAATGAATGAGAAGTGCCATAAACTGAAAACTGTCACAAAAATTGTCCCTGACTTCTCTTATAAAAAAAAGCTTTTTCCAGTGTAAAATAGATCAATACAAAATGTTTCTGAGCAAACATGTGGAGGCTATTGATTCATTAAATGCTAAGCTGTTTTCCACAAAAGCAGTTTATTCAGCGTAGTGAAGCCTCTCCTCCGCTGACGTCTGCTCCTTCCCAGCGTAACGCAGTGTTACACTGTTTTTTTTCCTAACATTGGAGGCTTGCCTTAAAGCACCTTTGGAACATACATTATGCCGTTACTGTCATGTGACCTACCATCCATCGTGGTTGCGTCGCTTCACTGCCATTCATAAATCCTCTTTCGTGGCCTTATACACTCTAAAAAAATGTGGGGTTGTTTTAACCCAAATTTGAGTCAAATATGGACAAACCCAACCGTTGGGTTAAAAATATTATTAAAAAATGTAACCCAACGGCTGGGTTTGTACATATGCAACAACCATGCATTTTTTAGAGTGTAAGATAGTAAAGTTTCCATCATATGCACATCCTATATGAAGTATTCGATATTGGATGCAGCCAGAAAGAAGCAATTGAAAGCAGAGCTCAACACGTCACCCAGCAGCTGCTCCAGGCGGAGTTTGGGAACCAGCAGAGAGATCAGCGTGAGATGCTGTCTTTCCCCTGATCTCCAGAGGGAAGCCAAACATCCAGCGGGAATGTGTCTTTCATCAGCATCCCTCGACTTTTAATAATGCCCTCGTTCTGTGTGATGTATCACATCCAGCTGCTCAGCCCATACATGATGTTTACTACAGTACAACTGTGGACCTTAATGGGGGATGAGAGCGGGAATCCATTCTTGATCACAGCTGTCGTCCCGCAGTAGGTCTGTCATTGTACATCAACCTTCAGCGATGCCATGAGCTCAGGATCGGTGGATATACCATTTACATCGTCTGTCACCATATGCAAATTAATTTAACAACGTTTGTCATTTCAAATCCTTTTAACAGAGACATTTGCATAATGCAGTGGTTCTCAACTTTGGCAAGGGACCCACATTTTCCCACACAGTAAAAAGTGATCAGTTGACTTAACTTTAAAAAAAAAAAAGAAGTGAGGAAACTTGTTGCCTTAAAATATTTCAGTAAATAAACTTCATGCTAAATTGAAAAAAAAAAAGAAAAAGTTATGAGCAATTGCCAAGTTCACACAACTTTTTTTATTTGTTTTATTATGCATGATTTATTTACTTAAAATTATTAAGGCAACAGGTTTCCACACTTTTTTGCTAAGTCAACTGATCACTTTTTACAGTGTGTCATTAAGCTATTTTTTAAGGAATATATATATACATCAACAGCAAAAACCAAGTAAAATGGAAAACACATACAAGTACCATCTCACTTTACTTAATATAATGAACAGCTTGCAAATCCTTCCCAGCTAACACACAAAGTGCCAATTATGTAATTTATTGGTACTTTTTAGTAATTTCATGACTTACTAATTGACAACATAATTCTTTATTTAAACTGTGTCTGACAGAAGATTCAACAGCTTTAATGCACGTTTTTCAAAATATGTCTCGCATCAGTGAAATTACGCTTGTTGTTGCTGTTGTTGTTGTTGTTGTTGTTGTTGACGACACACGCCGCGACCTACCAGTTGAGAAACACTGGCGTAATGCATTATACTAGTATTATTAATGCATTAATTATGCCTTTTAACGCACCTTATAATGCATTGTATGTTCTCATGAATAAATGCATCCAAAGTTATAATATATTATAATACTTATTCATTGTTACACCTTTAGAAGGCATAATGCATTTAACTTTGGTTACAATTATTTATGAAAAGCTATTATGCATTATGACATACACCATGAACAGCTTTATAATGTAATTAAAGGCTTTAGGTAAAGTGTTACCAAACTTTCTACATGTGCTCTCAGTAAATCAGTGGTCCATATACTGCATCACTCCATATTTGCAGCACAGAATTTACCGTAGCTGATGTTCGTTATGCTGTTTTCCCCCAAAATGATGTCACATTCTGATGATGTCATTGCAGGAACCCTTAGTTAAGCGAGTGATTGGCATGGATAACAGGCATGCAGATTATACAGCCTGAGGACTGGATTAAGAAAACAGACACTCTTCAATTCATGTTTCCTGCTAATGCCAACAGTATCACGGCTATATTGTATTTAGGACATTTAAGCTATTTTTGCTGTTTGAGACACTCATTTGCAGGCTGTATATACACAGAATGAATCAGACAAACAAAATACAACTAAAATGTGTTTATGATTAATACCAATTACGCCGCTGCATGCTGCATTATGCCATTTAGCATTGGCTTATATAAAATCACTGTATACGTCACGTGAAAATGCGCGCAGATTGAATAAACCAGTTTCCTATTTAGTTTATTATTTATTTATAATTAGAAAACGCGATGACTTTGGGAAATAACAATCAAAGATGAATGAGCTAATATGCAGTACTGAGCCATAATGAGGTTTGATTTAGCTTCACTCAGTCCTGTCTGATCAACAGCAGCACTGCGTCAAACGCATGCTGATTTCAGCTTTAGTATGGATGCACATCAAACAGGAATCAATATGAGACAAATGCTGGGGAAAAAGCCATATCGGAAGCTACTTGACTAAAAATAATAAGCTTAAAATATTCAGTTGCAGATGACACTTTCCACAAATAAGGTATAATTGGGTTTCCCATCATTAAAATGATGACATCTGTTAAATTGATATTCAGTTCATCAGTAATTGTGTCCAACATTTTGTGTTGTAACTGCACGATTTCCCTTGAATGTGCACTTAATCCGGCTGAATGTGTACTTCAAGTCTAGTCTAGTTATATATAAGGAAGGTCTAGTTATAGCTGCAGAAAATATAATGCTAATGAAATATAATCCACTTAAGCGTCTTTAAAGATAATACACAACTATGTTTCTTAAAAGAAGTGCACTTATTTTGATGTGTTCACTAACATAATAAAGCACATGCAGTGCCTGATTATAGTTTTAACTACAGTGTCATATTCAACATTTACATTTAAATATATTGCAACTTAAATGTTTGTCAGCACATTCAGAAGGACACTTTAAACCTATTTCAAAGACAATAGAAGTAATTATGAAATCACGGTTTCACTTTATTTTGATGGTCCCTTTAACACATTCTGTTGACTATAAGTAACGCTGCACCTACATGTCTACTAACTCTCATTAGAGTATTAGTAGAGTATTAGTAGACTGGTAGGGTTAGGGTTAGATTAAGCTGACATGTAGTTGCAAAATTACTTATAGTCAGTAGAGTGTCTGTGGAGGACCATCACAATAAAGTGTTTGCAGATATTAAGCAGACAGTACACTAATACTCTAATGAGAGTTAGAAGACATGTAGTTGCAAAGTTACTTATAGTCAACAGCATGTTCAAAAGGGACCATCAAAATAAAGTGTTACCGAAATTACATATAAAGATGTACTGAAGTCATACTCAAACTGCATTAAATATACATTTAAACTATAATATATTTTATTTATCTAATTGCAACTAACATGCAATTAATTGTCTGAAACAAATAACATTAAGTTATCAATTATAACAAGCAGTTCACATTCAAGTATCTACTTTTAAAGTAGGCTATATAATTTTCATACTCTTTTTAAAAATATGCCATAGTGTACTTGTCTTTCACAAGGGTTCCCTTCACTACTAACAATGCAACATTTATTTATATGGCGACACCCAGGAAGTGACATCATTTCTATTCTTTCTGCAGAGCACAATTAAATAATCTCATTCCATTTTCATTTTCATTGTTTCATTCATCCCTGATACAACAGTTATTGTAAGAAAAAAAAAAAAAAAAAATCAAACAAATACTTTGCTTCACTTAATGGGAAGAATATACATGTATCAGTAACTACAAAACAACATTTGGTCCCAACCTAGCTGAGTAAAAGATGAGTTTAGTTTCCGAAACCAAGCCTTCTAATGCAGTTCAAATGCATTTTTAAGGATGTTTACTGGATAACAAAAAAAGATAAACACATAAAGCAAAGTTATAGTGTTGCAGAAAAGTGTTAGCCTCCAGTAAAATGAATAAAACACAAAACAGTTTTATTTTATTTCAAAGTCTACACTGACAGCCACAGCCTGGCCCGGAGACAAAACTAAGCCCATCCAAGGTGTAAAGATGAGTTTGGGAAATTTTGCTCACTTTTATAAAATGTCAATGTTTCAAAAATGACAAGTCTGCCACAAATAATCAAGGAAGATTTTTGGAAAACAAGCCTTCAAATGCAGTTGTGCAAGTCATTTTTTAAAATGGTTTTCAAGATGAAAACAAAACAAAGATAAACATTATAAAGCAAAGTTGTAGGGTGGCAGAAAATTGCAAGCCTCTTGTAAAATAAATAAAACACAAAACAGTTCATTTTTAGTTTAATAGTTTGACCTCCTGAGGTTGACAATCCAATGTTTTCATGTTTCAAAAATGACAAAGATAGATTTTCTGAAAATAAGCCTTCAAATGCAGTTATGCAAGTTATTTTTTAAAAATGGTTTTAAAGATGTTTACTGGAAAACAAATCAAAGATAAACATTATAAAGCAAAGTTGTAGGGTTGCAGACAATTGCAAGCCTCTTGCAAAATAAATAAAACACAAAACAGTTATTTTAATTTTACTAGTTTAATAGTTTGACCTCCTGAGTTTGACAATCCAATGTTTTTTCATGTTTAAAAAAAAAAAGACAAAGATAGATTTTCTGAAAACAAGCCTTCAAATGCAGTCGTGCAAGTTATTTTTTAAAAATGGTTTTAAAGATGTTTACTGGAAAACAAAACAAAGTTAACATTACACAAGTTTAATAGTTTGACCACCTTAGGTTTAACAATCCAATGTTCTTCCTCGTTTCACTGCGCTCTTGTTGAGAAAAAAAGGCCCTGTTTTGTACCCCGCTCACAGACTGCGTCAGCTAGGAAAGTCTAGACCGCCAGCCTGACCCGAAGACAAAACCAAGCCGATCCGAGGTGAGGTCATCCTCTCGCTGGGAGTCTCCGAGCTGCCCAGCACGAGCTCGTCCCGGAGAAACGCCGGGTTCTAGTGTTGCATGGATTAACAGGACGGAGTAAACATCCCCAATCCAGCCTGCAGGACTAAAAAGCTCCTATAAGCTGTGCACAAACCCCCATGTAAGCCGCGGTGGGATAAACAGGTACGGCGGATTCACGGCCACGATCGCAAAGCAGTCAGGCTGCAGAAATAGACCAGCCGAGCAGAACGGAGAGCAGATGAGAGATGTCTGGAATAGCACACAGACTCCACTAATCTCCCACTCTGGATTCCCAGTTTGGCGAGGGGAACGTGGACATCATTCTTATTCTTAGCTGGGGGTGCGAGTCGAGGGCAGAGGGGTTTATTCCCCGGCATTCTCTGGCTGTCAGCGGACACACGCACCTCTGAGCGAACAGAGACTCGACAGACCGCAGTATTTATAGAGTGCTGGGTCTTAAAATGAGATTGATGGGAGTGAGGAAATAAGAGGCTCTTTTCACTGGGATGTCGAGAGCGTCTGAGCACTGCTGGGATGAAGTGATGACAGGCGTTATGGAAGCAGATCTTTTTGCAATCAAAGTGATTTACTGTTTCTCAACTCAAGTTTTTCTTTCAATTATATTTGGGATAAAAAAAGCGCAGTGCAAGATTACAGTATGCATTTGTGGCCTGGCTTTTGTTACTCATGACTCATGTTGGTTACACTTTATTTTGATGGTCCCTTTTGAATATTATGTTGGCTATAAGTAACTTTGCAACTACACGTCAACTTATTCTTAACCCTAACCCAGTCTACTAATGCTCTACTAACACTCTAATGCGAGTTAGTAGACATGTAGGTGCAAGGTTACTTATATAGTCAACAGAATGTGTTAAAAGGACCAACAAAATAAAGTGCAACCCTCCTGTTTTGTTCAGCATGAAGCGTAACATCCATAGATTAGAGCCTTGGGTGTTCTTAGGCATGATGTGCATGGGAATGCAAGTTGTTATAACACTGCAGCCACATCAATATGCAAATATGCAGTTTATTAGTATGTTTAATTCACCTTATTTGCATAACTAGCCTGATCTCATGAAATGCGTCTCTAGCACGCATTGTATTTATCGTTCAATTTACACGCGAAAATGAGTTTTTACGTGCGTATCATACGTGTGTCCCCCACACCACTAATCCTACCCAAGAGGTGTACAGTGCGTATCATATGCACGTAAAAACTCATTTTCGCATATAAAAAATTGCACGATAAATACAATGCGTGCTATAGAGACGTAACAGTACGCCGTTTACATTCGCCAAGCGCTTACAGAATGTGCATCACAGGAATGTGATTATCCAACCCGATCTCACGGCAATTCATACTTATTTTACGAGGTGACTATTTCGCACAAATTTGTACGATTTTTACTGATTCGTATGTATTTTACGAGTTGCCCAATTCGTATGAATTTGTACGAATGACCTACACCTGACCCCGCCCCTAAACCTACCCATCACTGGGGTTTAGACAAATCGTATGAATTCGTACGAATTTGCCACCTCGTAAAATACATACAAATTGGTCGTGACCAATCACAGACTCGTACCCGAGCGCTTCACATCACGAGTGCAGTGCTGGATCAGGTGAGCTTCAGAGCAAGTTTACTACAGCAGAAAAGATTATCTGATGCAAACCCTAAAATGTATTAGTTTACAAATCATCCACTATGATAAAACTATGTTCCACTATGTTTTGATCTCTCGAGCGAAAATTAAGTCTTTAGTAATCAATAATATGCATGTGTAATCATATTTTATGTGCAAATAGATAAAAGTTGTTGGTGTTTTACTGCCACTAGATGTTCAGTTCAGCTCAAAAATGCAGTGATATTGTATGTACAAGTATAGGTAGATTTTTCCAATGAGCCTATATATGTGTGTGTGTGTGTGTGTTTGTGTGACCTGAAATTCATGCACTAACATGTTCATGCTGCACCCATCCCTAAATAAAGCTTGCTGCATACTTACGGTTCGTGGCAACAGTCACAGAGTTTTGTAAAGTATGACGAGAACCTCTGGGAAACGATCAGCTTTTAAAGATCCACTCCAGCTCAATGGCTCAATACCAGATGGAAATTCGTGTTTTTCCGAAATGCTCCGAACACGCCGCTCTCTGAACCCCGACAGAACTATAAACCGTGACATGAGGAAGCTTCCACTTACCAACATCCCAGAATTACATTGGCCTTTAAAGTGGCCTGGATCAGGATTCAGAGATAGAGACAGAAGCTTGAGATGCGGCGTGGAAGAAGTCCGCCTCATTTCAACCCACAGCAACGCTTTACCACGTTGTAAACTGCATTATGCTTTGATTAATTTCAAATGGCTTGTCTTGCTTCAGTAGACTGTGAAATGCACTTTCATTTCTGTATTTTTTCAAATTCTATTATTCCAATCAGGAAAGAGACAGGAATGGCAAAAAATGCAAATGAGCAGCACAATGTTCACATGCAAAATTAAGAAAGTAAAGTATTAATGCAGGAAAGAGGATCCAATTGATCATTTACACGCTTGATTACATTGTTTGTAGATGTCCGTGAAACAGTTCAAGCTATGCTCATTTGTTCATTATGACATGGCGATACGAGTCCTTCTGTCTGGTGCAATGAGAGAAACAAAAATAAGGTTTTGTACATTTTCTCGTTTTGAAATGAGCGTGCATTTAATTCTGTATTGGTGCAATCAAAGGCCATCATCCTCTGACTGTGTTCTCTTGATTGGTAAAGCTGCACTGTAATGGTATTGTTTCCTCAGTCGTTGTTAAATTGAAATGCAATCCAAGCTTTTCAGTAAGCATCTTACATGGATCACTGAGTTGCAGTGTACCTGGATTGTTAAGGACACAATTCTGAAATGTATATAAAAATAATGTTATTATTAACGGTCTGCTGTGCCATAAGAAAAGCCTGTGCATTTATTGGAAAATAATGTGTTTATGTATTTGGCAGACGCTTCCATAAAGTTCATTTTTGTTTCAATGGGATCGATTCCCTGCATGGGAACAATATTTTGGAAGTATTTGTACCTTGCTCTATTTGTATAGCTACATAAATGCCTTATTGCATTATAGGAAGTGAACCGCTGGACACTGTACTGAAAAACACTGTACTGGAGCCTGAGTCTTCATATGGCTTCACATGTCTTCATTAATAAAAACCGTCTGCTTATACAGTATGTTGAGAAATAGTGTGTCAAATGGATTCACAGAAAACTCCTGGATACATTACTGTAATGAGAATAAGATTTTTTGTTGTTCTTGTGTTATATCAATGAGAATTTGGAGTTTGTCAGGGGAATGGGTTTAAAGGTGCAATATATAGGCGCATTGATAACATTTTACAAATAGCACTTTTGAAAAATATTTGGGAAATTATGTACATATAAAAGCTGTTTTATTTGACATGAAGTGGGTTGCTTCACGGGAGCAAAACTATGAGCAACCAAACACTGCTTGCTTTATCTCACTAACCTGCCTGTTCTCAAACACTTTCACTCGACAATTACATGAATCGACGCAGACTGCTAATGCCGTTGTCACACTGGTTGATTTTCCAGATGATTTCTAGTTGAAAACTGACACTGAAGAGTCGGAGGTATAAGCGCATCGGCATCTGTCAAACCTCCGCTGAATCACTGGCTTTAGTGGATAGAAATCCTAGAATTAGAACTTATGTTCTGTTTGAAATCATCAAAGGCAGTCGGTGGACTCATTAGAGTATTAGTAGACTGGTAGGGTTCGGGTTAGTAGAATAATTTGACATGTAGTTGCAAAGTTACTTATAGTCAGTAGAATGTGTGTTGAGGAGCATCAAAATAAAGTGTTAGAAGACATTAAGCAGACATTCTACTAATACTTTATTGACTGCTAGTTGACATCAAAATGAAGTGAAAACAATGGTGTGCAGTGTGGACCTGTTAAAAAAAAAAAAGCACTGTTTAGACGTCAAGTGTGAAATGGGTGTACGACTAAGATCATTGTAAAACTCAAAAGTTTATGCAACAAGTTAACAATACGGAAAAGTTGTTCTTTCACAACATTTTGTTGTGAAAAGTTATTAATGCAAAAGTAATTTTTTTTCAGTGAATCTGATATATTGACCAGTGCACCTTTTATTATTGTAACTATAACGTCACAAGGCAAATACATATCTTTTCAGTTTTCTTAAACTTCTCTCAACTTCAGACATTTAATTTCTTATGATAATGGTGTGGAATATGACCTGGACATGTTCTTGCACACTCTAAAAAATGCTGCTTATAGTTTGTTTTAACCCAACTTTGGGTCAAATATGGACAAACAACATTTTTAAATTACATGTTTAACCCAACGTTCGGGTTTGTCCATATTTGACCTAAATTTGGGTTAAAACAACCCACCATTTTTTAGAGTGTGAGATTCACCCCATAGTTCCTTGTTGGAAAAATAAAATGACCTAATTTTATTAAAGTGTCTGCGATCACGCTGTGCAACTTTGCACATTAAAATGAACAGTAAGCTGCTGTCAGAGTTACATTAAGATCTAACTCTACTACATTTTTAGAAGCTCAGCTCCTTTTAAAATGGTGTACATTTTCCAGTAACAAGCTACTTTATCCCACAAGAAGCCATGTAACCCAACACAACCCATACACAAAAGAAATATATTTGAAATATATTTTTGGAATATATGCAAATATTCGAAATTGGCTCAATAAATATATTTTAGTTAAATATATGTAAATATATTTTTTTATTTTTTTGAAAATATATTTTAGTTAAATATGTGAATATACTTATATGTCAATATATATACTAACAACATATATGTTCATACAGTATATGTTTTAACTTTTGCAAATTGTTTCATTTGAAATATATTTTGAAATTTAAAAAGTTAACATTTTCACAAACAAACAACACATTTTCAATTTATTTTTTGCATTTTACAGTTCGGCTATTTTTGAGTTGACAGCTGTCCCCAGTTGTCCCTTGGTGGCCTGTTCTTCAACACTGCGTCCGGGGGTAGAAGGATAGACACTTTGTTTAGGTTTAGCTATTAGATGTGATCAGTGTTTCAGCATAGTTAGCAACTGCATTTGTTTTCCTAGATACAGTATATCTAATAAACTTGTAAATATTGTACATATTTTCAATATTTAAATGACTTCAGGAAAGATGTCAATAAAACAACAATAAATCTAATAATTGCACTTAGTGTTAGGTACGTGCCACCTAATATGGCCTAATAGTCCTAGGAAAGCAACTATCTGTCATTTTATATTGCAGTCATTTAAATGTAAGTACAGTATTTATTATAGCTGTGTGTCATAATACAGTAGTGAAATATGGTAGTCTACTGTTGTGTATAGGTAGAGGGAAAAGGTAGAGGAATTACTATGATCAAAATCCATTTTCGACCCTTCTTTAGCAAGCTAAACATTTTATGACCATATATTTTGTCATATATTTTACATTACATGTTGTAAATGCAAATATATTTCACACTTAACATCATATATTTTTGTTATATTTCAGAATATATTTCAAAATGATAAATATAAGTGAACAACAATGCAAATATATTTCAATGTATTTGGAATATATGCCACATATATTTTTGACACTTTAAAATATATTTCAATATATATATATATATTTTTTTTTTCTGTATGGGAACATCACACCGCTGGGTTTGTCACATTGTATTGCATTGTAATTGAAACTAAGAAACTGAGGCAATAATCAAACTGTCCTAAAATAGCCTCTCTCTCACTTAAAGTGTTAGAAAGTCTGATTCATTTGAGTGCATTCAGGGTAAATTTATCTCTTTAAGTTTAGATATTGGATATCTGTATCATTTCTAGTGGTAGATAAATGCTGGAGAAACAAATCATGACACACAATGTATTTTAAGTCTCATATTGAATGATATACTGAGAAGATGGAGCTCATACTGGAGGAGAAAAAAAAAAAAAAACACCTCAATTTTATTCAGATGAACAAAAATAAGTCGCTGATATGTATATGACCAGAAGGTAAGATGCAATTCTGATGCTTGTAATGTAAATCAATGAGATATTTTAAACAGTATAGAATATACTTGCATAAAATGCATATCAATATCTGCCAATAATATGTATTAGTAACATGATATTTGAATGTTTTTATGATCAAAGCTCTGAAGTTTGAAAAAAATATATAATGAAAAAAAGTTCATGTAGAAATGTGTGTATTAAATATAACACAGCAGGCTTTATAGGGTTAAACAGCTTGAAACTTAGATCTAAACTAAATTCTAACTAAACTACAGTAGTCAATATTTGAAGTGGATCAAAAAAGTTCATCAAAGTTGTCCTAAGACAAGAATTCAAAATTCATGTATAACTTCATAACTTTCAGCATGCGGATAATTTAAAGCAGGGGTGTCACACTCAGTTCCTGGAGGGCCACAGCCCTGCAGAGTTTAGCTTCAACCCTAATTAAACACACCTGATCAGCTAATCAAGTCATTCAGGCTTATTTGAAAACTGCAGGTGTGTGTGTGTGTGTGTGTGTGTGCGTGCGTGCGTGTGTTGAAGCAGGGTTGGAACTAAACTATGTAGGGCTGTGGCCCTCCAGGAACTGGTTTGACACCTGTGATTTAAAGGCTTTAGAAATGTGTGTATAAAATATAATACAGCAGGCTTGATAGGGTTAAATAGCTTGAGTGTTTGAACCACATTGAATTATTGTAGCTTGACAAACTCAAAGTATCTTCCCTGTGAGTGTTTCCAGCACTGGGGTTGTGTGTGGGCCAGCTGTCAGTGGTCCGGCCCCAGTGTGACCGAGATCTTGTGTGTGTGTGTCTGTGTCTGAGTCTCGGGATCAGCTGCTCTTTTATTAGAGCTCCTCGGCGTCCTGCTGAAATGTCAGCATGAACATCAGTGATGTTCTTCTACGCTGAGATCTCCTGAACCCTCAGCTGCTCTCCACACGTCTCAGATCCAGAGCCCGCCGGGGACTCACACACACATATAACCTTATCTCTGGGCTTAAGAGCTATGTGTCTGGACGGACAAAACACCCACATATAACTGTGGAAACTGTGGAAACTCTGAGTGAGCGAGTGAGTGAGCGAGCGAGTGAGCGAGTGAGCGAGTGAGCGAGTGAGTGAGAGAGAGAGAGTGAGTGAGTGACTGAGAGAGTGAGTGAGTGAGTGAGTGAGTGAGTGAGTGAGTGAGTGACTGAGCGAGTGAGTGAGTGAGCGAGTGAGTGCGTGAGCGAGAGAGAGAGAGAGAGAGAGAGTGAGTGAGTGAGCGAGCGAGCGAGTGAGTGAGTGAGTGATTGAGCGAGAGAGAGAGAGAGAGAGAGAGAGAGAGAGAGAGAGAGAGAGAGAGAGAGTGAGTGAGTGAGTGAGCGAGCGAGTGGTGAGTGAGTGAGTGAGTGAGCGAGCGAGTGGTGAGTGAGTGAGTGAGTGACTGAGCGAGTGAGCGAGTGAGCGAGCGAGCGAGCGAGAGAGAGTGAGTGAGTGAGTGAGCGAGTGAGTGAGAGAGAGAGTGAGTGAGTGAGTGAGTGAGAGAGTGAATGAGAGTGAGTGACTGAGAGAGTGAGTGAGTGAGTGACTGAGAGAGTGAGTGAGTGAGTGAGCGAGCGAGCGAGCGAGTGAGCGAGTGTGCGAGTGAGTGAGTGGTGAGTGAGTGAGTGAGTGAGTGAGTGAGTGAGTGGTGAGTGAGTGAGTGAGTGAGTGAGTGAGTGAGTGAGTGAGTGAGTGAGTGAGTGAGCGAGTGAGCGAGTGAGTGAGCGAGTGTGTGAGCGAGTGAGAGAGCGAGCGAGTGAGCATGTGAGCGAGTGAGAGAGCGAGCGAGTGAGCATGTGAGCGAGTGAGTGAGTTTCTGTTTCTGTTTAGTTTCTGTTTTCCTAGTTCCATAGTTCCCTAGTTAGTCTCTTTGGTTGTTAATTAGTTCATGTTCATCACACCTCTTTCTGTTCTCCCTGATTACTCCACATGGATATAAGCCCTGAGTTTTCCTTGCTTCATGGTATGGTGTTATACATGTGGTTGCGTTATCAGTTTCTCCAATGATCTCCTGAGCTTTCTGTCTTGGATTTATTAAAGATGGTGTTGTCTTCTAGTCAAGTCAAGTCAAGTCATCTTCATTTATATAGCGCTTTTAACAATGTAGATTGTCTCAAAGCAGCTTTACAGAGATAAATGTATAATTTAACGTAAGATTGTTTTGGCTTTATAGCGGTTCTTTAATAAAGTTATTTTCCAGCTAAAGTTAGTTTTGATTGAAACTAACTAACTCAAATCACTTGATTTGATTCTACTGCGTTCATCGTGTGCATCATTACATCCATTGATTCGTGACACACGAGTGTGTTCCATTTTGTAAAATCCTCTGTAAATATATAAAAATAAATAAAATAAAGAGCCTTTGATTGCTTCATGTTCATGTTCAAGTCTTGAAGCACAGTTGAATAGACTCTGATATGAGCTTGTTGTTAAGAAGGTGACAATACACAATAAGTTTAAAAATACATAATATTTCTCTCAACTCCATCCAATCTGGAACATTGTCAATGTATCGTGGGATATGCAAACGTCTTTGCTGAATTTGGGCAAAACAAAGTATCAGCGTCACACAAACCCATCATTTCACCAACAAATGGAAGTTTTATCAGAAAAAGTAATCAGAAAGAAATCACTGGAAACTAGCCAGATCACAAAACAAACGTGATTAAAGTGATATTTTTGCTGTTTACTTAAAGATTTAAAACCCAAGCATCTATGTTTTACCACAGTTTTACATAATTAATTAATTTGTATCAAATCTGCAACACAGAAATAATGCGGTATTTACCGTTATTTCACAAAAGAAAGGGGACACTTATTTCAGCCTCGTCGGTTTCTGTTTATTTGTAGTCACAGGACAGTGTTTATATCATATTTAGGAAAAAAGGATCATTTCTACACATTTTCCATCAAAAATACGACCTGAGGAGCTTTAGCACTCTCTCCAGTGACAGTCCCAATACAGTTATATTCAGTCAGAGGAACAGAGGAAGCTCCCGGAAAACCAGAGTTGCTTTGTTTTATGTCATATGCAGAGCTAAATATGGATATCAGACAGTCCGGTATAAAGAGACGAGTCGTACTGACAGATAAAATAAATACACGATTGTGATAGCCTTTATGATTTGTCTGATTTCGGTTTCACTTTATTTTGATGGTCCCTTTAGTCAACAGCACGTTCAAAAGGGACCATCAAAATAAAGTGTTACCTTGATTTCTTCAAGTGGTCGTATTTACCATGTTTACTATGGTAATGGTTAGTGTGCATAGTATTTTGCATCGCCCATAAATATTTCTGATCAGAATCCACATCAGATCACAAACAGAAGTTATTTCAAACACTCGCTGATGTCTGAAAGTCAGTTTTGAGCTAAAATGATTTTAAATGTTGTTAATGCTGATGTTAGCTGGTATATGAAATCATTCATGACCACTCCTCAAGCCCGAACTGGCCCTCTTTGGACCAAAAAACCCGACCGTTGGCCCGAGGAAGCCCCGGAAGAGACAGTAGAAACGCGGCTAATGATAGCGAAGCATCTCACTAGATTTCCAAACAGTGGTCTTGTGTCTCCACTAACTCAACATTCACACAAAGCCACAGTTTAACAAGCATAGACAAGCTGTCGAGCCACACCGCCTCTGCTGACCTCGAAGATAACATTACACTCTTAACCCTTGAGCTCAGATATCCAGTTTCTCTGGGTAAGAGATTGAGACGGACCAGTGTGATCAATAAAGGCGGAGGTAAATGAATAACGCAATTATGCGAGACAACGGTTTGACTGCCTCCGTCAGAAATGATGAATTGCATGGTGTGCAAAAAATGATAGTCGCTGCAATAGATTAGCACTTCAAATCGGTCTCATCCTCATGCCCTCGCTCTTACAGATGAAATAGATCAGGTTCATTAATTCATCATTTGCCAATTGGATTACAGAGAAACGAATGTATGAGAAGAAAGCAGAGGTCATGACCTTGTAACCATTAATGTGTAGTCCATCAATAAAGATGAAGGCACTGTTATAAGTGAGAGCATGAAGGGTCAGAGGTCATTGATCTGGGGCATTCCTGTCCAAAGGTTGCATTGACCTGACAACATCCATAAAAGCATCAAACTTCACACAGACACGCACAGCGGTCTCGATTCCAGGGTTTCTCCAATACGGTCCTGTAGTGTATTGACTTAAGATGAAATCGAGACCTGGGGCCCATTGCATAATCTTAGACACTATGTTAAGTCTGTGTCTTAAAGTCCCCCTGTAGTCAATCATTTTATCCCTTAAAACTCACCCTTGATCACCAAAATGGCATATTTAAATAATTTTTCTTTGAAAAAAATGTCTTCATGCCTTACATTTCGCTTGACTGTAACTCAACAGCCTTGCCTCATTTAGTATGCGTGGTTCTATGAATATGCAAATGAGCCCCGCCTCCACTCACTCACTCAGCTCAGAGATCCACTCGTTGACGATCACACGTTGATCTGATTGGTTACAAGGTGTTTGATTTCAAACCGTTTTTACTTTCCCTATTCGAATTAGACCAATCTACCATGCTATGTAACTGACTTTAAAAAGTTAAAGTCAGTCTTGATGAAAAACTTTAGATGACTCTCTTTTAAGACTAGTCTAAGCTGTTTATGCAACCGGACACTGTTTGTGCAAATCCACTGCAATAAAAGGGGGATTTTGGAAATGTGACAAACAAACAAGTTTATGGGTTAGTTCACCTAAAATGAAAATTCTGTCATCATTTACTCAGCCTCTTGTCATTCCAAACAGACTTTCGTTCATCTTTGGAAACACAAATGAAGATATTGTTAATAAAGTCTGAGAGATTTCTGTCACTCCATTTCTGTCTATTCAAAAACTTTTGGTGAACTAATCGTTTAACGTATATCTAATCATGAAGACTGCAGACAGCATCATACATGTATGTATGTGTGTGTGTGTGTGTGTGTGTGTTATCTTGACACACCAATTTATGTCATTTGATCTGGTTATTTGACGACTTTCGAGTGGGATAATTTCTTCATTTGTGACGAGAAAAAACACCAAATCCTGCAAAATCATAATGACATTATGACTTTTAGTATGAATTAAGGATGGGCATTATGACTACAATTGTATATGATATGTGCAATTTTGTCTCATGCTAACTGTTAACAAAAATATATATATTTTGTAAAATCCGGTGAATTAAAGCAATATTAAATTAGTTAAAATGTATGAGATTTATGATGATAAATATATAAATTGCTTATTGTGTATTTAGAACACGTTCAGTGTTTTATTACAGAAATCTGACCAGTTTCAATTATGTATGACTGATGAATATTCATCACATTGAGTTTATTTGTTAAAACTGTGCAATCCAAATTAATGGAAGTTTTATACGCAATTCAAATACATAAAATCTTACATTTTGGCCTAAATAGTCGAAAATAAAAGACAATCTAAAAGTAGAGTTAAACCCTAAATTCTGATTGAATGCAATTCTGAGAGCCATTTAACAGCCAATATATGCACACCATCTCATTTTCAAATAGCTCATTCTGTGATGAATATTCACATACGATCAGTACAAAACGTTGTTGTGAAGCAAGCCAAACGCAGCAGTGGTTGTGTGATCGGAGAGCTTCGTGTCCTGTATGTTTGTGTGCATATTCACCTGTTATCAGGTGTGATTAAACAGCTCAGATATCGCACCCAGCAGAAAGAGTTTCCAAAAGAAACCTTCAGATCTTTGCGTCGCAGTGTACGTTGATTAGAAAGATTTCCTCCTCGCAAGCACATTTTCCCTTTCATTGCTCTCCACAGTAGACGAGCTCCACTGCACACTGATTAACCTTCGCCCGATGAAGAGAATATTCAGAAGGACACTCAGTGGCTCTCGATGCATTTCCATCAAGCTTTGTCATCTCATTCTAGAGGCGCACTGAATCATTTCCATGTGAACAAAGAAGTGCAGGTCCCTCATCAGCAAATAAATATTTATGAAGCCTTTAAGTTGAAGAGCACAGGGGAAAGTCTACCCGGTTACATAACACACATTTGGCCACTATCAGCACTCTCGCTGTTGTCGTTGTTGTACATCTGAATGCGGTTTTGCATTTTGATGAAAGCAAATGTGTGCCGGCATTATCTGATATTAGAGGTGACTTTGTTGAGAAGAATATAGATTGCTAGGTGCAGATGAGCAGGTGCTGGATGCTCTTAAAAGAGTATTTCAGTTCCATCATTATTTGCACTCGTCTTCATGTTGCTGCAAGCTGAATGATGCTTTTATTATCATCATTTTTTTTTTTTATGGAACATAAAAGGAAGAACCTTCATGCAGCTCTTTTCCATGCAACAACAGATGACTGATGAAATATATAAGGTGCATGAGTCACACAGACTTTAATAAGTGCTTTTCTTTTCTTTACTTTTCTTTTGTCATGGTAAGAATGTCAGTATAGCAAACAAAAAACAAAAAAAATATGTTTTGGATGAACCATCCTTTTAATATGCAGTGCTGCTCTTTCAGGCAATCTCTTTTAATGCGGTTTTGCAGTAATGCATATGATAGAACATATGGCATTTAAATGTGATACTCCATCTTTCTAAATATACTCATATTTCTTGAGAAAATGCACTGGAAGGATTTTCACACTCTCGTGTCGTATGGTGTTTGATGGCACATTCATCCATACGCTTTGAGTGAAATGTGCCTTCAAGGAATACGTAAATATCTGTAGCAATGACTCTGATTTCGACACACCTTTGAGACATCCATCTGGCCTCTGCACTCCGTCATGGTTTTATATTGCAACGTATTTGATTGCTTGCGGTGTTTGCTCAGAGGACAGAACGCAGCGTGATCTGATCTCATCTGAACAGCTCTTGGAGTTGAGTGATTTAACTCACTGCTGGGTCACACACTGTCCGTGTTACTCAACAAATGCATGTAATCAAGTAAACATCATTTAATTGTGTTCTTTCTGTGAAAAGGGTGCTGGATGTCCTGATATTATGTAATATCAAAGTTTGCTTCAGTTGCAGTTGCAATGTCAGTATCATCATATCACACACAGTATATACTATATTGCAAATCTATTACACAGCTCTATTTAAAGTTGGATAGATTGTATAAACATACATCATACACAAGTAGAGGGATATACACTATAAAGTGTACACAACATGCAAACTAGATATAGAACTGTGCAATAATATAAATTGGAATATATCCAACTTTTGTTTACTGCTTGATTGTTTATATCATCTAAAATCGTGAACTATATTACCTGCTAAATGCAACTATAAGGAATGCATATATAAACATTAACATCATGATTTTCTGTAGAGCTGCTTTGAAACAGTGTGTATTGTGGAATTGACTTGATTGTCACATTTGACTACTGTAAGTGGATTGATGACAGAATTCAGTGTTACAGACCAAACCAGTAAGGACATTTGCTGCTTGTATACACTCAGATGGCCAAACCAAACACATTCCTCCTTATATCCCAGGCCTTAAACAGCTTGTTGTTAAAGTCCAGCTGTCACACACTCCCTCAATATACTAACTGTTGTTATATTTGGCCTAGAATTGATCCTTGGATTGAAAAAGACACAGGTAACAATGTGCTTGAAATTGTTAAGTAAAGTTAACGTTAAAATTGACGAATTACTTGTTTGGTAGTAGGTACACATACTAAATGAAAAAAAAAAAAAAAAAAACTAGTCTTATAGCTAGCGTTATATTGCAGGAGTACAGACCGACAGTGATAATATCTAAATATGTGAACATATTCTGACACGCATCCGATGTTTCAGGAGAACAGGTTCAGTATTGAGATTGCTTGGATGGTTGGTTGTTAATACAGGCATTGCTCATGAATGAGATGTTCAGTCTGTGTAAACCCAGGGCTTTGAAAGGAGTCTCTCTGTCACTACCAGTGGCAGCTGGGAACAATAGCTCATTGTTGACGCCCAGGTCTATTTTGGATTTCTTCCTTTTATAGTGTGTTATAGGACCTGCTTGTCAGGCTGATCTCTCCTCCCTGGGGTCAAATGATATAAAAGCTTTAACCGACAATCTGCCCTGAGCTGCTCCCTGCCATCCATTCTGCTGTTCTGACTCTCCCCACTCATCCAGGAGACTCCTCACATCAGCAACATGGCTCCCAAGAAAGTCGAGCCCAAGAAGCCAGAACCCAAGAAGGCTGAACCCAAGAAAGAAGCCGCTCCGGCTCCAACGACCCCCAAACCGGCTCCTCCGCCAGAGCCCGAGGTTCCCATTGAGCCCCCGTTCGATCCCAAGTCCATCACGCTGGAGTACAGCGCGGACCAGATCGAAGAGTTCAAGGAGGCATTTCAACTGTTCGACCGCACGCCGAAAGGAGAAATGAAGATTACGTACGCCCAGTGCGGGGACGTGATGCGAGCTTTGGGCCAGAACCCGACCAACGCAGATGTGCTGAAGGTGCTGGGAAAACCCAGACCGGAGGAAATGAACGCCAAGCTGGTGGACTTTGAGACCTTCTTGCCGATGCTGCAGCATATCTCCCGCTCGAAGGATCAGGGCAACTTTGAGGATTTTGTGGAAGGACTGAGAGTTTTTGACAAGGAGGGCAATGGGACCATCATGGGGGCCGAGCTCCGGCACGTTCTGGCCACGCTGGGAGAGCGGATGACCGAGGATGAGGTGGATCGACTGATGGCCGGACAAGAGGACGCCAACGGCTGCATCAATTACTCTTCATTTGTAAAACACATCCTGTCAGGTTGAACTGGATTGGACTGAATGGATGGTGTGGGTAAATAATCAGTGTGGGTGAAATAAGAAAACTATTTATAATTTCATTTCCCTGAAATGTATCGTTCACATTGTTTGAATAATAGCATTTCAAATGTCAAACATTGCGTTTTCACAAACACTCTCTTCGCCTTTTTTTTCTATACATTCTGACTCATGTGAATATGATGGCATATGTGTTATACAATAAAAACAAACAGACTGACATGGATTTTTTTTATAAACTCTTCATTCTTGTTCACACAAATTAACACGTGGCCGATCAATATGTGCCACACTAGCTTTGATATCAAAGGCACACAAGAAAATTATTTATCATTTTATTTCCCTGAAATGTATCGTTCACATTGTTTGAATAATAGCATTTAAAATGTCAAAACATTGCGTTTTCACAAACACTCTCTTCGCCTACACGACTTTTTTTTTTTTATATATATATATATATATACATTCTGATATATACATACATTCTGACTCATGTGAATATGATGGCAAATGTGTTATACAATAAAAACAAACAGACTGACATGGATTTTTTGTTAAAAGAAGGCACAAGATTGTCTACATTGTGCAGTGGGGTTGGATGCTGTCAAGCTCAAAAAAAGGTGATTTATACGGTATTCCAAGTCTTCTGAAGCAATGGCTTTGTGTGAGGAATTGATGGAAATTGAATATTTGCTGTGACTAATCATTCTTGTTCACACAAATTAACACGTGGCCGATCAAGGTGTGCCACACTAGCTTTGATATCAAAGGCACACAAGAAAACTATTTATAATTTTATTTCCCTGATATGTATCGTTCACATTGTTTGAATAATAGCCTTTAAAATGTCAAACATCACAGTGACGTTCTGTGTTTTCACAAACACTCTCTTCGCCTAAGACCTTTTTTTTTCTATACATTCTGACTCATGTGAACATGTTTTGTAGATTTTGTCCAATGGCAAATGTGTTCAGTCACAAAACAATAAAAACAAACCGATTGGCATCGACTTCACTTTTATTTTTTATAAAGAAGGCACAAGATTGTCTACATTGTGCAGTGGGGTTGGATGCTGTCAAGCTCAAAACAATTTGATTTATACTGTATTCCAAGTCTTCTGAAGCAATGGCTTTGTGTGAGGAATAGATTGGATTCTTGCTCATTGTAAATTTCCTTCTGCTTTAACTCGTATTCGTGTTCACACACATTAACATGTGGCCCATCAAGATGTGCCACACTGGCTTTAATATCA
This sequence comes from Vimba vimba, assembly GCA_022828995.1. Lineage (NCBI taxonomy): Eukaryota > Metazoa > Chordata > Actinopteri > Cypriniformes > Leuciscidae > Vimba > Vimba vimba. The sequence continues at coordinate 48,310,862 of CM040820.1, read as the reverse complement.
ATGACACACAAGAACCAATATTATTTGATCAAATAGACATGGCTAAATATAGTGTTTGAAAGGAAAGTGACCTAGTTAATTATAGGCGAACTATTGCTTAAAGCTCCGATTTTAATGCAATTCAGTGGTTGCATGGTAATGAGGAAACACAACATTTGCTTCCACTGCCCCAAACCACTACACGTCTGATCTTGACATATGGAAAGTCTACAACTGGAGAAAAAAAAGGTGCTCTGAGAATGTTCAATTAACAATCACTTGCAAGTATTTTGTATTAAAATGGGTCTCTGTGCTATTAGTACAATGACACATTCTTAATGAAGTTTTGATTCACTTCCATAATGAATCACATTTAGCTCTTGATGTGAAAGCAGTCTTGCCGAACATAACTCATGCAGCAATCCTGCGCTTTTGAATCCGTGACCTTTTCCCACACAGCCTGCAGAATCTGGGCTGCTTTTGAAGACATCTTGGGATTTCACTTTGATGAGGTATGGAGCTTCTCTCTCTATACGAAGGCCAGGCACATGGACTGTGTCCGTGCATCAATGGGAATGTAGGCTATGTAATCTCGGCTCAGGAGAGCCAGGTCTTCCAGCCGTGTACTTAGGAAATGCAGCTATCTATGGGATGTAGGGAGAGAGAGCACTTGAAAGGGTGGCCAGAATCGCAGGAGAGGAACAGGGGGTGATCTTTAAACACTATCCTCCTGTCATCAGGCTGACAGCTGCCCTAGGTCTCCCGTCTGTGATCCCCGGAGTGTCCCACTTGGCTCGGCCTCCATGGCAGACCATAAACATCAGCTTCACACCTCTGAACACAAACACTGGTGGTGTGAGAGACGCCAGCGCTTCTCCAGGGCTCCTCGACGGGACACGACACTCCTGTGATGTGGATCCAGGCCTGAATCGGAGTCTGTCCAGGTTGTTCTGATTGGGTTGGTGAAACAGTGCTCATTTGTATGTAACAAGATGGGATGCAGACTAGCAGAGAGCTGGATATGAAGGTTTAAGACAGAGATTTAATGAGTTATGCCTGCGATTTTGGCAATCCTATAAGATCATTAGAAAATCACACTTCTAATAAACTTGGGTATGACATATGCAGACTGTATAATGATGACACCTATTGAATCGTAGGTGACACAAGTTAGTATAGAAGAATAAACATCATCATCATGCGCTAGTGGTGAACAAATAGTGCAAGATGAATCGCACTTTGGGAATTGTGGTTTTTATGTGCGCTGAAGAAAAGAGGAAGCGAAAGAGGGGAACGCGGTCATGGCTAGGGAAAAGAGGCTAACTCGGCATGTCAATTTTGTAAATGGAGCTTGAGGTACAGAAAGTAGTTTTAAGTTTAAGCACCATGTCGCGATGGTTAATACGCCGTTTCATGTTGCATTTTTATTGGCTAGTCAGTAGATGCAGGTCGTAGAAACAAACACACTGTGAGATGATCATGACACTGTCAGAACATTTTTGGGTTACACTTTATTTTAAGGTGTCATTAGCTGCATTTCCATTACCCTTCAAATTGCGCAAATTGAAATTGCGAATTGAAAATACGCCCAATGGAAACACGTGCATTTCGCAAAAACTCCCATTTATCGCAAAAAAGTGTTTCCGCTCGCATGAGGGGGTTTTTCAGGCAAATCGAAAAATAAATATTTCGCAAAACTGCAATGGAAACAGTTTTTGCGCATTTACAGGTCACCTGATGTAGACGACGCGGTGTGATTGGACAGAATATGAGACAGAGCTCTTTATTAAATTCATATAAGACAAAAGAATTACAGGAATAATGGATTCTAAACCTTAAATAAATGCCACAATCAAGACCTCGAAGCAGATCTGAGGGAGAAACACCCAGAAACTCCTCATATGTGCCGCTCACGAGTATAATAAGGGTCGTTCCTTAACATTAATGCTTGGAAAACACACATACATCTCCTTCCATTAATAATAATGGCCAGTGCAGTGGCTGGAATATAGTACATAAACCTACCAACGTCCGTTACCAAGGGTTTTGAATGATTTTACTTATCGCAAGAGGAAAAATGTAGTTTTAGTCACATAACATCGGTTAATGGAAACGGCGTCATTTCGCAATAGTTTTTTGTCAACATTTAGAAAAAATCGCAAAAGTTTTGCGCAAATCTGTAATGGAAACGCTGTTTCGGGCCTATTGTTACAGTATTATACATTTATGCACTGAGTAATATTAATTAACTACATGTACTTACTATAGGATTAGGATTTGGTTGAGGGTTAGTTGCATGTAATTATGCATAATCTACTGTTATTACTATGGTAAGTACATGTAACACATGTAACAAGGACATTAAGTGTTTCCAATTATTGCAGGCTTTCTTTGGTCGCAAGTCCGGCCGTCTTTGGCAGATCTCTCTCACAGTACAACATTTAGGAGCCACGACCACAGAAATCTCCACAATTGGTCATCTTTCATCTGGGACAGCACAAAATCATACAATGTGTACCGGGCATTAGAGCACTAGAGGAGTAGCTAACCCCAAAAACTAAATACAAAATTCCACTTTTTTTCTGTCGAATACGAAAGCAGTAATTTCAAGGAATCAAAGGATCATTCAGTTGACACAAATAAGGAGCATAAAAGTAGTTCTGTATCTGTAGGCCTTTTGAAATTATTCACTCTCAAAGAGAAATGCTAAAAAAGCTGTCACTGGGGTGCTACCCTTTCAAAATCTACACCTTTGTACCTTATTTACCCCTGACAGGAGCATATTAGCACCTCAAGTGTACGTACTAGTACATTTTGAAAGGGTACCACCCCAGTGAGAGCTTTTGTACAATATTTACTGAGAGTGTTTTTTTTTTTTTTTTTTTTTTTTTTGTAAGGAACATAATGAAATGAAATTTTTTATCCAACTAATAACTTTGCTTTTTCATTTAAATGACACGGAACGATATTTGTACAGATCATATTCAAATGCATCTTGCAAAGTTTAGATTTGGAAGTGCAAATGAGATCTGAAACTAAGAAGAAAGATTATCAGTGAACGGATTAAATATTAAAAGCATAATCAGTCTCATTAGTGAGAGTCCAAAACAGCTCTAGTTAGGGCCCGAGCACCGATGGTGAGAGGACCCTATTGTTTTTGCTCCGTTTCTTCTTCTTCTTCTTCTCCAAAGTTAATCGCTTTTTAGAGGGCCTTAACATGCTCGAAAACTCATGAAACTTTGCACACGCTTCAGAAGTGGTGAAAATTTACGTGTGATATGGTTTTCAAAATTGGGGGGGGGGGCAAATTCGGTAAATTATTGCCCCCACATTTTGCCCCGGCTCTAGGTTTCACGTACAGGTATGAAATTTGGTACATACATGTAATGACCCAATACCTACAAAAAAGTATTTTGGAGCATAGCCCTAAACACAACAGGAAGTCAGCTATTTTGAACTTCCTCCTAGATTTTGTGCATTTTTCGTAATTTCCTGATGTTGTACTTTAACGAACTCCTTCTACAGTTTTGATCTGATCCTCTTTAAATTTGGTGAGTGTAATCTTAAGGCCTTTGTGACGTTAAATTGCGAAGATCTTGAGTTTTCGTCAAAGGGTGTGCCCTCAGCGGCCTGACAAACGTTCACCCAATTTAGGCCTTCTGGTGATATATGCATGATCAGAGAAGTTCAATATTAATGTTGCTTGCAGTTCCGATGTTGCTAGGCAACCACAGACAGCCTGCAGTAACTTAGGCATACAATTTCCAATCTGCCCCAAACTTCACATGTTTGATAAGAGTCCTGTCCTGAACACATGACCATGCTCATATTTGGTTATAGCAATAGCGCCACCTGCTGGTAGCAGGAAGTGTGGCAAATACAAAACGTGCTCGAAAAATCATGAAACTTTGCACAAGCTTCAGAAGTGGTGAAAATTTACGTGTGATGTGGTTTTCAAAATTGGGTGGGGCAAAATGGCTTAATTATTGCCCCTACATTTTGCCCCGGCTCTACGTTTCACGTACAGGTATGAAATTTGGTACATACATGTAATGACCCAATACCTACAAAAAAGTCTCTTGGAGCACAGCCCTAAACACAACAGGAAGTCAGCTATTTTGAACTTCCTCTCAGATTTTGTGCAGTTTTTGCCATTTCCTGATGTTGTACTTTAACAAACTCCTCCTACAGTTTTGATCTGATCCTCTTCAAATTTGGCGAGTGTAATCTTAAGGCCTTTCCTAAAGGCGCCGGGTGGCAGTGGCACGGGTGCGAGGGCCCTTTTCATCACTGCTTGCAGCTTTAATTTGTGTTTGCAATTGTAAAATAGCAGTGTTTTGAGCAAGATCTGTTCACTGATGTAATATGAATTCATTAAAAAGTTTTTTTTTTTTTTTTTTTTCTTGGTGTTTGGCATAATGAACAACGCATGTCTCTGGGTTAGGGGAAAATTATGACATTAAATCGTGAATGTCTAGTTTAAAGCCAAAAACAATGAAGAAAGTTTGAATATTGTCTAGTGCACATTCATAATAAGTTAGCTCTCCATGTCAAATTTGTCTTGCTCTCGATGTTTACTCTACAGTATAGCAAGGATGAAGTATGATATTTCTCAACAGAGCTTTATTGCCTCAAGATTTCAAGAATATGGTGGATGTTTCCATGGAAACTATCAGCAAGTAAGATAACTTTATTTCCTGTGTATCAACAGTAGAATTCTGAATTGCGGGTACCTGAACTGACCCTCACAGTTGTTAAACTCTCAGTATTTCTAAGCTCGAAATGGCTCTTTTTATATTGTGAAATGCTGTCTACTTTTTATTTTTTAACTGCACTTATTTTATGAATCACAGCAATCAGCAATCACTCCTGCTACAGTGCAGCAACACTGAAACAAACCTGCAGTCACAATGCATTATTTTATCAAAAGTATTGTTGAACCTATAGTCAGTCTTGCTCTGTGACTCCAGGCGTAATGTTCTCCCTGGGGCTGGAGGATGACAGTGGCCTGTGATGATGTTATCTGGCTGTCCTGGTTCTCGGCTCAAAGTTACTGTGACTTACCAGCTTTCCTTTCACTTTTAAACAACTGGACAGTGGTGCAACTGTCCTGACAGCACTGCTGCCGAGGAAACAGTGTTGCTGACGAAATGTCATGGTCAGGATGGAGTGAGACATCGGTGTATGTGGAAAAGTTATGATTCATTTAGTATGTTTACCTTTTTTTTTTTTTTTTGCATAAAAAACGTGCAACTAACATTTTGCGAACAAAACCCAAGCACAGATAGTGTTGCGAATAATAACGTTTTTTTTTTTTTTTTTTTTAATAAACAAAAATGAGCAAGATAACAAAACAAATTATCCCAAACTCAGCCAACAGGACTGGTAAACAAACACCCAAGAGAGACAAAAAAATATCACAATGAATCCATAGACACCAATTTTATGATTTTCTGATAAACTGTTCAAAAGTTATTGGCAAAAATAGCATTTTTTTCAGATCTCATGACTTGTAGGTGGCACTGTTCCTAAATTTGGCATGGACCCTTAGATCATGGTTTCTATAAAGCGCACCAATTTTCATTTTGATTGATCAAAGTTTGGCTGAGATTCAGCATCAGAACCAATTTGGGGTCGACGTCGTTGTGTTTCAGACATCGTAACTTTTGAACAAAGATGGATACAAAAAAAAAAAAAATCAGATTTAGTCTGTGCGGCTCAGGCCAAAGATCATCTGAGTCAATTTTCATAAGAATTGGGCAAAATTGTTAAGGAGTAGCAAAAAAACGGAATACTGTACTTTTCAAAATGGCCGCTCGCAACTGTAATGAGCGGAGTCTTAATGTAAGATGTTGATTGTGATCAGCACAAAGAGAGGAATCTGGTGAATTCATTTTCATTTTTCTAGAACAAAGGGTTCAAAAGTTATAACCTTTATATGTGAATTTTCGAACTGGTGGTGGCGCTATAGAGTTGGTCCTAGAGACTCCAAAATTGGTCCAATTACTATGCATGATCATAAAAATCATTCATAAAATGAATGAATGAATCAATCATAAAAAAACAAAAAAAAACAAAAAACAACTCATACACAGTAAACAAAAGGCAGGCACTGATCAAAACAGACAGCCTGATCAAACAGGAGGGAATGAACCAGTACAGGACAGAACACACAAGGAGAATGAATAGGGCATGGGAGAGCAGGTGGGAAAATGAACAAATAAGAAATAAGGGGGCGGGGGATAAGATGTGAGATAGAAAACACAACAAAAGGCATGCCAACATGACATGACCCAGACCACATGCACAAAGAAAAACAATTCAGAAGAACACATGGCGAGTTAACAACACAAGCCAAACAGGGCTGTAAGACTTCTCTCACAAATCATCAAGAAATAGACTACAGGCTACAGGAAGACTGTGGTTTCACTGAGCAAGAGCTGAGTGTTACTGTCTGTGCAAAAATAATTAACTTTTTTTAACTTTCACATATTCAGTGGTATATTAAGCAGGTGAATATGTGTCATATTAACTATACTGTGAAATTAGTTGAAAACAGAACTCCCCCTCCGTATGGAATCAGTGTTATGCAATTGTTAACACTATGTTTCAATTATTAAATATTTATGCCACAACCTAAGATCTACTCTTAAATATATTAGTTGAAGCGTGTGTGTGTGTGTGTGTAAATACTAAAAATCATTATGGTTCTAAAAGTATGCTTCATCTTTGCAATTTGAACATTAATAACAGAGTCTACACTATATACGCTTCAGTTCTCTCTCTTACAGTCTATTCTGCTTCGTTGTTTCTTGCAGGAATAAATGCTAAATTGCGAGGTTAAGCCGTTCAGAATGAAATTAGATTGCAGTACAATGTTTTTTTTTTTCTTTTTTTTCTTAATGTTAAGAATTGCCTTTCAGCACCAAAGAGCAAAAGACGAAACAGTGAAACAGTTGCAGACCATTATCTCTGCGTATTTAATTGGCCCGAGGCACACAGAGGATGTTATGAAAGGTGCTCAATACACATTACACTCATGGAAAATGAGAAAGAGAAACTATCCGGAGGCAAAGGCTCAGACGGCAACTAATTCAAAGGTATTACCAAAAGAAACTGCTATTAATTTAGAGTTTAGAAAATCCTACTTATACAAACCAGAGTTTATGGGATGCAAGTGCATTAATTAGCCTGTGGAGCTTAATGCTAAAAATAATAACACCAGTGGGTAGTTTTGGTTCAAAATTTCAGTTTATGCACAAAAGGTTGAGATTTATGAGCAACTTTATTTTATATAATAGTTTGATGACACATTATATCACTGTGTTACTGAATATTTACATGGACAACTGTATATTTCCAGCGCTGCGTAGATGGTTACAAATTGTAGTCCATTACTGAATGCAAATTACATGACAAAAATTGTAATATTGTAATCGATTATGTTACACATTTTAGGTATAATGATTTGATTACTTTTAGATTACCTTTGATCTCACTAATTTATCACATTGATTTGAAAAGGGTAATCTTGTACTATACTAATATAAAAGACAAATAAAACATATTCCATCCTTTGTTCAGCAACACGAAGAGCATTAAACATTACATTTTGTCAGGGTTTCGTGCAGAGCATTCGTAAGTTGATGAAAATATAATGATTCAATCATATATATATATTGTCATAAAAAATCATTGTCAACACAAGTCATAAAGCATTTATTAATATGATATTCTATATCATTCAACATGTTCTTCAAGCTGCTTCCAATTGTTCTGTTCTTTTTATTGCTATAAAATGCAATATGTAACAAGGGCACTGTAATGTATCCATGTTCTGTCATCATTTGGGAAATAAATCAATTGGAAATGAATGTCTTATTAAGGCCCTCCCTCGTAGTCTAAAATAAACAACATATCTTGTGATGCTAAATGAAATCATAATGAAGTCAGATGTGAAGTCCTGTGGATCGGTCTGAAGGAGAAACATGCAACATTGATTTGAATATTTCGCCCTAAAATGAGGTTCAAATAAGCCCAGTATATCGAACAGAAGTGTGGCATAGTCGATGTGTGGAGTAAACATATGATAAATCATACATAATGTGGATTCGTACAGTCTCAAGGAAACCAATCCACAGGCATTCAGTGGTGAGATTCAAGAAAACACTGAATAAATGAGCAGTTACTCACGCACAATCGATTAACCTTGCATGTGGCTAACAAAATAACATTAATTGGCATTTTCCTCCCAAGTTTCCTCTTCTTTCATCTTTGGAGTTCTCTCTAAAAATATATATTTGTAAACCTGAGTGAGTCGGACAGAGTGAGATATCCCTATTATGTACTAGAAGTTGTGTATTACACAGATTAAACTGGAGTGTTTCTTTTTTTATTTGCCATCTAATACTCACTCATATACAGTATGTGCATTGGAAGATGTGTTTGCATCACGACATCTGTGCGGTTAATTGAGTATGTTATCTTAAAATACCTTGATCTGTAGCTCTAATTAACCATCTTATTTAACTCAGAAAACTGAAACTTTATTCTGAGATCTACTTACGTTCAAGGCCAAGAAAAAGTTAAGAGAAGTAATTAGTTGAACGTATTTGAGACTTAACATTGCATTATGAATTAAAACTGAGGTTTATATAAAATGCATGACCATAAGTAAGCGGTTTTATTTATTTATTTTTGGCCAGCAGAAACCCTGTAGAAATTCCAGTCAGCACAGCAAGGTCAGTGTCTGAAAATCTTGCTGTTATTACCATTCCCAGCCAAAAAAACTTGGCTAACCTTTTAATGTTTGAACAAAAACCCAGTGAATGACTTGCCAACTAAAGTGGTTTCAGTTTAAGAATCCTTGAAACTACAGGCATACTTGTTTCTCGTTTGAAAGAACACACAGAAGTCAGAACTAATTTAAGAATGAATGTTTATTGAGTTTCATGATGTGTGTATGGCACAGGCATATTCTATATTATGATTTACCTCCGCTATTTGTGACCAGCTTTAATTCGTCATGTGTCTCTCATCTAATGCACTGTTTATGTGTATTTCATGCAAGTACAGTGGCCAAAAGTGATGTCCGGTTTGTTGATAATTACCCTACAAGTTCAATTAAAAAATATGAGGGACATAATTTATATGTATTTAATATAATGTATTTATAAAATAATAAACTTGTTTAAGGTATTTATCTGACAAAATGATTTGCCACAAAATACAAACTACAGCTACAGGTTTTATTTGACTATACTAAAAAACATTAAAAAATAAAATAAAAAAATTATTGAGGAAAAATCATGCATTGACCACAATATGATGGTTATTACTATTTTGTTAGTTCTAACTTGTTTTTACATGCGTTCATAATTTCTTTGTATGACAGCCTGGCCAAACAGAATATGGCATTTTGACATGTTTTAATGTGTTATTATCACAAATAAAACAATCGACTCCAACCACACAACATTTAACACATTTATTTTAAAACAAATATTTGAATAAAGGGTGAAGATGTCAATATTCCTATAGGCTGGACATCACTTTTGGCCAGTACTGTACAAAACATATTTTAATACTTTAGGAAGGAATATTTACATTATTTACATTATATCAGTTAATTAAATGTACTGGTTTTTACTGTGAATTTAAGTTAATTCCCGTAAAACCTCAATTAATACAGTTTCGAAAACCAGAGCTGCCTTTTTTTTTTTTTTTTTTTTTTTTTTTTTATCACTCAATATTTTTTGGATTTAACACTTCTGTGGACAAAAAAAAATAAAAAATGAATGTTTTACAATAGAATCTTGCTAACTAAACTAAACTTTAAATAAATTTACCCAAGTGTGATGGATTGGTTTCATCCTGCGATCGCCGTTTCATAACAAAGGGATGGAGTCTTGTTTTATTTTTGCATGTGTTCATACTATTTGTATTACTGTTGAAGTGTGGATTCTGGAATCAACTGCTGCTTCAATATATATCTAATGAGTGATTAGAATCAAGGTATTAATCAATATTTTTCCTTCTAAATATTAAATGAGTTGAATGACAAGGCTTGTGAGATTTTACTTTGTTATTGAAGTTACCAGTGTGATTACTGAAATGATATTTTCATGTATTCCCTAATGTCTGTATTATATATCATAGAGGTGACTGAGGGTCTGGGCCAATGCCAGGAATACAGTAACAGTGCTTGCTCATTTAGCCCGGCTTCCAGAGATGAAATATGGACTTGTTTAGTGTTTGAGAAAGGTCTTCAACTTGTGTTAAAACATAAAAGGGTCATTGGAACCAATTTAAGGGACCATTTCTTTGTTAAAGCTTTACTTTACTGTGTTATATTAAAGTGTTAAAGAGAAATAAAGTTAGATTTGGTGAAGTACACGCCCAACTCAGAAACCGAAAAAAACGTATGATGAAAAAATGTACTTGCATGGTGTCAAAACACTCTTTTTCTAGAATCTTCACAAAAGCGTATCAAAACTTTCCACAAATCCGCGGGAGACTGTCTTCTGGCAGTGAGAGACAAAGAGTGGAAACACAACAATGCTTGACTCTGACTGACTATGTAAAAGGTATGTGTTACATTTAACCCCACGTTAGGCTGTGCCCCGCGCTCTCCTACTCTCCTGTTTATAGTTAGATCCTGGCCAAATCCAACCTTGAAGAAGCTGTGTGTCGGTGTGTGTGTTAGTCTTCTAGGTTACAGGTTAAGGAACCACTGGCATTGTTGGAGATTGACTGAGTTGTTGTTCGGGACATGCTGGCGCCCAGCAACCCAAATCTGCGACCTGAAAGGTCACGACGTGCCTAACTTCAGGGTTCGAGTGTCAGCTGCATAATCGATGGAGATATGCCTCAGTCTATCTGTTTATGTGTGGAAAATTACTATGTTTATCTATTTCTTAGCCAGTCAGAATAATTCATCCTGAAGCAAAGATGTAGCTTAGACGTTGGTGTATGGTATAACTGCTGTCTGTGTGTGCAGGCGCGGATTAATGCACAGGCTTGCGTAGGCTGCAGCCTAGGGGCCCCATGTGTGCAGGGACCTCGGATTGACCAGACAATTTTTTTTATTATTTTAAATTTACTTAAGCGCAAACAAAAAAAGACCCTAATTGGCCCATAGGAAACATTTCAAAAAAAAAAAAAAAACAAGCAGGTGATTGGGTAGATGTGAATTGGCTATCCAGTCAGCTGCTGCTGGTCAAATCATGTCAGTCATTTTCATTTATGTCACTGCTATTGCTGGACCAGTTTAACTCCACATACTGTTGTGTTGATGGAGTTTATTGTCAAAACGGTCGCTTTCTTCCGAGTCGACTATTAAACGAACAGCTCCACCAAAAACGTCACCGTCAAAACGCAGACACCAAAATCAAGGTAATAAATAAATAACTATGGCTAACATCACAAGAAACATAAACAACAAGGCTCGAAATTGCGACCATTTTGGTCGCATATGCTCCTGAAATTTAATCTGTGCGACCTAAAAATATATTTGTGCGAGTGCAAATAATGGTTGTGGTGCGACCTGTTTTCATTTCTCTACAAAACGTTCGCAAATTATTCTATCCAACGTTACATAACCAATCAAACTTCATCCTTACGTTCTTAACTTTAAAGCAGATTTTAGATTGGTTAATATCAGCTGTCAATCACTCCCACCTTTCACTGCGCTCCGTTGTCACGTGACAGGGAGCTGACTACCGCGCGAAATTTAAAAGGCTGATTTGACGTTTACTTGACTGACAGGACAGCTGTTTCGGTGGTTGCCTAGCAAAATAAAAAACGCAGTGCACTGCTCGTTCTGTGTGATCGAACCTGAAAAACGCGTTTGGTGTGATCGGCTCCATAAGAGAGCAGATGAAACGAACACTGACAGATTTCTTTTGTAAGCCGTGACCTAAAGAGGTGGAACACGCCAGTGCTGATGGTGAGGATTTTTTTATTTTTTATTAATATTAATACATAGCTTATTTAGTTTTAGCCTATTTAGTTTGAGAGAGACAACAGCAAGTGGTGAGAGTTGAAATGTGAAGGTATTTTGTTGCTTTGCTGTTTATAGTTACATTTATGTTGGGGCTGTGGTGGCAGAGGATATCTGATTCTTTCCACTTACACCTCTGTTTATGTTAGTTCTGGTTGTACTGCCAGTGTTTCTTCTTGATCATAATTAAATAGTTGATTCTAAGCACTGGGTCTTATGCTTGTTTGTATTTGTGTTTTGTTTGTAATGTTCAATTTTTCATTTTACCTATGTGGTGTGGTGGTAATTGTCTTACTGTTGTGGTCCACCACTTGAAGGAATGTAAAGAAAACACTGTAGTGTTGGCTGTCTCAATGTGTATGCCAGTTCACCGTAGTTGCGTGTGGATCATGTATGGGGGGGCCTCACACAAAGAGCAGCCTAGGGGCCCCAACCACCTTAATCTGCCCATGTGTGTGTGTGTGTGTGTGCGTGTGTGGTGTATGGCATAACTGCTGTAGGGCGGCCTACGAACTCCTGTGAGTCTTGAAGCTGAACTTCTGCTGATGAAACTGCAAACTATCTTCAGTAAAACTTTTCTTTAATTTATTATAATTCTGACTCTTGTCTTAAATTGACTGCACTTCTGACTCCGGGTCTTCATTCCTCATGTCTGGTTCTGTGTCTTTGACTGTAAATCCCCTTACACTGTATTACTGTTGTTGAAGCATCTCTATCATAACACAGAGTGAATATTGACGCTAAACCCTTAGACCTTTCAAAATATGTGCAATTTATAAGCATTAGTGACATATATGACCAGCAGAGTCTATAGTAAAAGTATCACTCCAACAGGTTAAACTGATAGATGCTATATATAATCATACACTGAACAAAATTATAAAAGCAACACTTTTGTTTTTGCCTCCATTTTTCATGAGCTGAACCCAAAGATCAAAGACTTTTTCTATGTACACAAAAGGCCTATTTCTCTCAAATATTGTTCACAAATCTGTTAGTGAGCACTTCTCCTTTGCTGAGATAATCCATCCACCTCACAGGTGTGGCATATCAAGATGCTGATTAGACAGCATGATTATTGCACAGGTGTGCCTTAGGCTGGCCACAATAAAAGGCCACTCTGAAATGTGCAGTTTTACTGTATTGGGGGGTCCCAATACAATAAAACCGTATACACCAATCCAGAGCATCCCAAACACATTCATTCATGCTGACTGCAGGAATGTCCACCAGAGCTGTTGCCCGTGAATTGAATGTTCATTTCTCTACCATAAGCCGTCCCCAAAGGTGTTTCAGATAATTTGGCAGTACATCCAACCGGCCTCACGACCCCAGACCACGTGTAACCACACCAGCCCAGGACCTCCACATCCAGCATCTTCACCTCCAGCATCGTCTGAGGCCAGCCGCCCGGACAGCTGCTGCAGCAATCGTTTCGCATAACCAAAGAATTCCTGCACAAACTGTCAGAAACTGTCTCAGGGAAGCTCATCTGCATGCTCGTCGTCCTCATCGGGGTCTCGACCTGACTGCAGTTCATCGTCGTAACCGACTTGAGTGGGCAAATGCTCACATTCGATGGCGTCTGGCACTTTGGAGAGGTGTTCTCCTCACAGATGAATCCCGGTTTTCACTGTACAGGGCAGATGGCAGACAGCGCGTATGGCGTCGTGTGGGTGAGTGCTTTGCTGATGTCAGCGTTGTGGATCGAGTGGCCCATGGTGGCGGTGGGGTTATGGTATGGTACAACCTTTTTTTTTTTTTTTTTGAATTCACTGTTCAAAAGCAAATACTTATTTTCTACTCAGCAAAGGTGTTCAAGAAATGAAATAAATAATGGTCAGGCGCTGCTCTCAGACCGTAAACAATGATGAACCCGATCCATTATTTATCATCCCTACCGAGTGAGTCTTGAATCAACATCAGCATGATTGAGGAAATAGATCTTTTATCAAATAAGCATCAGTTTAGCAGGAGACAGGCGAGGACGGGGAACTCAATGTTCTTCGGGAGAAGAGCGGGTCAGGGGTCTCCGTTCCACTTATGTCTGCATGTAACGCTGGATAAATTGGCCCGGCAGAGAGACGAGCAGGTCAGTGTTGTTTGTTTTGACAGCAGGTTTCAGACCAGTCTTGTTTTAAATCTGGCCTTGATGTCACAGTGAGCGAGAGGCTCGGATTTGCACGGCTAAATTAGTTTTATATCTGTTCTCTACAAGAGTTTTTGAGATGAAGCATAGACTGAAAAAAAAAACTGTGTTGTTCTAAGTTAAATGTGAGCATGCATTTACTCATCTTACAGATACAGTATTCCTCAAAAACAGTCAAATGCAAACTCAAGAGTATTATGCAAACCTGTAAATATAAAATTACACAAATGTACTTTATGTATTTACTCTCACTTTATTAACTGATGTCTTTGCTGCTGACCTTTGATGATCTGATTCAACCATACTAATAAGCAAAAATGACTTTAGATAAACCACATCTGTGTTTCATTTAAAAAAATATATATATATATATAAAAAAAAAATATATATATATATATATATATATATTGCTGAAGTAAGAGTGTTGAACTTTTGAACTACTGTCCAGAATGACAGCACATGTATACAGTAACGGCCACGCATAATGGCAATTCACTATTTTATTACATACAAGGTGTCAGAGTGAAAATGTAATATGTGGAAAAAAAGAGAAGACGGAAATGAAAAAAGACCAGGCATATTTACAATACCGTTTCCCACCTCAATAGCAGTTCAAAAACTGAATTATAATTTAAAAGACATTCACAAATCAATTGTGAATGATGCACGACCCTGACGGTGTTGCAGTGTCTGAAATACATGACTGATGTGTGTATAGATTTACACATATGGCCATACAATGATAAATTATTCAGCTCAGTCTTGCTTATATTTCATTGCTAAATCACACAAACACCACCTTCACCCTTAATAAGCATTTGGCATGCTACTGTTGGCAGAAAGAATTTTGCTGTAGGACTAATAAAGCTGAAATCAAATAACGCACTCCGCAAATGTGCAAACCCACTTGGAGGCACCATTTGTAATTTCCATAATGATGCTACTGAGCAAAGGTTTTCACCAGAAGACTGCAGAGCAAACCTCCATGTGTGAAGATGCTCAAAAACAGTGTTCAACACTATATATCATGTTGATTGTTTTTCTTTTTTTTTCAAATATTTTAAATCTGAGTGAAGAATAAGACCCTAAACTTGGTTAAGGTGTTTATCTGACAACGTTATTTGGCAAAAAAGGCAAACTACAGCTACAGGTTTTTATTTTACTTTTTTTATTTTAATTAAAAAATAAATTTAAAAAATCATAAAAAAAAGCTCAC
The DNA here is from genome assembly GCA_022828995.1 of Vimba vimba. Lineage (NCBI taxonomy): Eukaryota > Metazoa > Chordata > Actinopteri > Cypriniformes > Leuciscidae > Vimba > Vimba vimba. The sequence continues at coordinate 48,295,517 of CM040820.1, read as the reverse complement.
AGAAAAAAAAAAAAAAAAATCATACTCTTGACTACAACATCATCAGTCATTCATATTGCATTGGATCTCTCTTGTTTTTGAATGTGTTCATAATTTCTTTGTATGACAGCCTGGACGAAAATTATGTCGGCACAATCTGGCATGTTATTATCACAAACAAAACTGACTCAAAGCACAACTATGCAATATGCTTACAAAATCTTTAACAAAATTGTAATAATATTTGAATAAAGGGTGAAGATGTCCATTTTCCTAGGCCAGACATCTCTTCTGGTCATGACTGTATCCTTGCACAGTTTCAAGAGTTAAAACTAGTTATAGAGCAGTGCATCAGCCAGACCGATAACTCAATATAATTGGCCAATTTTATGCATCACTCAATAATATTCCCGCTTGACAGGTCATCAGAAAGGGTAGCTCTACATTATGTCAGATTAGCTAGTCAAAAAAAAAAAAAAAAATCTGTTAATTTATTTATTTAGAAATTATTAAGCATGATTTGGTTAAAATTTCAGCATATGTCAGTCAAACAGGGTCAATAAAAGGTGATTCCTCTCACACACACACACACACACACACACACACACACACACACACACACACACACACACACACACACACACACACACACACACAGCACACGCACACACACACACACAAAAGAACTTGTTTGAGTCTTATATGATCTACACTATGATCTGAAACAGCATCATGAAAAACAAAGCATGACATAAGAGCTGACATTTCACCCAGGGCAGAGGAAAAAGTGTAAGTGTGTGTGTGTGTGTGTGTGTGTGTGTGTGTGTGTGTGTGTGTGTGTGTGTGTGTGTGTGTGTGTGTGTGTGTGTGTGTGTGTGTGTGTGTGTGTGTGTGTGTGTGTGTGTGTGTGTGTTGGCCTGCAGTTGAACAGGTGTTGATTGATGGCAGGGCTGAGGCGTCATGCCTCACAAAGCTTGTCAAGACTTTAAGCTGAAAATGGCCTTTTCCAAACAACTCTGGAGTTGAGAGGTTGTTTGGGGGGTTGAAAGTGTGTGATGCTGTGTGCATGCGATATATGAAACTGTATTAAATTGAAATTGATTGCTGTGATGTGCTGCTGGGATATGATAATTTCTGACACAAGGAAATTATTTGTGTGTGTATGTTTGCTTAAATTGATTAATTTAGTCATTAAACCAATCCATATCCTCCACCCCTCATATAAGATATGTTGACTATGAATATGAATAAGACTGCAAATACATGCACTATTAAAAAAAAAAAAAGAAGTGTAGTACAGAATAATTAGCACTTTGAGTTAAACATGCCTGGTTTCACTCATAATCATATTCTCACCATTATTATCCCAATTTACATTTACTTGTCATCTTGTTTAGTTTCTTGCTAAAATCTTCCTTTAATTAATCTCATATGATTATAAAATAGAATGTGCAAATTTATACAGTGTTTTACAGTACAGCATTTCTGCAAGAGATAATTATTTGAGTTGCTGTGATACTATAGTGATGTAATGCTAAAGATATATAGTGGCGGGATTATATTTTCACACAGTATTTTTAAGAAATCCTCAACGACGAAACACATAACTAGGAAAATAGTCTGCTGCTACTAATCTTGTAATGAATGTCATTTCAGTTCTACTTTCTGAGTATTAATTTATCATATGCAGTAAAATACAACAATATACAAGCACTGTAAAAAGGTTTTGCCACAAACAGATCTAGTCCACCAAGACCAAATACATGGCTAAAATTAGGCTAAAATTATTCATAATTAGGTAACACTTTATTTTACAGTGTCCTTGTTACATATGTTACATGTACTTACCATAGTAATAACAGTAAATTATGCATAATTACATGCAAGTAACCAAATCCTAATCCTACCCTAACCGTTAGTAAGTACATGTAGTTGCTTAATATTACTCAGTACTTAAATATATAATTACACTGTAACAATGACACCTTAAAATAAAGTGTAACCCATAATTATCATAATTTAAACTTTTGTCAGATATGTATATACCTTACCTTTTATGGTCATTAAAAACAAACATCCACCCTGGACATCACTTTTGCCGTTCCACTGATTACTTACACATTTCCATAAGCATAGTTAGACGACAAACCCTCTTAATAAACCCTGACAAGTTCAACATTGAAATATGATGATATAGACAGTGACAAAAAACAATGCAACAAAGCCCAGTGTAGTGGAAATGGTTTCTCGCCTTCTCTGTCCGGTCCTTTTGATCCGTGTTGGGAAAAATGAGTGCACAGACCATTTGCTGGGAGGCCTTACCTCAAATGGGTCTGGGCAAAGAACCCCTATATCCACCTTTCATTTTCCATTTCAATCAGCAAATGCAGTCATTACCACACTCCATTTGCTGCTGCATTATGTTGACAAAATAGCCTATTACTAACATGAAGTTGGAGAAAAGCAACAGGACTTTTTGCCTGAATTAATTCCAGGCTTCAACCAGAGCTAGAATTATGACTTCAGAAATGTTGCATTGCAGGCCTCATTTACCTTCTGCAAAACACGGGCCATAAAAAGAACTTGGAAGTGGAAATTCAGTTCCACCTCACATGCACGCATTCATCTTTTTATGGCTTGTGCAGGCCAGTGATGAAGACAGCATGAACACGACTGCACAGAAGCAATGCAGCTCAGAACGGCACGTGAACACAAACAAATCATTTAGATTTAAATAAGGAAGGACATGTCGGAAATGTACAGTAAGGAAATGGAGGAAAATAGTGTGAAGGTGTCATGTCGTTTGTGTCCATTATAAACATATGCGATGACCATGAAATATGGCTATGACTAGTAAAGGCTATCTGACAGGGATAGGCAACTCCGGTCCTGGAGGGCCACTGTCCTGCAGAGTTTAGCTACAACCCTAATTAAACACACCTGAACAAGGCAATCAGTGTTTTCAGGATTACTAGATAGATAGTTTTAGGCAGGTATAGTTTTTTTATTTTTTTTTTTTTATAGTTTTTTTAAAACTTCTTTAACTTCAGTTAACACAGAAATTAACGATTAACTGCACTTACCTCTGCTCAGCCATGAACTGGTCGAAAGCTGATGACGTAACATGCAGGTAGGCCCGCCCTCACGTGGTACTGATTGGTCGATTGATAAGCTTAAATCTGATTGGCTAAAGAGTACGACTGCTCTGTGTTACGAGTGTTATGCTGCCAGGAAAGTCTCAAAAACACACACACACATATCTAAGGCAATTCATTATGAGGTTCCATTTGTGCCAAAATTTTGTCGACATGCTGTCTGTCTATGCTATGTGTCGTCTTCCATGTCTATGTGTCTGTTCACTGTCTATGTCCATGTCTGTCTGTCTGGCTATGTGTCGTCTTCCATGTCTATGTGTCTGTTCACTGTCGTGATTGCCCACATGACTCAACTTTTGTCTTTGTTCACTCAACTTACTCCTGTCATCTGTCCTTGTCGTTTGACTGTGTCGTCTTGCGTGTCAATGCTGCATGTGTCATGTGTTTCCATTCTGTCGTTGCTATGTGTCGTTGCTATGCGTCGTTTCCCTCTGTCGTTACTATGCGTCGTCTTCCATGTCTATGCTATGCGTCGTTACTATGCGTCGTTTCCCTCTGTCTTCTTCCATGTGTCTATTAACTGTCTATGTCTATGTGATCGATTGCCCACATGACTCAACTTTTGTCTTTGTCAACTCAACTTACTCCTGTCATCTGTACGTTTTGATAGTTTGTTTTCCTATTTGAAATGAAATACGCAGAAACGAGAAAACGGCCCCTTTATTCGTTTTTTCGTTTTTTTCAAAAAAACGAAGAAAACGAGATCGGCTTGATTTTTCGTTTTTTAGTTCACAGGCAAAAAAACTTTTTTTTTTTTTTTTTTTTTTTTTGCAAAAAAACGAATAAATGACTTCAAAATTTTTCACACGTGGGCGGCCTGACACGCCCCCTTCCGCCGATTGGTCAAGCAAATCTGAGCATGTGACATCATCAGTTGTCGCTTAGGTCAGGTCTGTTCAACAAAATAATAGTCCTCTACTATGGCTACAGATTCTTAAACTGTACAGGGCAGGGTCCTATTGGGCTTTCTTCTGTGCAACTTTACACGTTTCACAAAAATCTTTACATCAGAAATATTAATTAGGTCATATTAGTCTGCCACCAGCCTGTTTTATTTAGCTGTGCGGAGTTAAATCTGTGTGGTGAAGCTGAAGTGGTCCGAGCGGGAGAGGCTCACTGACCAATGTTCAGATCAGCAGTCAGAACTTTTCTTTTAGACAGGGACGGACTGACAATCTGTGCGTTCTGGAAAAGTCCAGAATGGTCGTCCAAGTCTAATAAAGCAATATGAACAGCCAACAGCAGGGGCACTAATACGATCACTTATGATACGTGTAAAAAAAAAAAAAAAAAAAAAAAGCCACTGCCACTGACAGAAAGTTAGTTTTATAAGGCTGCACTTTTAAATATGCTTACATTATATTTGAATAGTTAAGTTATAGTATAACAGTGGTCTCCAACGTGGTGCATATGAGTTGCCCGCTAAACACATTCTATAGCCCCAACTTGCCGTCGGGGTTCCAGACTTAGAATAAATGGTATCATTTTGCGACCTTTTCAATTAAACGTTCCAATTTGAACTTTTGCCTCTACAAAATTACCCAACTCTCTTTGATTTATACGCTGTCATTTGCGTTGCGTATGAGAAACATCAAATGGCAAACGCTCAAAAAGCGGAACAAAACTTGTTTGATCTGAGCAGCGCATTATTAGCTCGGCCCAAAAAACCAGTAGCACCTCAATGCAGTACACAAGATCCGAGGGGAGGAGTCGGATTTTATATAAGGGGTGGAGATTGGTAGGTTTAGGGGTGGAGATGGGTAGGTTTAGGGGTGGGTTTAGGGATCAGGGGGTGGAGATTGGTAGGTTTAGGGGTGGAGATGGGTAGGTTTAGGGGTGGGTTTAGGGATCAGGGGGTGGGGATTGGTAGGTTTAGGTATGTAAGGTGGGAGGAGTTGGATTTTATCCGACTCCTCCCCCCGGATTTTATGCTCTGCAGTGAGGACCATCTCCAAAAAACAGCGATCGCGGACAAAGCAGCTGTGCGGGCTGATCTCGATCACGCCAACATTATTACACAGAGCTGCGCGATCCACTGAGAAGCATTTAAATTCAGTGCAGAATTCTCTATCTCTATTAGGCTATAAACCCACAAATGACTATGTGATTTAAGCTTGTAAAAAGCCAGATGAAACAGCGCTGATATTCTCAATTGACGCAAAAAACAAGCGAAACATTATTCCGAGAACAAACCAGTTAGAAGACATTTCACACCACAACTTATGAATTAACTTTAGTAAAACAAACTTTTTTGGCAGAAATGTGCCTGTATTCATATTAAAAATGCTGTTATATTAATATAGTCATGTATAAATGTATTAAATGTAATGCAGTAATGTTTTGTTTAGAAGTTATGGCAGTTTATTTATTTATTCATTTATATTTATACTAAACGTTTGGGCTACTATTTTTGATAACACATACAATAGGTTTATAGAAAATCAACAAAAAAAATCAATAAATATTTTCATAATTTTTCAGGAATTGTTTTTTTTTTTTAAACGCTTGTACGTCTGAACCAGAATATCAAGATATTTTATTATTTCCCATATGATGGTGAAAAGTAAAACAGTTTCACCATGTTCCTAAATGTGTAATAAATATTGGAGTATATAGATTATTTTATCCCTTGAGCCTCGCACACAAAAGGTTGGAGACCCCTGGTATATAGTAACTATATGTTTTATAATTACAAGTTTCTGTAAATTTGGGGTTTCTGTAGCCAGTGACATTTCATTATTTGTATTTTATGGCATTGTACATTTTTTGTTTTTATTTGAAGGCTGAGGCTTCATTAATAAACACAACCTCAATTATCATCATTGGTTTTGAGATGTTACTTGCTGTAAATACCTTGTCTGATAGGCTACAGTATTGTGGCATAGTATCAGGACATCCTGGCTAGTGTCTGTCGGACACGGCTAGAGGCAAATGGCCGGATGATGGGCCTATTTGGGAGAAAGTCCAGGGCTGTTTTTTAGCCCCAGTCCGTCCCTGCTTTTAGACACTCCGTTTTGCCACGGGATGGTGATTGCAAATACTGTAATGCCAATCGGCTGAGGGTGGGTAGCGATGATGGTGAAATACATTTTTACTGAAACTGTAATCATAGCCGCGACCCGCGAGAATGAGACAGATGATTGACAGGATGATAGCGAGGGAAATTAAAGGCGCAAGATAACTTCTGTTAACAAAAACTTAAATAAAAAAAGTGTTTAATATAAGTGACTTTGTCTTTGTTTTATTGTTTTTGTTGTTTTTAATCAAATAATTGTGAACCACAAACTGAGCCTTCGTTTTAAAGGGCAATTTCCAAATATATTTTATTTAGGCTATTTGTTATAATATGGGTATTTAATAATACCCATAAATTTTTTTTTTTTTTATCGTTTTTTGCCTGTGAACTAAAAAACGAAAAATCAAGCCGAAATCTCGTTTCTTCGTTTTTTCGAAAAAACGAATAAAGGGGCCGTTTTCTCATTTCTGCTTATTTCATTTCAAATAGGAAAACAAACTATCAAAATGTACAGATGACAGGAGTAAGTTGAGTTGACAAAGACAAAAGTTGAGTCATGTGGGCAATCAATCACATAGACAGACAGTTAATAGACACATGGAAGAAGACAGAGGGAAACGACGCATAGTAACGACACATAGCATAGACATGGAAGACGACGCATAGTAACGACAGAGGGAAACGACGCATAGCAACGACACATAGCAACGACACATAGCAACGACAGAATGAAAACACATGCAGCACATAGATATCATATAAAGGCTAGATGTCTTAAGGCGGAGTCACTTCTGGCATCACCGGCGGCCATCTTAGGACAGGGCTCTGTGAATTAAGGTGAGTGAGCAGCACGCACACAAATCCTCTTATCTCGCTGAAATCTGGACGGATTTACAAATGGTTTGGTTTCTTACAAACGTTATTAACGTGGCTATAATTCTGAATGCTTAAACATTTTGAACATAATTATTCATATGTATGCAGTATAATAGCTACATCTCTGACGTTTATAACAAACCAAACCGTTTGAAAATCGGTAGAAAATTGAGCAAGTTATGCTTATTTAAAATTACATGCACCATGTTATGAGTGAGCGAGCACCCTGTCGTAAGATGGCCGCCGTGTGCGGATGTCGAGCTCCATTGGCCAGCAGCGCGGACGAGACATCTAGCCTTTATATGATATCTATGATGCAGCATACGCTGATTTCACGCAGCCGCCATTTTGAAATCGAAAGTGAGGCTCCGGTGGGAAAAACCCCGGAAGTATAAACAACAATGCCTTTGGACTACCAACCTGAAGCTGCTGCCGCGATTTACACTATTGGATGTTAATATCCAATATAGGATATGTGTATAGTTCATTCCTGCTTCTTTTTTTACTTTCTGAATTATATAAAAAAAATATTTTATTTATAAATGAATTTCACTGTATATAGTCTAAAGTATGAAAGAAATGTATGTACAGTTTTAGAATTGACACAACATCATTAAACACAACAATACGCCATCGCATTCACGACTCTCCTGTGATTAAAGGCGACACTTCCGGTTTTCTTCCCACCGGAGCCTCGCTTTCGATTTCAAAATAACGGCTGCGTGAAATCAGCGTATTGACACGCAAGACGACACAGTCAAACGACAAGGAAAGATGACAGGAGTAAGTTGAGTGGACAAAGACAAAAGTTGAGTCATGTGGGCAATCACGACAGTGAACAGACACATAGACATGGAAGACGACACATAGCATAGACAGACAGCATGTCGACAAAATTTTGGCACAAATGGAACCTCATAATTCATACGTGAATGACGATTTGCACATTCAAATGCAAGGATACACTCGTACATTTTAAACATTCAAAGGTTTTTGTGCACAGTTGTATATCTACGAATTGTGTTTTGCATTTGTGAAATGTATTTTATGAGTATATAATTTTATTTTGCGCATGTGAATTGCTTTTTGTGAACATATTTTTTTTCACGCACGTGGATTTTTTTGTGTGTACGTGAATTAGGTTTCATGCATGTGAAATTGTCTACGCATTTGTGAATCATGTTTTTTGCGTGATTTATATTTGAGACTAATCTGCCTCCATATTTTACCACATCCCAACATATAGTAAAATGTTTAAAGGGGTTATATGTAGAATTCATATCCTTGTTTTTAGCGACTCCGGTGGCTGTTAAGTGAACAGCAGCAGAAACGTATTGCATTTTACATTTACATTTTATGCATTTGGCAGATGCTTTTATCCAAAGCGACTTACATTGTATTTCAAGGTACACATTTACATTCTTATCAGTATCACTCATGCATGCACATGTAACGTGCAATAGACTGAACATGATTCAATGCACCGATATACTCACAGCAAAGTTCTTTTTCATTCTTCGCTTAGGGATAAAAAAAGTTGGAAATATCTTTGCATTGATATACTGTTAACTACATTCAGACGCCATCTACACTACTGAGAGCAACGCTGCTGAGCACTCTCTTCTTAATAACAATATAAACACAACATAAATTACAGTAGTGAGAAAACATCAGTTCAGAAAGCATCTGGGGCTTCATTTATAACCGTTGCGTCCGCACAACACAGGGCCTGACAGAACCGTACGCCACTTCCAACGCATACGTTGTGATTTATAAAAACAAACTTGACGGGAAAATGTGCTCCTGCACGCAAACTCTGACCCATGCGTACAAACGTTTTGGAGATGGAGCAGTTTGGCGACACCGATGGTGAGCTGGAGTTAAATGTCTTTTTGGTCACTTTTAGACAGAAAATACAGAAAGATAATTCAAATATAATTTCATTCACCAAGCCTATCACTTGAAGCAAATATCCATCCCTTCTTAAACGTCCGCGCCAGCGAGCGCGTTGGGCCGTTTAGTGAAACTGACACATATATATATATTTGGTAGCACTTTAGAATACTGTTCCTTCATTAATGAATAATTACACAGGAACAAACAAGTAACACATTATTAACATGCTAGTAACTACTATTAACTAACAAGAAACTCTGATTAACAAATTAGTAAGTAATAGCGCTCAGATGAATGTAGTAGTTCATTATTAGCTAATCAATAACTACTATTTTTTTCATACCTCCCAGAGAACTACTATCTACAGGTTCATAATTAACATGAATAATGCATAATTTATAATAAAAGGTAATGTAACCCACTAGTAATGACTCAAGTATTACTACATCATTCTAAAGGAACTACTAATTATTTGGATCAGTATCTAAAGTGAAAAACATGATAACTACCTAATATTGACTGAAGTCATTGTAAGCTTTTGAGATTTTTGTAAGATTTTGAATAGTAATTCCTTCCAGTGGATTTGGTGACACTTTAGTCATTACTAGTGTGTGTTCCCATGATCTTCGCTTTAGAATACTGATCCAAATAATTAGTAGTTCCTTTATAAAGATGTAGTAATACTTGAGTCATTACTAGTGGGTTACATTACCTTTTATTATAAATTATGCATTATTCATGTTAATTATGAACCTTGAGTCATTACTATCAAAAACCTTACAAAAGCCTTAAAGCTTACAATGACTTCAGTCAATATTAGGTATTTATCATGTTTTTCACTTTAGATACTGATCCAAAATCTTCATTATGAGTCCTAATCATAAATACAGTGCATGTTCACAATAACAGTTTAAATAAATAAAATAATGATTTAAACTATGTTTTACTTCTGATACAAACATTTAGATGAAATATGTCATTCTCATTAATGGAGTTAAACACTTAAACTACATGAAATCATTACTGAGAAGTTACAACATTTTTTATATTCAATAAATATAAATATTTGTAGTGGATGCAATGCTTTTGAACACTTTTCCTCTAGCATGCTGTGTTTTAATGTTTTAACTACAGAGATAATTGTTTATCATGATAATAATAGATTGTCTGAGAAAATAGTTTCATGCAAATATGCACAACAAGGTCTATCTGTTTCCATTAAACATATAAATCAATTAAAAATACTATTTGGCCAGTGGAAACGACTGAGAAAAAAAAATCTGTGAAATATATTTTACACTATTTGATGTATTTATTCAAAAACAAGGTATAGATAGGCTACTAAATGATTTTTATCAATGTAATGTGACGGCACATCCGTATATCATATTTTCCTAATGTCTTGTACCGTTAAACATGTTATCACGTGGATTAATAATCATACTGTATACAAATGATATGCAGATGAGGATCTGCATAGTAAAACTAGGCGTTGTAAGCTCATATATGGTTATTTCGGGGAGGAGACACATGTGCGCACAATCTTGTGAATTGGCTTCCGGGCGCACCTACACTTTTAGTAAGGATCCTACGCACGGTTTTATAAATGAGACCCCTGATCACAGTGATGTAGGGGAGCGCGGGGCACAACCTAACGCGGGGTTAGTTGTAACACGCTTGTTTTAAATACTTCCGCACATGCTTGGATGACGGAACTTTGTTTATTTACTAGTTGCCATATCAACACTACATAGAAAAAAAAAAATCGGCCAAAATTATTTCTTTTTTTGGAAGATATCCATAGACATTTATTAAACCATAGCAAAAGTAAATTTCTTACTTAAGTTAATTTTTCATCTCTATTTTTTGTTTATTTAAAATAAGGCAAATCTGATATTATTTTAATCTCCAAGATGTTATTTAACAGTTGAGATAGTTATTTAATGCTTCGTTAACTAGCAGAAGACACTAGCAGGGTTTAAATCCCAGTTGTGCAGGCGAGGGCATGTTGTAACACTGCGTTACAATGTGCCCCTATTAGAAATATGCTATTATATTCTATACTTTTATTCATTTTATTGAGAAAACGTGAGAAAAAGGTGAATAAAGACTGAGAGTCAATGTTCAGAAATTTCTAATTATTTATTTGTTTTGAACTATGTTGTATAGCTGTGTTTTCATGTGTTCGTAGTCAAAACTCAAAAATGAGTTTATATTTAATTATTAAAAATTGCCATTATTTTATATGAAAACGTTTTTTAATTGTATTTTATTTAGAAAATATTTTAGTTTGTTTTGTATATTTTTTTTATTAGATCAGATAACATTTTAAGCTGCCATATGTCATGTTACAATGTGCCCCACACATGTTACAATGTACCCCACCTATGGGGCATGTTGTCACATTTCACTTCCATTCTTTCGGGGTATATCAAGAAAAAAGTATATACTGTATTAATAAAACAAAAACACATAATTGTACTAGACATGTGGGAAATTAATGTGGGAAAAAATAAATACTCTGAACCATAAGTAGATTTACACAAACTGAGAAAGTCAAAAAGCGTTAGGTTGTGCCCCGCTCTCCCCTATGTTTGCACCAGCTCTCATCATGTCGACAGAAAAATGACACTGTTATGATAATTTGATTAGAACGTATATTGTTTTGTTGTCTACGCACATGGGTTTCTCTCTCACCTTGGCTTTCGCCTACAGATATTTCTCAGTTATGCTGATGAGCTACCTCTGGTAAGACGCTTCATTAGTAATCATGTTTGTAATACTACCCTGAAACAACAATGGTGCCGGATTTCCTTTGAAACTATTTTCACTCAGAAATTTGTACAAATAAACGGCAAGTACATCATTGAGTAGAAACACTGATGTATTCTCTTGTAAAACACACTCCAATAATGTTTGTTTTATTTACAACTTTGAAACATAATTTTTACAGTCTAGTAATATTGCTTGCAAGACAGGGTTATTAACGTGAACTAAAACAAGTAAATCATTTTTGTTAATAGTAATAAAGCTGAAGCATACAGATTAGATTTTGAAATTTGAAGCACTAAAATTACTAACTGGAAATGAAATAAAAATAAAAGGAAAATAAACCAAACCTAAATAGTAGCATTAAAAAACATAAAGCTAATGCAAAAAACAAAAGCACATAATAAATAAATAAATAAATAAATAAATAAATAAATAAATAAATAAATAAATAAATAAATAAATAAATAAATAAATAAATAAAGGCTGAAAGTTTAAAATTAAAAGTTAATTCAAATTATGAATAAAAACTACAATAATTATTGCAAGAAACATCGGTAGCCTCATCAGATGTGTCTTGAGCTCATCAGGTGTTTCAGACACTCTCTTGTAGAAGTAATGTACTTTCAGCAGGAGATCTGCCCTTGTTTTCCGTTGTCTTCTGCTTTCACACACTCGATGCTCTTCTTTTGTGGTTGCTGGTGTTTGCTGAAATCCATGGCTATGCTGTCCACTATTGCTTTGAACTCTTTTGACACTCTATCAGCTCCAGCTCATGTTATTTGCACAGCCTTTGGCTTGAAAGCCATTTGTGCTATGGACATTAATATTTTTTCTTTCAGTACAGAAGATTACTATTACTTTTCCAGGGCAGATATGCATTAGTTGTTTGGACGTTGCTATTTTCTAGTTTTATATACAAACAGACAGTCATATTTAGTCTGACAAACTAAAACACTCCTGTGTATTATATACAACCCAGGCTCATTGGAAAACGTGGCTTTGGTGACATTTCAAGACAGTGCTGGATCAGGAGAGCGTCTGAGCAAGTTTACTACAGCAGAAAAGACACGCATGTAAGGCTGGTTATGTGATGCAAACATCAAAATTTATTAATTTACAAATCATGCACTGTGATAAACGTGTTTTGAGGTTATAATTGTCAGGGATATTCAGTCACTTGCTCATTTAGTTTCATTATCATGGACTTTTAGTTTGTTTCTCATCATTTCATGTTGTCTTTGTTCATGTTTCCCGCTATCATTAGTTACTATGGCTGATCATCACACCTGTCAGTCTTTTAGTTTGTTATCAGTGTGTATTTAAGTTCCTCGTTTCTCTGCCTTGATTGGCAGCTATTTTTTTCCACATGCTGTTATGTTACTTGTGGATTATCTGAGTTTGTTTGATTAAATACTTTTATTTTTGATTTCATCTTCATCTGATCTTCTTCTGTGGACCTTTTTCACTGCGATCGTGACAATAATATAGCATTGTGCAGGAAACCACAAAGTCATCAATAATCATAACTTGCGTGAAAATGAACAAATGTTGTTGGTGTTTTGTCGCTTCTAGTGTTAATTTCAGCTGGAAATTGCAGTTACTTTTATGTATAGGTGTGTTTTTGGTGTTTTGCAAAAATGCAGGTATGGTCGTGTTTTTCTAATGAGCCTAAGCTGATTTCAACATCACCAATGCACTGTCAATCAATTATCAGTTGTGACACAATCTCCAAAGATCCCAGTACACATCTCAGATGTAATGTGTTAGTGAGACTATTCAGAAACAATAGGAAAATAAATACATCAGACATAAATCAATGAACACAAAAAACAGCTGAGCGAGTTAAAATCCAGAAGGCCATGCTTGCACGGTGTAGGAAATGAAACCCTGAAGGCATTGGAGTGGTTTGCAGGTTTTGATGCTTGGCTGAAGTCAACCTTTCTTTGAAGTAGCCAGGGCCACCTTTACATTGTGCTAACCTCAGTATTAAATGTCACGCCTAGAGAACTTTTAAAGTATTTTCTGTCAACCAGAAGTCAAGGGTTGAGTGCTTCAAATGTGCCATGGCAAACAAAAAGATGCCCTTTTGCAATAGTTACAATATAAACCTAAAGATTTTCCTTTTTAAAAAAAAAAAAAAATTAGGACAGACATTTCATTTCTTTCCATGTCTGCTATATGTGGCAATTATATATATATATAACACATTGTGATGTTTACACCTTTATCAAATATATAATACCAGGTGTAAACATAATATACTTAGTATAATAAAATAAAAAAAGCACTTTGAATTACCATAGTGTAAGAAATGTGCTATATAAATAAACTTGCCCTGCCTTGCCTAGTACTGCTACTAAATTGCCAGATAATTTACATTTTAAATCAAACAGGATGATTACAGACCTGCAATTGTTGGGAGAGACATTCAAAAAGGTTTCCTCGTAATTGTAAGTCCTGTCTTGCTACGGTTCTCTGCTTTCTTCCTGTTCAGCTTTCACAAAATAATCAATCCAAAGCATTTAATTAAAAGCCAAACTCATTTTAAAACCTTTTCCATTATAAAAATGGAGTCTGACTCTTTGTTTGCCATGTCGCTATCTCTAGGGGGGAAAGACTTGGCACTGCTGGCATTTGTTTGGATGTGTGACCTTTTAAAGATTCTAAAAATCTACAGCCATCTTGTTTTCCCTCCTGAAATTCCCCAGATGCGTGGCTGGAGGGAGACTGACTCGATGGAAAAATCACCTCAAGGTCATGTGTTGTTGGGTCAGCGTGTTGAGTGCGCGACCGCTGCTTGTTTGGCTCAGAAAAGTGCGTGCTGTCAAAACAAAACTCTTGTTTGATGTGTGTGATTCAAATTTTTAACATGGTAAAGGTTGTTGTTTAGGAACAAAATGAGAGCAAACGACTGACACTCATTCATGGGGTCAGATCTGGTGGGCAGGTTTGCACGAATGAAACCCTCAAAAAGATTTGGTGCAAAATAAAAGTGACTAAACCGAATAAAACATTGTGACCATGTTTGGCATATTTCATGCTGTAATTGCACTAGTGAAAACATCAATTAGTAATTAGTCAAGTGTTAGTGTTTTCAAAACTATTAATGAATTATTGAATGAATGAATACTCTGGGTTCGGGCGAACAATTCCCAGCTCGGATCCCTCCCCCCTCGGACAGCACGCCAAATGCCATGATCTTTACTCTGTCTAATCTGATGTAAGTGTGAACTCGTGAAGTGCATTAAAGACACAACTAGCACATGCAGATCGCAACATTATGCACTGCAAAAATATGCCTTTCTTACTTAGTATTTTCGTCTTGTTTCCAGTCCAAATATCAAAAGATTCTTAAATTAAGATGCATTTACCAAAGTAGTAAAACTGAAAATGATTTTATGTCTTGTTTTTTGGGAAAATAAATCAAAATTAGAGTTTTTGCTTAAAACAAGCAACATTATCTACCAATTGGGTAAGACAAATAATCTTTCTGTTTGAATTAAGATGAATTAAGATTTTTTCGTAACCCAATTGGCAGATAATTTTGCTTGTTTTAAGCAAAAACTCACTTAATTTGGATTAATTTCCCCAGAAAACAAGACATTCAATCTTATGGTATTTTACTCATCTACTAAATGCATCTTGGTTTAAGAATGTTTAGATATTTGGACTGGAAACAAGACAAAAATACTAAGTAAAGCATTTTTTTGCAGAGTGTGTCATTCATGGCATCATGTCTAAGTGTGGATCTGACCTAAAAGGTCAACAAATCTCTAGTTCCTAGTTTCTTTCTTTCTTTTATTTTTTTTTTTGCATTATAGTGCCAAAATCTTGAAGCCAGATAATTGTTACCGGTTTCTTCAGCACTCTTAACAGACAAATGCCCTTTAGTAGCTCTGAGCTTTGGGACATGACATGTGACCTTTAGACAAGGACTCAAGCACATGTGGCCAATAGTCTTTTGACTCCTGCTCTTCCTCTCAGGGTTCATTGGATCGTTCTATTCTCTCTTGTTAGATGTGGCATGTTTCACGGTATCTCATTAGAGCCGTGTGCCGGTTGGCGAGTGGAGGTGGGAGTGTGTGACTGGTTTGCCCAGCAGAGACGTCGCTGATGCAGATTCCCATTGGCGGTAGAGCTCTGGCACGGCAGATCGATTTAGTCTCTGTTAATGAGAGCTTTTGATGAATGGGGAAGTCAACACTGTTGGCTTTTCTCTCGCCCGTTTGCTCTACCCTCTCGATCAACGCAAACGTTTTGAATGGAATTTCGAAGGTAGCAATTATCTCTTAACGTCCACATAAAAGCGTGTTAATGGCGGGCATAAAAGTTCTTTATTTGCAGCGTAAAGGGCTAGAGGGAATATATGATAAGGACAGTAGAAAGAACATTATTATATGGCTATGGACTAGTAAAATGACATGCATGACCCTTTGCGGTCATGACTTCCAATCAATACTGAGTTCAGAAGATGCTTGGACCAAATGATTAAAAAAAAAAAGAAAACTCAGCCTGTGCACGTCGACAAAAACTATGAGTTGCATGTAATCCCGACGGATCGTGCAGAAATCTAGAATGCACATTAGATGATTACTCACTGAATATGAAAAACAATCACATTGTTGCAATTGTGTTTTCTTGTCTTAAGGACAAACCTCGATAAAGTCCATTAGATTTATGCTTAAAAAAGTAAAAAAAAAAAAATAAAAAAACATGTTCAAAAGGAACTAATGACTGTCTTTGCCTGGTTAGTGATGACAAATCTTTGAAAGAGATTCAGATTTGTTTTTCATGCACGAAAATAGGCAGATCAGGCAAGAAAGAGGAGATGAAGATCCAATGCAGTTAAAACGTTCATTAAACCACTAAAGCAAAGAAGGCAATCCAATACGAGGGGGAAAACAACAGCTTCACACTGAATGCAAAGAACAGGGCTTAAATACACAGGAGATAATGAGCAACAAAACTAGAAACAGCAACAAACTGGAAGGAAATAAGAACATACAGGCTATAAAAGTCTATGGAACATGAACTGAAACTGACACCAAGCGCAACAGCAGCACATAAACTGAATATCGACAATTTTTGCTTGCAAACTATTTCCTGAAGAACTAAGAAAACAAAGTAGAAGATACTGTGTATATAAGATGAGCGAAGATTTTATTAAATAAATAAATAAATAAAAATAATAATATTTAGATACAAGTTTAGCATGTGCATGATGATTTTGCATAAGCCATTGTGTTATTAAGGGAAGTAAATAGAAACGTGCTAATTTATTTGTCAAGAGACAACATGTAAAATGATTCTAAGAAGCCCCATATCAGGTCAACTTTTACAGAATATGTAAATGACTATTTCTATTAACATTTACATATGTTTGCAAACTGCCATTAATGTAAACTTAAACTTTTTTTCTTTAACATTATGTTTTGACAATTTAGTTGAAAAATGTAATAATCGATGGCAGACAAAGGAGAATCCCAGTGAAAAAAAATATTAATCTGAAAGTTACCTTTATTCAATGACTTATACAGGAATATGAATACTTAAACATTTAACTGCCCATATTTTAAGTGAAGATATGTCATAATAGCTACACTGTGAAATCAATTTGAATTATTGAAGTAAATTATCCAAAAAGTGAAAATGTCTGAAATGAACATCTAATATATTGAATCACGACAAAAACATGAATTACAATATGTATTAAATTAAAAATAACACTAATAACTATATTCTACCTGGAGAAATTCTGGAGGGCCGTCTGATCTGTTCACTTCAAAATAAAAAGCATATTTTTTAAGGAGTGAAATACTGGGATAGTGATTTCCAGCAGCCCACCTTCACAGATGTGTGTAGTGTTGACATGCTGGCAGGCGTTGGACTGCACAGAGCTGGTGCACTGCGAGACCAGAAGAGAATAAATCAGAGAGAAAAGAAAGCTAACAACATGTTTTTCTCCCAGTGCTGAGACGCTCAGAGACAGGGACCGGGTGCTGAGACTTGTTTGGCCCGTTGCTTCAGATGAGGCCGAGACTGCGCACACAAACACTGACAGATAATGAGGTTTCTGCCAAATAACCCCACAGACCTCGACTAATCAGAGCGATCTTCCTCGCGTAAACGCCTGCCTGTTACTCGTCCTTCTTCTCCTCCTCTTCCTCCTTCAGAGGTACTGAACTTCAGAAGACAACTGATGCAAAGTGACAAGAGCCACTGAATACAAATAAAAAAGGACTGCGTCTTTTTATTTTCACAATTCTGACATTTTTCTCAGAATTGTATGATATAAACTCGCAATTGCGAGTTATAAAGTCAGAATTGAGCGATATAAACTCGCAGCTGTGAGTAGAGATGCACCAATACTGATACTGGATGGGGTCCAATGCTGCGCTCGTACTCATTGATCCGATATCAAAAACCGAGACCACGCTGACTGTGTACAACAGGGTTTGCGTCCAGACATAGAAACACCGACAACAGAGGAAACAGAGAGTAAAATGGAGATATCAGAAAAGATGTCTATAAAGTAAATGTATCTAATTAACAGAATGTTAAACAAATTAAGTAATCACGCATAGATGCTGTTCGCGAGTTGATCAGTGGATTGAGCGCATCCCTTTTTTTACAGACATCGCTGGATTTTGGAAGGTTTGTAGTTTGGGCGGATATGTCGATAGCAAAGAAAGTAAAACGAGCAACATATTACTAATGTTAACTGACGGTAAAGACACTTCTGTTGCATGCTCTTGGTTGCTGATCGCTCACTCAGCACATGTACCATTTGGACTAAAACTACATCGTTTAAAAACACATAATTTATGTAGGAAACACTTTATTTGACAGTGTCCTTATTACATATATTACATGTACTTACAATTGTATTAACAGTTAATTATGCATAATTACATGCAACTAACCCTCAACCAAACCCTAATCCTACCCTAACCCTATAGTAAGTACATGTAGTTAATTATCATTACTCAGTACTTAAATATATAATTACACTGTAACAATGACACCTTCAAATAAAGTGTAACCTTTATGTATAACAAATGGTTCCCTACATTATTACAGGCAGAACAGTCATCACATGACTTTTTGAAGAAGTTTTCTGAGCACAAACATCTGAGGCGCGCGCCCAGAAAGCTGCCTCTCAGACAGCGTGTGAATAGCCTATTCATATGAGTTCTCTTTCATGTCTTCTTGTGCTTGAACGGACAAAATTATGTCAAAATGCCCAACTATCCTTGTGAAACATAGTCGGTTATGTCTTAAGTGAACGTAAACAGTTCAGAAAGAAAACACATGTGTAACAGTATATTGGATACATGCAGCTCTTAAAGTGACAGCAGCCTAATAAACCTGCTCCTGTCTGTGTCCTCAATCTAACAACACAAGATGAAAAGAAAATCTCTCACTGCTCTTGACTGAAAACTTCTGTAGCTTTGATAATGATTTATACAGTGATGACTATGCAGAGTTATTTTACATTTGATTACTTTATTCAATTTCTGTACCTGAAATTGTGATGTATTACTATTTGAAGCACTGGCTCAACCGGGAGAATATAATAAAAGTATTCAAATTAATCCTTGGCGTTGAGCCCTGCTGGAGCCGCTCTTAATATGTGCTGTGCTATTAAATTAAATATAAAAGGCCAAGGCCAAGATGGCGACGGCCGGCTCCGCCCACTTTAGGCTTCAAAAATGCTCTTCAGAAACCTACGGGTGACGTCACGGACACTACATCCATATTTTTTTACAGTCTATGGGAGGGAGGAGGGTAATTCGTTCCCGAGAAACGCGATAGCTGCTGATAATACTGGAGCTTATAGTGATAGGCTTCGTATTCCTATAGACCTTATGCGCCAGAGAAACAAGCACGCCACCATCTTTAGAATATTGTCTTTGAACTTCCGTTTTTGTGGTCACTCTGTATATTTCTATGGCATTACTGTCCAGGAGTAATTAGCTTTTGAAGTGGATTTAATTAATGTAAAGTTAACGAAAGTTATCATGAGGTTTGTAATGTTTAAAGCAGATGCCTTAACAAATGTCAGTTGACCGGGAAGATTTTAAAGCGAGCTGTTCATTCATAAATACGCAAGATCGAAAGACAAAATTGAACAGATTGAAGACAAAAGACAACGAGTGCAGGGCTGAAAAGGGGCGGAGCTACATGAGGTCTATCCACCTTATTCTGCTCTAAACAATGCGCGCTGCCTACTTCCGGTTCGTAGCGCTTGACCTGTACTAGCAGCGAGAGAAGTTCAGTTTTAACGCTAAACGTTTACTTTATTGAATGTATCTGATAAGGAACCGGACATGGGCATTATCTCCTTCTTATCTTATGCTCGAAACACTCAGTTTCTAAAAAGTTTGAAATCTTCTTTGAATTGTTAAAACAAACAACAACAGCACATGAGGAGCTTGAACTCATTCTCTCGCTGCTAGTACAGGTCAAGCGCTACGAACCGGAAGTAGGCAACCGGAGTCGTCGTCATGGCAGCGCGCATTGTTTAGACTGAGCAGAATAAGGTCTATAGGTAGACGTGGATCAGCTGAGAGTCACTGATGCGAGCTTGACTAACGTGACCTGCCAGAACTGACTCTATGCTTGATTTTCACTGCATCATCATTGGCATGATTACATTTCTCTTTGAATTAAATGTTATTTTATTTATTTGAAAGGGACCGTGTACAATACTGAACATAAAATTTTCCATTTGATGCTATGTACCATCTGCAGTCTCTTGGCAGGTCACCAAAAAAAGTAGAAGTAAAATAACACAGAACAAGACACACACACACACACACACACACACACACACACACACACACACACACACACACACACACACACACACACACACACACACACACACACACACACACACACACACACACACACACACACGTCAGAGCAAAAAAAATAAATACTAATATAATATTATGTATTATAGAAGCAATTGCACCATAACAGTATCAGCGCTTACAAAGTAATAGTGTAAATATACAGTATGAAAATATATGGCATTTCTCAATATACAGTGATACTCTTAAATTTAATAGTTTTCCCTCTTTTCTTTCAATGAAGATTTAAGCCCATTATTAAGTCCAGACATTTAAAATCAGTGACCATATCAATCTTTCTCCATTAATTAAAATGTCAACATTGGAAGATTGCACATTAGTTTTAGAAAAGAACATCCCATCCCATATTTAAACCGAGGCAATATTTCTCCAGCCACAGTGTGATCTGTGCTTTACGGTAGTGTGTGTAATAATAAAAAAAGAAAAATAAAGATATTATGACCTTTTCAAACAGGTATTATTGTGCCAAACTCACAGCACTACAGGAGGACCGGCTAATGGTTCACTTCTAACACTGTGCAGAGAAAAGAAAGAATGGAAATGATCACACACTTCACTTTAACTTGGACTGAATGAACTGATGCATTACAGCAGTCGGCAAAAAGCTATGCCTGAATGTTTCATAATTTAAGTCTGACCTCCACATCAATTTTAACTTTCTTTTTTGTCATCATAAATTGATATACAAGTGTTTTTTGCAATAAATGTTAAATGTTAAACTTTACACTATCAGTAGCATGATGTATTAGAAGTGAAACGATGCGTTTGGCAGCTAATTATAATAAATACACACTTATCAATAGGCTGATGTGACCATGGTCCTACATCTCAGCATTTTTTATGTGTGTATTAAGTTTGAAAGCCTTTGGGATAATAGATTTTAAAAACAGATCGATATGTATAAACTCTTGGCCAATAGATTTGAAGGCTGCGTCTTGTAATTCAAATAGTTTTTGCCGATGCAGAAGAGAGAGCCACACTATTTAAGTTTTCAGTGCAAACATGTCAGGAAGATGAAAAGCAAGAGGATGTTCACGGCCATTTCTGTTTCTTTGGCTGTTTGTGAAAGAGAACATCTTCTGCCGAAGGAGAGCTCTATACAGATGCAAATATCTGCAACCGCATTACAAAAAAGCAAAGCCCATCATGTTGCACTTCAAAAACTGCTTTATCTGTGATTGCGTTTCTGTTTCTCAGGCTTTTGAGTTGCGAGGTCATGCCTATTCTACCATCAATGTAAAAATGTCACAGTGATCATGATTTTATTCAAATGTTCCCGCTGTAGTTCACATCTTACTTGGAAACATGTTTCAGACTGAATGCATTTTAGAAAGATAGTTGATCTCAATATAAACACCATGGGCTGTATGATCTGGGGAAACATTTTACTGATACAAATCGAGATTACAATTTAAAATGCAATTTTTAAGAAAGAGTTCCAGGTTTACTGTGCTTGTTTGTATGACAATCTGTATAACAAAATGTCATTATTTATCCATACAATTATAAAATAACAAATCATAATAATAATAATAATAATAATAATAATATGTTATTATTGTTATTAAATAAAACTGTATTATTAATATGGTAATAATACAATTTCATTTTAAAGTAAACAAATAATAATTGAAAAAAAAGTTTTATTTTACTGTATAACTGTACATTTATAATAGTACTATTTATGGCTGAATTAATTTATTAAACAATCAATCACTTATGTTGTGAAATAAGTATAAAAAATAATATATATATATATTTTATTTCTATTATATCTTTCAACTATTATAACATGTAATATATTGCTGTTGTAAATTACAGTTTTACTGTAAAATAAAAATAAAAACAATAATTTTACCTTACACTACAAGTTACAATACTAATATTATTCTTAAATTCTTCACTTTCAGATGTTCAAACCCGTGTTTTATTGTGCCAAAAGATTAGTGAAATGCTGTAAACTTCTGCCCAAAAATATGTTGGGATTAATGTGAATGTGTAAATAAAGTAAGCCTAGCACATGTTCCTGAATGCACACTGTTACACATGTCCGTGTGAAATTACAGTATATTTCAGGTTAATAACTGCATTATCATCCTTGTAATTTCACAGACTTTGTATCTAACTGCACTTTCAGTTTCTTGTAATATCTACAGTACTTTACAGCAATTTTAACTTCCATTATATATATGCATTTTTATTTTTTATTTTATTCATACTATGGAAATCAATGGCTACCGTAAACTGTCTGGTTACCGACATTCTTCAAAACATCTTCATTTGTGTCACGTTGTATGTTGTTCCTTGTTCCTGTTTCATGTATGTCATGTGATCCCTTGTTCAAGTCATGTGATCCTGCCATGTGTTCCCTTGTCTGATGTGTCATGTTGTCATTGTTCACAGGTGTCCCTTGTCTAGTCGTTAGTCTTGTGTATTTAAGCCCTCGTGTTTGCCTCGTGTCTTGGTCTAGATTTGAATGTTTCTTGTCCAGGTTTTGTTCTTGTTTTGAGTTTCCAGTTTTCAGCTTTTGTTTTACGTTTGATAATTAAAGTTGCACTTGGGTTCGCTACATCTTGCCTCCAGTGGAATCATTCATAACAATTTGTGTTCAACAGAAGAAAGAAACTCATACAGTTTTGGAACAACATGAGGGTGAATAAATGATGACAGAATTTTCATTTGTTGTTACTTCACATGACTGGAAGAGCCGGGATTGGCTCATTGTGTGTTTCGGGGTGCCGCCATCACACCAGTGTTTCTGCATCAAATGCCTTCACCTGTTTTGTTTGTTTGTTTTCTCTCCCTCCTCCAGTTTTCTGCTCTTATCTTTTGCGCGTTGGCTTGTATGAATGCTTGAGCAGTTCTTCACACAATACTCTTATCAGCACATCAGCAGAAAGGCTCCTGTAAATCCCTCGCCCGTGTTTTCTCATCTTGTACGCCACACATATATACACACTAAATAAACTCTGTTTTGATCTCGCCAAAAGAAGAACAAACGGATCAAAAGGAAGCTTGTGACGAGACGCTCTTATCTGTGAGTCCTGCTATCTCTCTCTTTCCACAACTTTCCTCTCCCCTTGAGCCAATTTAAAGTTCTGTGTTCGATCTCTCTCCAACTGTCACGTTGCTTTCCACCCTCGTCACCTCCTTATGGTTCAGTCGCTTTATTTCCACCTTTCCTCTGTCCTCCATTTGTCATTATGAGGTTTGTGCAGAACATTGCACTCGTGTATGGTGCCTTTTACCCAGAAACCCTTGCAGAGCTCAGCGTAGAGAGTTCGACAGACGAGAGACTCTCTCAGTGATTTTTATCACTTTGTACAATCCAATTTCCGATGCGGCTCACTACAGAGAGGACTGTCCAACATTCATGATGTACCAAAATCTCTAAGTATAAGACAAGCAACGATTAGGCCTAATAGATCCTCGCTGGGAACTGATTAGAGGAGGAGTTTGGTTTCGGTGAATGCATTCGTAGATCGATGGGATTTAGTTGAGAAAGCGATATGGACGATTGAATGAGGCAGCAAAACAACAATCTCAATTTCTAAATGGGAATCAAGGCAGAAAACTTGATGCAGAAGCATCATTTGGAAAAAAAAAAATGTATATATATATATATTTTTTTTTTTTTTTTTTTTTAAATGCCACCTGAAATCTAAAACTGAACTTCATTTAATTTTTACTTTTTTTTTTTTTTCAATTATTAGATTTTTTTTTTTTAATTTTAATTAAAAAATAAATAAAAAAATGGACTATTTCAGACATTTATCATGTAATTATTACACTTATGTGGATAAATATGTTGATTAAGGTGTCAATATTTTTGGTGCAGTAAAAATTCAAATCTTTTGACAGAATTGAACCTGAAAAAACTTTTTTTTTTTATTTTTTTTTTTTTTTGTATTAGAAATTAGTACTTTTATTCATCAAGGACCCATTCAATTGACCAAAAGTGACAGTAAAGACATTTATAATGTTACAAAAGATTATATTTCAAATAAATGCGGTTCTTTTGAACTTTTTATTCATTAAAGCATCCTGAAAATTCAAATGAATCACGGTTTCCACAAAAATCTATTTTCAACACTGATAATAATCAGAAATGTTTCTTGAGCAGCGAATCAGAAGGATCATGTGACACTGAATACTGGAGTATTGGTGTGGAAAATTCATCTTTTAACACAAGAATAAACTAGATTTTACAATATATTCACATAGAAAAAAAAAAGTTATTTTAAATTGTAATAATATCACAATATTACTGTTTTTACTGTATTTTTGATCAAATAACTCAGTCTTGTTGAGCAATAGAGACTTATTTTTTGTTAAAAAAAAAAAAAAAAAAAAAAAAAAAACAATGTTTGAATGATTTCCAGATAATGTTTAATTATTTACTTTGACATTAAAACATTTTTATATACATATTTTGGAAACTTTCTGCAGTCATTAAACAAGCTGCCTTTATATTTGATGTTTTACATTGCCCCAGATCTCTCATAATCAGTTGATTTTTTTCCCATTAAAATCTGTCACATTATTCATGCATGGGAAGCTCCTCTCTTATTATGCCCTGCAGAAAGAAGTTTACTTTCGTGAATGGTTATGAGATAAAAAAATTGACAGGTTGGATTGATTCTAAAGCTGTTAATGTTCAAACTACTCTTCGCGAATCAATTATACATAAACTCGCAGTATTAAGGGACACGCTATCCATTTGAGACTCGACCATAACGGCGTTCCTCTTCCTGCACAAAGCAAAACAGACGATAGTTGGGTGGAGACCCCGGTGATGTACAATCTCAAACCATCTGGAGGCAATAAACCAGAAGCATATGTCCAACAGTTTATTTTCATATTGAAAATAACAGGTTGGCAGATTCTCAGGGGTGTAGCCATTTAATCATAACACAATGTGATCGAGATACATTCTGAAGAAGACACTCATCTAGTTAACAAAGATGCTCTGAACATATGGATATAGGAATGAAGAACCTTGGCTTATAGGTGTTTATATGGAAATACAGGTGTACTTACTCTATATGTATGGTATGCATATGTATATATATACATATGGATACACAAAGTTTCTGGTGTCTTTCTGAATGTATTTTATGACAGCTGAAATATACATATACTTGTATAATATACGTATATAGACCTATACATATACTTGCCTTCAGTCCTCAAGGCTACAGTATTATACCTATATTGGCTTATATGTGTTTATATGGAAATGCATATGGTACAAGTATGGTATGCATGCTGTATATATGTATACACAAAGTTTCTGGTGTCTTTCTGAATGTATTTTATGACAGCTACCACCACCATAAATGTACTTTACAAAAAACACTGTATACAGAAATATACATACTTTTCTTCAGTCCTCAATGCTACACTATAATACAAAAAGAAAATTAACAAAAAATAACATCCTGGTCAGATATTGTTTATTTCCCTTTGGCCTCATGAATAGCCCATTATATTTGATCGTTATATAAATGGACTGTGAACCGTTTTTAAGTTGTCTGCCCTGGGCGTTGTTAATAAAGGAACCGCAATTAATGCTTGTTAAATGATGCCCTTTTTAAATTAAACCTATCATGTCTCATCTTTTGTGATCCTTGATACTAATTGGCTTATTTTCCCTGACTTAAACAGGCTAGATTTGATTTTATGAACAGAAAGAAAGGGCTCCATGCAAATAAGTAAAATGTATGATGCATAATTTTACGTAATAAGTGCGAGGGCCATTAAAGTGATGAATTTGTTGGGGTTTCTCTTCATCAAAGAGGCTGGATATAAGCTCTTTGACTCAAATGTCTGAAAAGTCATTTAAAAGAAGAATAGGTTCCCTGTGAATGAAAGGGAGATTGCTATCATCTCCAGGGTAACTAGACACATGATATTACAGAAAGACTATAATAGAAAAGTTACATAATCACATTTTGGGGTCAGCATTCATCAGTAGTTTATCAATATTTTCCAGTTCTGGCTCAAAGGCAGAGGGTTCAGTCCTCTCTATCACCGCTCCGGGGTCGTAAGAGTCATGTGCCGTGAGCTACATGCTCTACGACTTTGGAAGGAGTCGTGGTTCTTCTTGAACAAGGGCTAGGCTCTCGAAGTGTATGTTTCCCAGTTTCCCAGTGGACTGAGGTCTAGGGAATGGCGACTCCATCCACAAGTGACTTGTGACTTGTTTGCCAATTCTGACCTAAGGTGATGACTTGTGTTCTCCTTCAGATCAAGGTTCATAACCAGAACGTTCATTAAAATAAATGTAGCCTACTGCTTTTCTATTGGCCGTTTTGAGTGGGGGTGTGTCAGCACATTAGCAACACTCAAAAAAATAATCTGTTGAACGAACTTAATTAAATTAAGGAAAGGTTTTCCACGAAATTGAATTACATTTTTCCAACAAAATCAAATTAGTTTGAAATAATTTGTTGTAATCTTGTTGTATGAATTAAAATTAATTTAGTCATTCCTGCTAGATAAAGTTTTGTCAGGTTAGCTACATTTAGTTTTTGTCCTGCCTAAAATCACCAACATTATAATTTTAGCTAATTTGACTCTACACTGAAAAAAATGATTCATTGACTTAGTTGAATTTACTAAAAAAAATTATGATAATTGGTTCCACATAATTCATTTTAGCTACATTTAAACAAATGCATTACGTTGAACTAAGTTCAGCTTAATGCATTTGTTTAAATGTAGCTAAAATCAATTGTGTGGAACCACTTACGATAAAAACATTTAGTAAATTCAATGAATTTACTGAAATCATTGAATTTACTAAAAAAATGTATCGTAAGTGGTTCCACACAATTGATTTTAGCTACATTTAAACAAATGCATTAAGCTGAACTTAGTTCAACGTAATGCATTTGTTTAAATGTAGCTAAAATCAATTATGTGGATCCAATTAACATAATTTTTTTTTGTAAATTCAACTAGTCAATTAATCATTTTTTTCAGTGTACGGTCACTTCTAATGATAGACACTACTAGTGTTCAATTGAATTAAAACCATTTTTTACATAGTAATACAATATTACCTGTGCAGTGAGGTTTACACATAGTGTATACTGAGCCCACAGCCTAAACACAGTCGCCACTCTTCTGCATAATGGTAACCACAAAATTCAAAAACATTACAGAAAGTCCTCTAAGTTTCTAACAAAACTGAACATTAAACACTAACATTAACTAACAACATCTTTCCATTTACTGAAAAACACATAAAATAACACTTTTTCCCTAAATTGACCCTCTTAATGCAGTCCCTTGCAAAGCATGCTGGGAACTACAGATCCACTGCCCAGTTAGATGTCAACAACAATGATTCATGTAGTTTTCACACAAATGAATTAGGTTGATTGAACACAATTAAATTAAGTTGTGACAATATTAAACAATCGTGTTACTTTTGCTTATTTTAATTAATTATTTTAACAAGAGGCCAAAATTAATTTTTTGAGTGACGAACGAAAAATATTCATGTTGACTCAATTAAAAAAAAATTGGTAAACCAAATTGTTTTTAAATTACATTGATTACATTTAATGAAATTAAGCTGGAATCATTTCTATGAAGGGTTGTGTTGTATATGCTCATTTTAATTAATGAAATTGAACAAAGAGCTAAAATCATTTTTTTGAGTGAACCAGTCACCGTTCTCTCTGCACACAGACCATAGATTTTGAATCTGTTGGGAGCTCGTGTTAAAACGCTCACAACTTTAATCTTTTCTCATTTAATGCTAGTGTGTTCTTATAAGCTTTTCCTGAAAGTCTTGTAGTTGAATAGTTAAATTTTGTTTGCATTTTAGCAAGCTATTAATTTGTTGGGTAACATACCCTAGCTCAGGCTGCTTCGCTAGTCTCTAGTCACTGAAGTTGCTAGTCTCTAGTCACTGAAGTTGCTAGTCTCTAGTCACTGAAGTTGCTATAGTCTCTAGTCACTGAAGTTGGCATGTTGCCTTTGCTAATCATATCATAATTTCAGTTCTTATAGTTTCTCAAAAATAGCTTTTATTTCAACTCATTAGGTCTCCTGACCCCCTGTAGCCTAACATGTTATGTTTCCTTTTATCTAGGCCTACTGTTTACATTTATTCATTTAGCAGACACTTTTATCCAAAGCCACTTACAACAAGAGACTAACATTCACAAACTGTTCTCATACTGTTCAAATGAGCATATCAAACGTTTTTACCTGGGGCCGTATTCACAAAGAATCTTATAAGAGTCTACAAGTAGCTCCTAACTGGCGAATCTAAGAGAAACTCCTAAAAATAATGGGCGTGTCACTCATAACTTTAGACTCCTAATGTGTTTTACTAAGAGTAATTCCCGAAGCATTTTAGCCCTAAAAGTAGCACCTACGTCTAGGACAGCGTAGGAAAAGAAACAAATTAATTTACCTCTTGTCTATACAAAGTGACTTCAGATTTGTTAAAAAAACTCTCTCGTCCTTCTCGGTAGCTTACTTGTGTAGCACGTCTTCTCACAAGCAAACACCTGTCACTCATCATCAGGCAATCACTGTGATCTGATATATATGAATCTGTCAATAATAATAATAATATATTATTACCGCGATTTCAAGGTCCCGCTCACACTCCCGCAGAAACGATTAGTACAGTGCAGAGCAACTGCTTATGTCGGTGTGAAATAAACAGTTATGTAAATGTAGAAATTGAAGTTGAAACTCCAATCTCCTCCTGAAAATCCCCCAAAAAGTCTGTTGGTGCCTCAGTGATACTTCGTTTAGAGAAGCTGTCAATCACAGCTGTCAATCATGACGTCACATTCCCGTTTTTATAGCATCCAATAACCAAGACCATACTTATTTCAAAAAACGAACACTTGGGCCTCGTTTACACTGCAGGTCTTGATACCCAATTTTGATTTGTTACCTTTATCCGATTTTTTTGACCGTCCATTTACACGTTCTTTCAACTGTGACCCATATCCGATTCATGTGTTTACACTTGCCATACTATCTGAAACATCGCACATGCTTAAAGGGTTAACTTCTCTTGCACAGATGGACGAGCGTGAAATATGCTTGATGCTAGCTCTGCGATATAAGCAAAGTTCGCCAAACATCACCATGATTATGAGGTGGAGGAGGACGAAAAGTGCCATCATTGCACATTTGCTTCAGTTATTGTGTGCGAGAGAGATCTCAGGACTGCTGGGAGCATATTGTGGTGAGCTTTAAGAGAAGCAGTGGGTCCGAAATTTTAGGATGAGCAAGCCAACCTTTGATATGTTGTGTCAACGTTTGTCCACATTCCTCTCCAACGACGACACAACGTTTCATCGGGTCATCCGTCCCTTTGCACGTCAGGGTTTCACTCATCATTAAACTGCGGAGACGTTGCCTAATGCCTCAGAAAATCCGATCTGCCTGTTAACATGACAGTTCCATTGGCACATATCCGATTTATATCTGATTTATTTCCACATATGAATGAGGCCTGAAACCGATCTCGAAATATCCGAATGCATGCGTTTTTTTTCCTGTTTACACGGTCATAGAACACATCCGATCTGTGTCACACATGAGCGAAAAATCGGAATTGGGTCACATTTCACTGGCAGTGTAAACAAGCCCTTAAACTACCTAAAATGACAGAAAACATCTTTGGAAAAAATTTATTTGAAGTGTAATTTGATTGATTAGTTTCCCTCGCGTCCCATTAGACTACATGGGGAGGCCGGGCTTTATGAGCTATACTGGGACCAGCCACCGGGGGGCGATCGAGACGCTTTGGCTTCACTTTCAGGACTTGTGCGGCACGCTTGATCTAACCCAGTTCCCGGGGAGGGTAAAGAGATGCCGAGTCGGGCTGCCACACCACAGGCCACGACTGCTCGTCTTCTTCAGACAATTAGAATCTGATGACATGCAGTTCAGGGGTGTGTTTATGGTGCTCATGATGTCCGTATGTTCAGCCAATCAAAGACTGGCGTGTATGGACACTTGCTTCAGACACCGGCTCACGCAAAGCATTCCCGTAGCGTCGAGCCATGAGGCGGAGACTCGTTTCTCTCTCAGGGAATCGGGTTACATACATAACATTATCATAGTTAACTGAAACTAAAACTATTTTAAAAAATTTAAATAAAACAAACATTAACTTTTTTGCTACTACTAAGACTAAGAAATGGTAATTAACATTAATAACAATGATATGAACATTTACATACTAAAAAAAAAAAAAAAAAAACGCAATAGAATGAAAACAGAAAATATAAAAATGAAAAATGATTTAAAATATTAATAAAAACTATATAACAGTATTTCAATTAAATAAATAAATAAATAAAACACTGTTCTGCACAGTTTACTAAAAATTTTTACAATTCAGCCCACATAAAAATACTCTCCAATCAAGAAATGAAAAATTGCACTGTTCTGTAAATCCTTCCAAAAGGTTGTTTGGGTCTGTGATTGAAATTGCACATTTCCACACAATCTAGGTGTTGAAACAAAAGAATCTTTGATCTAAATTCAGCAACGGGGCCTTGAACATCTCCACACCAAAAACAAAAACCAGGTTGATTTCCTGTCATTTTCAAGACAATTGAACCATTCAGCATGGTTATTACTCTGTGATTATTGTGTTAGTTTGACTGATCCGCCACATTTAAACACAGATTAATACTGTTCTCTATAAGAAAAGCATTCCTATTATCGGAGGTTAATTGAGTGTCAAGCTCACACCTGGGTACGTCTGAACCATCAAGACGTTTGCGTTTGACAGGGAAATTGTGGGAAAGCAGAGAGTGGGTCTGGTTCAGCAAAGATAGCACACAGCGACTGAAAGCCATATAAAACATCTGAAGTTGAATTGGTTTTCAGGCGGATATAGATAGCCAGTGAGTGGTGAGTAGAACTGCTTCTTCATGGAAACTGTAGAGTTCGCATTGCAATTCTACTGTAAATGACGACACGGTATACAGAAGACGTCGTTCTCTTTGGAAGGTGTTCCCAGAAGTCATTGCTCATTTACATAAAGTCTGAATGACAACATCGAATGACTGCTCAATGACAATGTCAATGTTGTTTTATCGTTTGCAGTGTGAACGGGGACAAACAATCCTGGAGTTGTGTTTTTTGGCTCTTATTAAGAACTGTTATGATGAAAAGAGTGTCTATGAAAATGATAAACATCTGTTCAGACTCTAAAACGTAATTGGACGTGCCATCTTTGAAGCTGTAGTGAAACATTTGTGAACTCGCACTGAATTATATAATAATGTGGAAAGTTGTTTAGAAACCATAGTTGGACTATTGAACTATATTACATTAATGAAGATTGCATAAAATATTATCGCCATTTTATATAAAAAAAGAAAAAGTAATTCAACGCTGTACATTTCAGCTATTTAACCACAGTTGAAGGGGTTTTAGTTCCCTAACTGTGTCTAACAGCACAGTTTACCTGTCTTGTGGTAAAATTCAAATATTGAGTGCTTTCATGCTTTATTCTAAAATCTGTCTGGATGAGCAGCTGTTTAAAGCTGTATAAATATAGTAGCTATATATGCACACGCTTGAGGCACATGACTTGAATTCTACATTAATGCACTAAGTTACTTGGCAACCATAAAAAGTCTACAGTTAGACTGATGAACTATTATTTGGCAGAAGAACTGTTTGTTCATGTTGATGAATTTTTTTTTTTTTTTTTTTTTGAACATTTCTGTTATAAATGGTGGAAACAGCAATTCAATAAAAGGATTTAGTCACTTACGGCTGAGCATTGTGTCTACAATCATTCATAAATAATGGTAAAATTACTGTAAAGCACAGCTTTACAAGGAGAAAAAAACGTAGATATTCAGAGGCCCAAAATTAGCAAAAATATCAAATTTGGTGCAGATGCTGATATATGTGTAAAAAGCAAGAAGGACTTCTGTAATGTGATATAAATCAATGAGATCTTTATAACGGTACATAAAATGTATATAAATATCAGTCGTCACTCAATATCTGCCAATACTATGTCTTAGTAAGATGCTATTTAAACACTTAGTTTTATGATCAAAGCTCTGTAGTTTTCAAACATACAATGTAATGCAATACAATGATGATTGAGAGATGAACAAATAAACCTTCCTCAAAAGCCTGATGATAATATTTGATACTCACACTTGAACATGATTTTTCAAAAAATAAATAAAAAATGTTGTACTGATGATCAAGTAAACATATGTTTACTTAGTTAAAAAACATTTTTTTAGGTTTACTTGACAAAAATCAGTAAAGATTTCACAGCAAAAAGATTTCACACCACGAGTTGAAGGTGGACGTTTGAACAATTATACTTTTACTTAAAAAAACAGTATAAACTATCAGTCAGCATGTAGTAGATTGAGTGCATAAGGTTTCCAGCAAAGTTTTGATCATATTGATCTCTTAGACGCCTTAGACATGTATGTATGAAATATGATACAGTAGCTTTATAGGGTTAAATATTTGCATTAACTTGACAGTGCTGACATTGTCAGCAGCACAGCCACTGATGTTGATTTCTAATTCCTGAGGTTGAGTTTGGGAGATTTTCTGGCTCTGGATCTTTTCTGCTGGTATTTTTAGATGTTTCAAGTATTTTGGTATATGATTCAGTGTGCTTTTTGATTAAATCTAAGGTGCCAGCCTAGCATACCAATTAAGTCCTGTTCTGCAAGACGGAATGAGACCAAATTACTTTCATTTTGCTAAGAAGCAAGGATACAGCATCATTACCTTTAAAAAGCTTTTTACACATTCAGACCACCTCAATTTCCAGGCCAATTCAGAGAGCCATTATCTCTTTCCCCAATGTTCTGATTATGCGTTAAAAAAGACTTGTTTTCGAGCACAGTACTATTGTGATGAACACCAGTGAGTGCCCGGGATAACCACCAGAGGGCACTCCAACCCTGACAATCACCACACATTCACAAACTACATTTCCCATAATCCTTTGCCCAGACTAATCAGCCATGATCACATTCACCTGTTTAGCTCACCCCATATAAGCCTGGTTTTCACACTCGTTCTCTGCAAAGTCTTGTTTAGTGTTTGTGTCCTGGTTACCTTGATTCTCTGCCTGTTCTCTCGGATTTCTGTCCTTGCCTCAGCCCTTTTCTGTTAATGTTTGGATTGCTTGTTTGTGTGTGACCCTTGCCTGGATTTAGATTCTCCAATCTCCAATCTCCAATCTCCAATTCTCCAATCTCCAGTCTCCAATCTCCTCCTTTCCAATCGCCCTACCACCTGTCTGCTTGATCCTATTCCCACTAACCTACTTCAAGCCATTTCATCCTCGGTTGTACCCACACTCACACACATCATAAACACCTCTCTTCACACTGGTATCTTTCCCACAGCATTTAAGCAGGCTCGTGTAACCCCACTGCTTAAGAAACCCACTCTAAATCCAGCACATATGGAGAATTACAGACCGGTATCTCTCCTTCCATTCGTCGCGAAAACACTTGAACGAGTTGTTTTCAACCAGATATCTTCCTTCCTTACACAGAACAACCTCTTGGACAACAATCAGTCTGGTTTCAAAAGCGGACACTCAACTGAGACTGCCCTGCTCTCGGTTATTGAAGCTCTGAGACTGGCAAGAGCAGCTTCCGAATCCTCAGTTCTCATCCTGCTGGATCTGTCTGCTGCGTTTGACACAGTTAACCACCAGATCCTCCTGTCAATCCTAAAGATGAAGGGCATCTCGGGAACCGCACTCCAATGGTTCAAGTCTTACCTCTCAGGTAGGTCCTTTAGGGTTTCATGGAGGGGTGAGGTGTCTAAGACCCAACATCTAGCTACTGGAGTGCCTCAGGGCTCAGTGCTTGGACCACTTCTCTTCTCTATCTACATGACATCACTAGGATCTGTGATTCAGAAACATGGCTTTTCCTATCACTGCTACGCTGATGACACACAACTCTACCTCTCATTCCAGCCTGATGATCCGACGGTAGCTGATCG
Source organism: Vimba vimba (assembly GCA_022828995.1). Taxonomy (NCBI): domain Eukaryota; kingdom Metazoa; phylum Chordata; class Actinopteri; order Cypriniformes; family Leuciscidae; genus Vimba; species Vimba vimba. The sequence goes on along the minus strand of CM040820.1, from coordinate 48,260,934 downwards.
TATCTCAGCCTGACAGACATTTCTGGCTGGATGAACACTGTAAAAAGTAATAAGTTGACTTTACTTAGAAAAGCTGTGGAAACTGATTGCCTCAAAATTTTCAAGTGAATTAGGTCATAATTTTTGATTTGATACTACTCTCTATTACTTTGTAGAGTTAACTTGCATATTTGTAGAGATTACTATAAAACTTGAGTAGAGGTAACTCAATTTCAAAAGTTTAGGCAACTTGCAGATTTAAGTAAGGTGAACTTAAACAAACCAGTAAATTTAACATGTCTGCTTGTTCATTTTACTAGAGGAATATGTGGAAACTGATTGCCTTAAATTTCTCAAGCAAGTTCTACTCAAAATTCTAAGTTGAGAATACAAAGACAGACAGCAGATTTGGCACAACACTAGAATGTTTATTTGCTCCATAAAACAATATTAATTTGAGACATTACTTAAGGCATGCCAATCAACATGGCCCACTACAACATTTTAGAAGAAAAAAAACACATACTGCACTCAAGAAAACAAAAAGACAATAAAAAGATGTTTTTAACATCTTTATAAAGTGGTCAAAAGGAGAGCTTACAAGTTTAGTACAGCACACATTTCCTACTACAGTTCTCTTTAAAATTTTGGCCAATGGACAAAATCTCTTTCTATATGAAGTCGAATGTGCTCTTCAGTGTTGCAGGATAAGTTTAAAGCATAAATTAGTCCAAAGAGCAAACAAATTGCTTGTGGAATATTTTCATGTTCATCCACAACCACTGTACCTTCCAAAATGACTGCTGTTGTTGTGGCATCAAGATGCAGGGAGTAGGGTATGGTTGCAGAGCCCTTTGGAATCACAATGCCTTTTTCAGTGTGGGAAATATCTTCATTGTCATCACAGTCCTAAAAATGGGAATAGCATATAACAAAAATGAGCCACAAAACTTATTTTAAAGGGATAGTTCACCCAAAAATAATTATATCATCATTTACTCACCCTCATGTTGTTCCAAACCTGTATGAGTTTCTTTCTTCTGCTGTACGTTCAACAGAAGAAATAAACTCATACAGGTTTGGAATAACATGAGGGTGAGTAAATGACAATTTCTATTTTTGGGTGAATTATCCCTTTAAGAGCACATACTCTAATTAAAGCATGAAACTAATAACACTGTATTATGTCTAAGTAAAAGCAAGCAAGTAAAATGTATAAAATGTATAAAGCGCTTTTCACATATAAAATCACAAAGTGCATTAAAATCACTAAATGTAAAGGCTCTTTCAAACAGGACACAGCAGTGGATACAGGGAGGAATGTATGCATCAAACCACTGCATGAAAATACTGATAAAACTGAAGGCCAGCTATACAAATTAAAAATAACAAAAAAATATATTGTCTTTCTTACAACTGTTTTTCATTCATTTCTTTATGTAATATAAAATGTATTGTGTCTTTTTTCCTCTAATTTCTTAATTTTTTTTCTCTATCCCTTACTTTGTTTCTGTGTCTGACTGTTTTATCTTCCCTTCATTACTCTTCTTGCCAAATGCCAAAACTGTTTGAAGAACAGTTTGCCTTTTAAATAAGAATAACATCAGAGAAGAAAATACTTACAAAATGTATCTTTTAAAAATCAGAAGGGTCCTCTCCGAGGAGTGGTAGGCCATGAAGAACGGCTGTTCGAACCGCATTGATGCTGGATTTCTGCAAAGTTATAAAAATGTATATTATAACGCTCATGACACTAACACAACAAAGAGCAAACAAAAACAGCAAAGGTAACAGTTGCTTTGCTATCGAAAAATTATTGTGATATGTCGAGGAGCTTACTTTATTTACAATCTGCTGCAATATCGTCTTAAGTCTGGAGCCAATGTCTTCACCTTTAGCCCAGAAGGAATCGATGAAACGTGGAGTGAATTGGTCCAGTTCTTGAAAGAATTCAGTTTGACGTTTTTTGCCAAATACAAGACTAAACTCTGCCAGGATCCAAAAAAACAAAAACAACAAAAAAAAGTAGGACAAACTGACATTAAGCACTTTTCACTGAAATGTCCGAGTATGAATTAAACATTAAAAGTGGTTAATGATCAACTTGCTTTGAAAATGTTCAAGATTAAATTATATAGGAAAACAATAAAGACAGGAATATTTACTCACCTGACTCTGAGTGAAGAGGGCTGGCCACCTTTCCACTGCATTCTTCACAGCAAAGCTCCTCAAAACTGCAAAGTGGGCAGTAAAATATCAAAGGGATATCACATGAACTAGATTGGCTACCATGTGCCTAATGTTAATGATTGTTTAGTGCAAAGGAAAAAAAACATTCAGAACCTATAAATAAATACACACGCACGTGTGTGTGTGTGTGTGTGTGTGTGTGTGTGTGTGTAAACTTAACAACCATTTCTAATTGTAGGGTATTTACTAAAATGTTTATTCATTTCATTATTATTAGCATTATTATTATTATTGCTAGCAAATTCTGTGCTTAAGAAGTTTGCAATAGTGTGAACATGCCTTTAGTACAATACACTTAACAATCTTAAGTACAATGTACTAGATTTGTTTAGTATCCACATAAAAGTTCAGAGTACTAAGTCTAATCAAGTTAAATCAACAAATTTTCCAAAGTAAGTTAAATTCACTAGTTTTTCTTAAGTAGATTCAGCAGTTACTTTTTACAGTGAAGGACCACCACCTTCAACTAAACCTTGCAAAGACAGAGCTACTCGTGGTCCCGGCCAACCCAGCACTTCACCACAACTTCACCATTCAGCTAGACTCGTCATCCATAACTCCATCTAGGTCAGCCAGGAACCTTGGTGTGGTAATTGATGATCAATTGAACTTCACAGACCACATTGCTAGAACTGCCCGGTCATGTAGATTTGCATTGTACAACATTAGGAGGATCAGGCCTTTCCTATCAGAACATGCTTCTCAACTCCTTGTCCAAGCGCTTTTTTATCGAGACTTGACTATTGTAACGCTCTCCTGGCTGGTCTTCCAGCTTGCACAGTCAAACCTCTGCAACTGATCCAGAACGCCGCAGCTAGAGTGGTCTTTAACAAGCCGAAAAGGGCACACGTCACTCCTCTCCTCACAAAATTGCACTGGTTGCCAGTTGCCGCTTGCATCAAATTCAAGTCACTGACGTTTGCCTACAGAACAACCACTGGTTCTGCTCCATTTTACTCTAACTCTTCACTTCAGACTTACGTGCCATCCAGGAACTTGCGCTCTACAAGTGAACAACGTCTTGTGGTGCCATCTCAAAGAGGCACAAAATCTCTTTCTAGGACCTTTACCATGACCGTTTCCTGCTGGTGGAATGAACTGCCTAACTCAACCAGAGCTGCTGAGTCCATAGCCACTTTCAAGAAACGGCTGAAGACGCTTCTTTTTCGACAGCACTTGATCCAGTAATAGGGGAGCGCGGGGCACAACCTAACGCGGGGTTAGTTGTAACACGCTTGTTTTAAATACTTCCGCACATGCTTGGATGACGAAACTTTGTTTATTTACTAGTTGCCATATCAACACTATATATAAAAAAAAAAATCCGCCAAATTTTTTTTTTTTGGGAAGATATCCATAGACATTTATTAAACCATAGCAAAAGTAAATTTCTTACTTAAGTTAATTTTTCATCTCTATTTTTTGTGTTTATTTAAAATAAGACAAATCTGATATTATTTTAATCTCCAATATGTTATTTAACAGTTGACATAGTTCTTTAATGCTTCGCTAACTAGCAGAAGACACTAGCAGGGTTTAAATCCCAGTTGTGCAGGCGAGGGCATGTTGTCACACTGCGTTACAATGTGCCCCTATTAGAAATATGCTATTATATTCTATACTTTTATTAATTTTATTGAGAAAACGTGAGAAAAAGGTGAATAAAGACTGAGTGTCAATGTTCAGAAATTACTAATTATTTATTTGTTTTGAATTATGTTGTATAGCTGTGTTTTCATGTGTTCGTAGTCAAAACTCAAAAATGAGTTTATATTTAATTATTAAAAATTGCCATTATTTTATACGAAAACGTTTTTTAATTGTATTTTATTTAGAAAATATTTTAGTTTGTTTTGTATATTTTTTTTATTAGATCAGATAACATTTTAAGCTGCCATTTGGTCATGTTACAATGTGCCCCACACATGTTACAATGTACCCCACCTATGGGGCATGTTGTCACATTTCACTTCCATTCTTTCGGGGTATATCAAGAAAAAAGTATATACTGTATTAATAAAACAAAAACACATAATTGTACTAGACATGTGGGAAATTAATGTGGGAAAAAATAAATACTCTGAACCATAAGTAGATTTACACAAACTGAGAAAGTCAAAAAGCGTTAGGTTGTGCCCCACTCTCCCCTACTAACACTTTCACTACTACTCTATTCTATTCTGTTCTATAACATAAAAAAAAATAAAATAAATATATATATATATATATATATATATATATATATATATATATATATATATATATATATATATATATTAGTGGTGGGCCGTTATCGGCGTTAACACGAGACTCTTATCGCGCGATAAAAAAAATATCGCCGTTAATCTATTCTCCAAGTTGGGTTGGGAGCTGCTCTATACTACACAAGCTATGATGACGCAATCTACCCGCGGCCGCGAGGTACACCCGGCTGCAACGCATCATATTTGTCGTCATCTTAAGTAAACTGCTGAAAGTGAAAGCTGGTGAAAAAGATCGGTGCAACATCCATTATTTGCACTTGGTTCGGATTTAAGCCATCTGACGAGCAGCAGCAAACTATATAGACAGAGTGTGTGCGGTAACAGTTCGGTAAGTTAACACACGACTAATCTGTTCTACCACCTCAAATTCAAAACGAAACATGATATCACTGAATACCAGCGCGCGTATTATTCCCAATCATATATCTTAGTGGTGTAGCACATACTCTCTGTCTGCGCCCGATTTTAAGAATCGTTGTTGTGTTTCTTTTTAACTGAAAAGACATCAGTTAGACAATTTATTCTAATTTTAAATTTGGGGTTTCATAAGCTCCAAGCCATAATAAACATTAGACCTACTTAAGTCTCTGCAGCTAGTGTACTTAAATTTTATTTATCTGCAAAATTATGTTGTATAATTACAGTTTTGCACAATATATGTTCTCAAAACTACATACACCCTTTAAAAAAAAAAAAAAAAAAAAACATTTAGCAGTTGTTTAGCAGGGTCTGTGTAACCTGTTCTGAAATGGTTTTATTATAATATAATATCGTTATCGCAAGAGGCTGCAATGTATATCACAATATGGATTTTAGGCCATATCGCCCAACCCTAATTGATAGCCTATAGTAGTTGATAATAACATAGGCCCACCTAATGTTGCCTACGGACGGTAACAGTAGTAACCTTTTACAGTCTATGAGTAGAACAGCTTTCTCAAGCAGTTTGTGATGCATTTTGGAAACAGGAGATGAGCCCCTGGTCTAATGCGCCACCTGGCTTGAGAAACCCGTTCTCAAAGACTTACTTTTATAGTCATTATTTGGGCAGCACACATATTCTGAATGCCTTCGGCAGAATTCAAATGAGCCATTTTAACCTAGATTAATTTCAAAATTAATCTAGATTAATCTATGCCTATATGCCTATAATAAAATTAATCTATGCCCACCTCTAATATATATATATATATACTGTATATATATTATATATATTCTGCGTTTGATTAAACTGAGAAGGGTCATAGCACTTGCATATTGTTGTCCTACTGTTAGTTTCACTGCTTCTATTGTTCTCATTTGTAAGTCGCTTTGGATAAAAGCGTCTGCTAAATGAATAAATGTAAATGTATATGTAGATTACGTCTTTGGATTACCCTGTTCAATAAACACAGCGTTTGGATCCTCAACCTTCTTGTCTCAGAGCATCTTATGAGATCAAAACACTTTTACCATAGGGCGTGATTTGTAAACTTGTACAGTTTGATGATTGCATGACATAATCAGCTCTATATACAGCATGTGTCTTTTCTGCTGTAGTAAACTTGCTCAGAAGCTCACCTGATACAGTATTGCACTCGTGATGTGAAGAATTTGGGTACGAGTCTGTGAAAACGAGTCACGGTAAAAGAGAAGCTTGTTGAAGCAAGATTAAATGGCATGGTTGTTTCAGCAAATATGTTTTGGATAGGTTTAGTTTACATATATATTAAAATGTAATAGAGCATTAACCTTTTAGTGCTGCTTGCCGAACATTTCACTTTGAAAGTGTCGCAAAACATGCAAAAAGCAACGTAATATCATGCAGAAATGTTGCCACAAGCAGGTTTTCCAATGAGCTTTTTCCCAATGTGTGTTAAAAACACAGTGTGCTTGTTTGATTGTATTTGCTGAGCTCTGCTATTACATTTAGCACAGATAAATTGAAGATGTAAAAATGGCATGCAAGTCTTTTGAAATATGACATCGTCGGTCCTAAAACCCACAACTCTATCATAAAGAAGCCAGTGGAGAAATGATGGGTCATAACTTATTTTCATTGTTCTTCATAGAGATGGTGAGTATATGGCCCATGCTTCTTCAAAAGGCTATTAGAGTAATTTGACCTTTGATCTAGTATGTTAAACCGATGCTTTGAGACACAGGAGATCCTGCAGAGAGAGGCAGGGATAGAGGAGTCTCTCAGCTCTTACACTGGCTCCACTTTAGAGTCCCCGGTTGACCTGGTTGAGATAGGGAAGAGTGTGAATACGCTGCCTTTCTAGCTGTGCGCACGGTATATGAACATTAGCAATGCCACAAACTCTAGCATTCAGAATGCAGGACAATTTTGACTTGGGACTCTAACCTTTGTGATACGGAGTACACTTATTACAGAAATTAAAAGAATAACATCTGAATGTATCCTAATGTTTTCAGACACTTACTTGCATGTTAAATGAAACTAGATGAAAATGCATTAATTTATATCAAATGGAATAAGCTAAACTTTAGTGCTTTTGACTCACTTACCCTAAGTAGGACTTAAGCACATCTTTATGCCATTTTAATTACTATATTGTCTTTGAAATGTGGTGCTGAATGACAAGCATTCATGGAAAACTAAAATATACTTTAATTAATTCAAGTCATTTGGTAACACTTTATTTTATAGTGTCCTTGTCATGTTAGATGTAGTTACTGTAGTAATAACTATACAAAATGCACAATTACATGCAACTAACTCCTAAACCTAACTCTAATCCTAACCCTATAATTAGTGCATAGTTAATTATTATAAATCAGTAGTTGCATGTAAAATTATACTCTAACACAGACTCCTTAAAATAAAGTGTAACCGAAACAAACTCTGTATTTAAAATATATTTGTAATTACAAAGTTGCAATTTAGTAAATTTAAAATATATTAACTTTAAATGCAATATCGAATGGCATACTACATTATAGTCAAGTACACTTTACATGTGCTTTAGTATGTTAATAAACACATCAAAATAAGTGTACTTAAAAGCATAACAAAGATTATTGAAACAAGGATTTAAACTTTTTCTTTGACACTATGGTAAAGTGTACTTTTTACATGTGTACTTAAGTGCATTAAGAAACAATTGACACTTGAGTGGCCTTTTATTTCATTACTACTTTATATTATCTGCAAGTAAAGGGTTAAACTTTATTTCGAAGGTCCACTTTAGACATTCTACTGAACAATTAATGACTGTGTGTTGACATGTAGTTGCAAAGTTACTTATAGTTAGTAGAACGTCTAAAGTGGACCATCGAAATAAAGTGTAACCCATTAAAAAAATTAAAATAAAATACTTTTAAGATTTTAAGTAAGTGCACAACTGCTATTCATACAAATATCACAAGTATGATCATGATGTAAACTTGTGTTTGATTCACATGTTCTGTGTCATTTTTGGAGCTTGACAGCATCAAGAAAGAAAGGATAGGAGTGATATTTTGGGGTAAAATAAGCATTATTTGTGTATTCTAATAGGAAAATGTGTTTATCTGTTCTCGCTGTGTTAACTGAACTCAATGTGCAAGCACTGCTGTGAACTAAAGTGATGCTTCAGTCAAAACCATCATTTTCCTTCTGCATTGTTTTATAATTGCCACCATTAGAGCTGATGTATCATCTGGCAAGACTGATGAAACCATCTGCAAAGAGCCAAAATGCAAGTTTTAAGAAAACACAAATCCAAGACGGTAATACGTATTCACAAAACGAGGGGAAACAGTATGCAAACAGTTCAATATCATCACAAATCATCAGTGGAAAGAAAACTGTTTACCAATCCATCTGCCAGGTCAAAAGCGAGCGTTTCAACCCTTCCCTTTCCTTCATGCAATATTGAGACATCAGCGAGCTTTAACGCCACATGCTAATCCGCCACATGCTAATCCGCCATGTGGTCCGTTCCAGTGATCCACGGACGATGGTAATGGGGTGTTTCTCAAACACTGGCCGTGATCTACAACAGCCCGGGGTGGAGAGAAAGAAATAATTGAAGAAGAAAAAGCCTGAAGAAATCTCTGAGCACGCTGTGTACACATATACAGTGCTTCTAATCCCGGGTGAGATTTGACAGATGCTCCGAGAACCAAACAAGACACACTTGCACAAAAGGAAATGTATCCCAAAAGGAGACCAGAGGAGAAACAAACATCCTGGAAGACAGAACGATGCAGTAGATGATCTCCTGATTAGAATCAGCTTTAAATCAGTGGAAATAAAAGGTTTTATTTTTAGGTATAGTTGAACGGCTGGATGCTTCGCTCTTTTGCTTTTGTTTTAATACTGTGCCAAAGCAGCTAATTATGTTAGTGCAGGATTGATATATTGGATTTAATGATGCAAATAATTACATTTAGTGCTACTTTGTTGATAATTACTCTGTTTGATTTTTTTTATTCTTTCTTTTCACTTGTTTTATGATCCAGCAGGTGAAAATGGTGCATCTGATCACTTAGTAAAGTAACAGCACAATCTCCTCAACACACAAGAAACGCTGCAGGACGACAGACGTGCTGAGGGCCCTATTTTAACGATCTGAAACTGACTTTGTGGGCAGGTCTCGGGCGCTGTTGCTATTATACCGGCGGGATAAATGACTCTTGCGCCCGACGCAAATCTAAAATGTGTTGGTCTGAAGGAGCTTCATTACTCATAGGTGTGGTTTGGGCGTAACGTGACATAAACCAATCAGAGCGACATCTCACAATCCCTTTACGAGCAGGCGTGCTTGTTCCATGGCGGATGGCTATTATAACGGCGGATTTGCCAGACGCACACCAGGAGCGGTTCACAGCCGAGGAGACCGATGTTCTCGTCAGGGCCGTAAAACACAGAGAAGTGACATTGGGGATGGAGAAACACACCCAAATTAGCTTCGGTTAAACAGGCGTATGATAATTTGGGTGAATGTGTAAGCTAGATTTATGCCTATTTTTTTCACATCTTCATGGACACCACAATGATTTCCCTCGTGTGTTAATATTTTTCCTTGTAATTATGTATGATTTTCTAAAAATGAAAACTGCTGCTTCTGTGTAGATGAGAGAAGCAAAGTGTGTGTGTGTTGTGCTCACACTACATTATGGCCAAACATGCGCCCTTAAAATAGCATCTGAATAACGCGCCGCTGACTTTAGACTAGGTTTTTCCTGGTCTGTGGAGTAATTGTTTTCTGAAACTGCAAAATAGCACCAGGGAACGTTTGCGCTGGAACACGCCTCCTCTTTTCGCTGAACCGCCCCCGCGAGCGCAAGTTCATTTCCTAATTTACCGACGTGCGTCTGTGGAGGGAAAAGTCCGCTGTGCGTCGGGTGCAAAAGAGGAATGATACATGCGTCGGTGTACAAAGTCAATTGCGCTGGGTGCAAGATAGGGCCCTGAATGTTTAATTATTAGTGTTATTTATGTCTGTAGTCTTTCAACATTATTTTTTGATCAGCCATCTTACATGGTCCAATATAGAAACCCTTATGTCAAGTGCTGTAGTGCTGTGTACACAGACAACAAGGACCACAAGTGAATAAGAGCAATTTAATGTCCTGGAAGATTTCATTAACAGTTATGTTGACTGGCAAATAAATCCCAGAGACTTTAAATAAATTACCATTATATGGGATGAAACTCCCATAACCGATTCTCTCTAACACAACTAGCACACACACTCCGCTCCAAACCCTAATGAGGGACTGAGGCTGCATTTTCAGGAATCTGACAAAAACATTTTGAGTCGAGATTCATGGGTCTTATATTTTTTATTTTTTGTCAAATTCTAAGGCAAGGCTTTCGATTATGAATAAGGCAATCCCAGAATGCAATTTTTTGCTGTAATTTTTAGCCAAGATGCAGATGGTTGCTGGGTAAAATATACTCTAGGTTATACATTTAGAGAAGAAAAAGGTTAATAGTAACTCTTGTAAATCGGTTTGGTAAAAGATAATTGTGGCCTGGCTCAAGAGACAAAATGCTGATTCAGAAACATTATTTTACATTATTTAAATAAAATAATAGTAAATAAAAAAAAAATCTTTACTGAAATTGATTGAATGCTTAAAAAACCTTTATCTTTGCAATTTTAAAGTTTCATTCAACAAATGTACCATGCATATAACAGTATAAATTGGCACTTTTTAAATATTATTTTTAGTTTTAAATATCTATTTTGGTCATTACTGAAACTACCTGTTAATTGGGAGGAGGAGGTGGAGGATTGCATGAATAATTGAGCATTACATTTATCTTTGCTCTGTACTTTAATAATTAATGCAATGTACTTAGATCGAAAATATCTTAATCTAAAATATTTTCACCCAGTTTTTGTTCACACTTGCCAATATCAGATGAACTGAGAAATCATTAATATTTTATAATAGTTTTTTTTGTATTATTATTATAGATATTGACAATAAAAATGTACAAGTGGATTAATGATAATTATTTTGTATGTTACATTCTGAAACTAGTAACATTAAAAAAAAAAAAAAAAAAAATGGGTCCCATAACTTCTAAAATACACATGTCAAAAACACACAAAGGTCACATAACTTAACTTAAACAACTTAAACTCACACACACAACTTAAACAACTGGGAAAGAAATCACATGTGTATATTAGATATGTGTATTAAAGTGAAAGCAGCGTAATATACAGTACCTACTGCTATATATGTTGTTATTATGAATCAAACAACAAAATAAAACATAGCGGAATGTGTACAGCTCACTGAGGGGCGGAGTCTATGCTAATAGGGCAGAGTCCATCAGCAGTCGTGGGCGGGGCCTAATCATTTGTGACTTCACAAAAGCTAGAATCTGCAAATGCACTGCTTATGATGTATGGGGATTGATCCAGTGGGTGTGGGTGGATTTTCATCATTATGGTTGCTGTGTACACACACTGAAGACACACATTTATGTTCAAACTGTGCAAAAGTGAATTTTGCATACAGATGTGGCCCTTAGAAACGCGCGTTTTCTCCCGCGGCATTCGGCAATTCGTCTCGCACAGTCTCGCAGAATTCTGCAAGTGCTTTCGGGGGGGCCTACTTAAAAAAATCCCTCAATGTGTTTCGCTTCACAGAATATCCACCAGGTGGCGCATAAAAAACAACTTTACATTAGATTTTTTATTTTACTTCAAATTACGTCATGAGTGTGAGAAAACATCCACAATAAAATATAAATTATAAATAGTAATAGACACAAATATTTATAGTAGGCTACTGTATTATATAGACATTTGAAAATATTTGTAAATGCAAAAGGTTCATCAAAGTTGTCTTAAGACGAATTTTACGAATTTGTATATGCTTTGTCATTGCTGTGGTTTCCAGGAGATGAGTGCATGCAGAATATTTAACATTGCTTTTATTAAAACAGCAAAGTGACGTTCTTGCCAGCGCATAACATTTTTTGTACAACTATTAAGATGATTGTGCATGCAGTGCGTATTTATATAGCCTAAGTGCAACAGAGAATTTAGTGTGAGCATAATACACGTGACTCTGCCTGTAAAAACCCAGCAGTATTTTTTTTATATATACACAAAATCATCCTAACATAATGAAAGGCTTAAATAATGCGACTTACCCAGATTCTTAATTCGTGCAGATATTTCTTGTGTGATTGTTCTTGGGCAGATATTTCTTGTGAGGTAATGTTGCCGCACAACGCGTAGCATTTATATTTTGGGCGCATCTGATTTGCCATTATTATTAATAAATATTTTAATTGAACTGTCTTAATGCATTAAGCATAAAGATTTTTCCACGTTAGTCTCAGAATGTCCGGGGTTGGTTTGAGGTCTTGCCGACAGTTTGTAAATCTTCTAAATATTCATATTCACAAATTCCATATAAAGGGTGATCAACAGTTATAACTTCTAAAATGAAATAAAAATGACCAGATAAGAGGTATCTGATTGACAGTTTGACAGATGTTGTTTTAGAAAAATAATTACAACATTATGGGGAAGTGGTATTAAATATTTGGTAACACATAATACAATTATTTTAATTACGCATTTTGTTCAGTTTTGCTTTTACAAAATGTTCCCTGTTTTTTATATAATTAATTTAACCTGAGATGTGCGTTATAGCCTATCGCTTTTTGATCATTCTTTGTGTTGTCGAATTTTGACAGAGTTTCATTATTTGTTCATAATAATTTTATTCATAATTATGTCATTTTTTCGTTCTGTATTTCGTTTTGTATTCATTATTTCTTAATTTTAATCAATGTTTCGTGAACCAATTGCCTGGATTTAAGAAGTAAATATAGCAGACAATCACGACATTGGAGGCGCCGGCGAGTGAACTGGAGTTCGTCTCATAAATGAACCGAAACTCAGCGTATAATGCACATTCACATTCACAGCGTATTTAGACACATTTAGACGCATTCATAATCATTACTTTTACCGGTTCTTTGTGGCAAGCTTTATGTGTGCGGTCGTGCGCTTGAGTGCGGCTATATTAGTCTATAGTAAACGCATTACTTACAAAGCATAAGCCTCTTCCTGGCATGCTATCTAATCTACTAGGCTACAATGTCAGTTGGTTATATCAACATATGTCAAATTAAGTTACGCAATATCAACAAATTAAGTTAGAAACATTAATTTGAATAACTTAAAGCATATGGGGAGCGCGGGGCACAACCTAACGCGGGGTTAGTTGTAACACGCTTGTTTTAAATAGCCTACTTCTGCACATGCTTGGATGACGGAACTTTGTGTATTTAGTATTTACTAGTTGCCATATCAACACTATATAGAAAAAAAATTCCGCCAATTTTTTTTTTTAATTTTTTTTTGGAAGATATCCATAGACATTTATTAAACCATAGCAAAAGTAAATTTCTTACTTAAGTTCATTTTCCATCTCTATTTTTTCTGTTTATTTAAAATAAGACAAATCTGATATTATTTTAATCTCCAATATGTTATTTAACAGTTGAGATAGTTATTTAATGCTTCGCTAACTAGCAGAAGACACTAGCAGGGTTTAAATCCCAGTTGTGCAGGCGGGGGCATGTTGTAACACTGCGTTACAATGTGCCCCTATTAGAAATATGCTATTATATTCTATACTTTTATTAATTAAAAACATGAGAAAAATGTGAATAAAGACTGAGAGTCAATGTTCAGAAAATACAAATTATTTATTTGTTTTGAACTATGTTGTATAGCTGTGTTCGTAGTCAAAACTCAAAAAATAGTTTATATTTAATTATTAAAAATTGCCATTATTTTATATGAAAACGTTTTTTAATTGTATTTTATTTAGAAAATATTTTAGTTTGTTTTGTATATATTTTTTATTAGATCAGATAACATTTTAAGCTGTCATATGGTCATGTTACAATGTACCCCACCTATGGGGCATGTTGTCACATTTCAGTTCCATTCTTTCGGGGTATAACAAGAAAAAAGCATATACTGTATTGATAAAACAAAAACACATAATTGTACTAGACATGTGGGAAAAAATAAATACTCTGAACCATAAGTAGATTTACACAAACTGAGTAAACTAAGTCAAAAAGCGTTACTTTGTCCCCCGCTCTCCCCTATAGTAGATTTGCTTAAATAGCATTTAAACAAAGGAACTGCAAGGGATTAAAACCCTGTCCACGCGCTGGTGAAAACAGGAAAACCCGGTTTTCTTTTGATTCCCTGAAAGGAGATCGATTAGCATTGGGGGTTGAATCGGCAGACCTGGGGGGTGGGTGTAATTTCTTGACTCTGTGTCAATCGGTAGCAGCTAAAACAAGCAGCTAAAACAAAGACTGTGCAATTAATTACATTTTGGAAATAACTTCCTTCATGTCGTTTTATTTATACACTGTAAACAAATATATTTTTTTTAATTTGTAAGTAAAGTATTAAATATGTTTTACAAACAATTGGTTTGCAAACTCTTGGAGGTTTGGTTACCATCATTCAGAAGAGTGGTGCTTGTGTTTAGACTTGTGTTTTACGTGATTAAATCAGGAAGATTACATTGGTTTCTGTCCACACGGAGACGCATTTAAGACGATTTAATCAGGAAATGGAGGCACCGGCGCGATATAACTTGCATTGCTCGTGAACTGAGCTCGTCTCATAAATGAACCGAAACTCAGAAATGTAGAACGCTTGAAATGTCCACTTTTAAACAAAACAATTCAAAACGAAAAGAAAAGAAACAAACAACTCTCTTATGTAATCCATATGAAGTGTGCATTTCTCTCTGGCACCAGTGATGCGCGGGTTGATCCGAAATGAGCGGGTGCCTGCGGTCACCCGCGGTTACGAGTCATCCAAAAATATTTTTAATGATATTCGGGTTGCGGTCGGTCGGGTCGTTTGAAATAAAGATGCCAATTAAACCTTTGTAATTTATATAGTACAAGAGAGCATATGATCAGAGTCGAGCGGTGAGAATCTCCGCTCATCACTCACGGAACTGTTCACCCCTCCGCTCAAAGCTACATCAGGCCGACGCGCTCCACTCAAATCGCCCCCCGCTCGCTCCAAAAAAGGGAAAACATCTACATGTATATCACTTTAAGCTTAGACCACAGCCTTACCTCCTAAAGAACTGAGCAACAACAAAATTTTTCAAATAGAAATGATTTATTTCAAATGACAAATTAGGCCTATGTAAGAAGGAATAGCCTACAAAGTCCCGTAAAATTAAACGAATGAATGGGCCTAATAATGTAAATAACAATTATATAAACAAAAACATAGCCTTCATAAAAATTTTAAAAGTAAATTTTAAAATTGTAAAAGTTTTAAAAAACGATTCAAATTTAAATGGGCTTATCCATTGTAGGCATACACACAAACTGCTGTAAAATAAAACGAATAAATGGGCCTAATAATATAAATAAAATTTATATAAACAAAAAATATTCAAAAAATACGTAAACGTTTTAAAAATTAACTATTAGGCCAACATTCTTATAACAGAACCTTTGCGCAGCGCGCAGTATTAAAATTTAAAAATGAGCTTGTATCAATTGTTTGAATATTATGCTATATTCAATTTACACTTTGTTACAAGTTACCATATTTAATTTGCTAACCTTTTGCTTTCTTCCCAGCGTGTTCACATGGCACACTGCATGTTTTCGAGAATCTTTACTGACTGAAACGATGTCTCCACATTCGTTTTCTTCTACCACATTATAGTTAGTTTTATATTATAGTACACCTGTATGACTTCTTATTTTCCTTTTTGAAGTAGGCTACTTTTTGAACTCCATTATTGAGCCGAGTTTTGACTGAAAATAGAATCCATTTTGCCTCATAAATGCGAACAAAAAATAAAAATAAAATAAAATGAATATTATGGGTTTTTTTTGTTGGGTCAGTCAATAGCCGCGTTTCCATTACCCTTCAAATTGCGCAAATTGAAATTGCGAATTGAAAATATGCACAATGGAAACACGTCAATTTCGCAAAAAAATCCCGTTTATCGCAAAAAAGTTTTTACGCTCTCATGAGGTGGTTTTTCAGGCAATTCGAAAAAGGAATATTTCGCAAAACTGCAATGGAAACAGTTTTTGCGCATTTACAGTCACCTGACTTAAAAGACACAGTGTGTTTGAGGTCCATGTATAGCTACACAAATAATAATAATTTTATATTATTTTATTATAACATTTAATAGGCTATATTTAGAAGACGCTTTTATGCAAAAAAGGGAGCTGAGTGTGGAGCGCGCACTGCACGGAGGCGCGAGCGAGAACACTTGCATTTTCCTATCAACAGTGCAAACAACTTAAAATACTCTATCATTTCTGTTCATACAGAAAATAATAATACATTGTTCTCAACTACTTTTATTTGTGTAAACTCACAATAACAAGAAAACGATGTGCTTTTGTAAAATAAAAGAAAACAATCAGACGCACTTTCATGATCTCCGTAAAGCGCGAGAACTGAAACAAAAGCTTGAAATGTCCACTTTAAAACGAACAAATTCGAATCGAAGGCTAATACCTTTCTGATTATGTAATCCGTCTGCTTAACAGCGGAGATGGAGATGTGATTTTAGCCAAAAAAAAATAGTTTATTAATAATATTAATGGCTCTTCTCATTCAGCACTGCGGGAAAAACATCAATTCCAGGTTCTAATTTGGCCTTAGAAAACCAGTAAAATCGACATGTTTTCCATATTAATTTGTGAATATTTTAAATGTTTAATAAAGGGGCAAAAAGTCATAAACTGAAAACAAATCTGAAAATTCGTCGATACTTTTTTGCGCAGCAGTTGGTCTAGCCAGTTCAAATTAAAATTTTGGTGTTCAACTTTGCGTTTTAAAAAGACAACAACCGTTCATTTTTCGTTTTTCAATTAGCCTACGGGTTAAAAAAGGAAGAACGAATGGACACAAAAGTAGCCTACATGGATCGTTTGGACAGAATACGAGATAGAGTTCTTTATTAAATTAATAAAAGAAACAATAATTAGCCTATATAAAAAGTACTGTACAGTAATGCAGAAAAGCGCATTACAACCATGTTAAAGCTATTTAAAACGTTAAGATGCAAAAAGGAACTAAATGTAAAGTTACATAATGATATTGGGCAAATGCTCTCGGTCTCTTCAAAGGTCTTCGCAAATTATTGTGTTATAAGACTCAGTTATCATACATCATGTATATTTTACTGTAAGTACACAGAAAAAAATAAATAAGACAAATGATGCGCGTTTGAGTCGGATTTTTATGAAGAATATGTGACTGTTTATGTAACTGGCAAAAGAAAACATTGTCTTCGTCATACTCGTCAACTCAGTATGGCCACATGAAACACGACTGCCATCTACAGGTTTTAGTATTTCCTGCGTCCAACACCTAATCCCCCTTCTGCACGATCCCGCAGAATTTCGGAAGTGCGTGCAGCATTCTTCTCTCTGAGACGCGCATTTTTAGAGGCCACATCTGTATGCTAATAGGTCCCCTTTAAGTGTCTCTCATACAAATTGAGACTCATAAAACAGCTCATAGTCCAAAGTGCAATAGTAAAATATCTCAAACAGTAGATGCACCTTTGCCCTCGAGCAGAACACAGTAAATGATGTTTCCTAAAAACATCAACAAAATTCTCCATCCTCTGGTGCGCCTCCTCGACGAGAGTATCAGAGTATCAGGACCAGGTTACGGAGATCTGCACGGGGAGCCCAGGCCTCATTACGCAAGTAGCAAGAGGCTTTTTATCTAGTCCATATGGAGAGCGGGCTCTGGTTATTGATCACAGTTCGCTGTATGTGCTTGAATACCTGAACCATGCAGACACAGGAGACTAGCTTTGTTTATTTATGTGAAGGCAGAAGACCCTCTTATGTGATTTATATCAAAAGCTGCACTTCCTCCAGACGCCCAATTACACTTTAAGAAGCTCTTTTTTTCTGCTGATAGAGGATTCGCTTGGATGGTGAAGTCTATCTGTTTAGCATTACAACCTGGTAGCTTCATAGACATCGACATACCATAGACATTTTTAAACATCAGCTAGTGTTTTTTTTTATTTATTTATTTTTACAGGGAGACATGCTTGTAAATATGCTTGTCTTTTTAAACACTTCTGTTCTTATTAGTCACATAAAAAAAATAAAATCTTTATATTTAGCTTCTGCAAAAATTTAAGACACTATATTTATTTTAAGACACCACAGTAATTGCATGATCACACATTTTAAAAACATGCACAAGTTATTGCACTGTAGAATATTGGATTTTTTAAAACAAGTTTTTCTCACAATTTCTACTCGATATATACAGTTGCAATCAAAATTATTCAACCCCCATTGCAAATCAAGTTTATTGGCTAAATTTACAGACTTTCAGCTGTTTGCAATGGACATATCAAACTCAACACAACCAATGTTTCAAGTGATTTCCCCAGATTTAACTGAAAATGCAACTTGACTTCTGCAGTTTCTAAATTATTCAACCCCCTGAATAGAATCCCTCACAACAGCACAAATCTGCAAAAAAGGTGTTGTCTCAAGCACACCAGGGGCTCGTTCAAGTTCAAAGCGGTGCGCAAAGTTTTGCTACGGTTTCCGAGTTGAACGTCATGTTTCCTGGAAGCGGCGTGCACCGGTGTGCAACAGGGTTTGAGATGCGTTTTCTCTTGTTTGGTGGGTGTGTCAGAACTGCAGTCCAATCAGCAGCAACATGTATATAAAGCACGCGGTATTAAAGTGAACTCGCACAATGGGTTCAAGGAAAGTAATTTACAAATGTGTTCGATGCAGCTCGGTATACGCAACAACTGAGGATATTAGAAGACATGTTTGTCGTAAGTTTTATTGTAAAAATAGGATATCAACATAATGATGTAGTTGTTTATAGTTTTAGCTTCATTGCAAGTGTATGACATTTGGTATAGAAATAAACAATGGTAATTAAGAGCTTTTCCTAAAAAATGAGAAAGAAAATACAGGGTATTAAAACAGTATGAACTACAAATAAAGTCAGTATGTGAGGCTAAATAGATGTGTTTTAGTCTGAATTAGGTAAGATGTGTGCTTCAGTTTCAGCAATCCCTTCACTCGATTGGGATGTTCTCTTTTGTTCTGGGCGGCAAGTGCAGTAACTGTAACATCGGGCATATTTTGTAGTATTAAACACATATTTATACCGACTTCATCAGACTCATCAGAAATTCTTCACAAAGAACACAAAGAATGGCCTTCTCAGCTGCCATAGTTGCAACTCTTGCGTCATCAGAACAGTGTGTTCAACGCATCAACGTTTCTGTTTAAAAACCGTTGTGCAACGTTTTGTCGGGGCTGAACGCAGCCCTGATGCAACTAATCAAGGGCTTCATTAGTTGCACCAGGTGTGCTTGAGCTAGAACACATGAAATACCTCAACTGGCTAGGTTTGTTGAGTGTAACGTTTGACTGCAAGTTAGAAATTTAAAAGACTTAAAAAGACAAAAGAATGGTCCAAAAAGTTAAGAGAAGATATCATCGCCCTTCACAAACAAGGAATAGGATACAGAAAGATATTGAAGGCACTAAATGTTCCCAGAGACACAGTTGGAAGCATAGTTTGCAAATTAAAAGTTATATTTATTATAAAAATGGCCCTGCTTTAAGATTGTAAGTTACATGACAAGTGTACACTCAAAGTGATTTGTAAACCTTTTTTAAGATTTGAATTGTATAGTAAAATTCCATCAAATTGGATTTAATTACATATTATTCGTATTATGAATTAAGAATTTTAAATGAGTTAAAAAAAAAAAAAAAAAAACTAGAGCTTAATAAAACAATTTGTATAAGTATTAATGGAACAAGGAAATGTACCATTTAGTTTGTGATTTGTATTCATAAAAAGAAATTAAAATATGTTTACATTTATGAATATGTATCACAAACTAAATGGTCCATTCCCTTGTTATGTTAATATGTATACAAAATTTGTTTTAACTCAAAATGTTTAATATTTAAGGATTATTAAATTTCATGGATTTTACTATACAGTTGAAATTCGTATTTGTGTTCATATTAGAAATATCTCAGCTAGAGGAAAAACTTGAGTTGAACTTTAAATTCATCAAGTGACTTTTTATTTACCAGGTGTTTTTGTAAGTAGCCTATATTGCAAAGGTAAAAAACTGATTTTAGCAATTTGCTATATTAACATTGATTGGATTACATTCTCTAAAACCCATTGAACAGACGCATTCTGATGATCCCATTCAGTCCTGATTAAAATGGTAATTTTACAGGATCTTATTAACATTTATACACATTCTGAGGCACTTAAATGCACAGTCAAAAAACACTCTCAATGATCTCATATAGAAAACTAAGTCAAATCACCTTCATTTATACAGCGCTTTTAACAATATAGATTGTTTCAAACCAGCTTTACTGTGATAATAGGAAATTAAAGTAACAGAGATTGTTTTTGCTTTACAGAATAAACTGTGAAGTTAACAGTCCCTCATGCAGTCAAAAGACGTTCATTGTAATGCACAACATCACAAAGCTTGTTAGGGCTAATGAAAATAGTGTGGTTGTGTCTTATTGACGGATGACTTTTAAGTAATCGCACAGATGCTGTCTGTGAAAGAAGAATCACAATTAGCCGATGTAACCACACAAATTGTTCTGTGCTCATAAAAGTGATAAATATTAATACCCGTATCCCCAGCGCCTCGGATCTTAAAACCAGAACAATTAGCTAAGTGAAGCAATTGCATGATCATTTAAGGCCAATTAAGTGGATTTTGTACCTGGTAATGTAGCGCAATCTTTCCAAATTTAGCAGAAGCTGCCGTATGCTGTACATTATGTTTGACCAATGACCTTCTTCCTTTCAAATGACATAATCCATCAGTGCTGACAAACGGAAACATTAAATCTTTGTATTGATGAGGCACATTTGCTTGCGATGGGTGTTATGCACAAAACTCACTCTTGATTACAGTTTAAGGTCAACCTGAATTTGACTGAATGTCGAGACAGAGGCTAAAAGATATAGATTAACTAGACCATATAGAGCAGAGGACAACCATTAGCAGGTCCAGATCCACACAAATCTATTTTCAGAAATGAATATTATAAATACAGTATTTCTCCACAGGCAACAGAAGTTGGATTTAAAAATAGCAAACTGTGTATAGAGGCTATCGTCACACTCAGATGAAGGCAGACAAGGGTAAAGTGAACAAAGAGGGTTTTTATTTAAAGTGTAGGTAGAGCAATGCATGGTGAGATGATTGACAAACTGGAATACTGATGACTTAGCTGACTTGGTTGGATGAATGTCTTTAGCAGGGATGACGACGAGAACCTGGACGATGACAATGGAAACAACAGGACTTCAGGTAAGTGAACGAGAATTCTCAGGCGAGTAGTATGTGTAGCTAGACAAAGACGAAAACAGGAACGGCAGTTTCTCTGGTGAGTGGTCTGAATCACTTGTCAAAGATGAGACCAGACACCGGGACTACTACTACTACTTTCCGTTTCATGGTCGTTCACTCCTTCGGAGAATTACCGCCACCTACTGTATACCTTGCGCACATGAGTAATGGATCTGAGTTGCAGGAAAAAAAAACACCTTTAACATCCCAGAGGATCAGAGCCCAAGCTTCAGCTGACGCTGTGTGTTCAGCTCCTCCAGCTTCCACACTGAGCTCCTCAACCTCCAGGATGATCAGAGCTACTTGCTCCTCCTCCTCAGGCTCTAGATCCGGTGATCTAGTCCTGTAAGCTCTAAAAATGCTATCACGTCCTTAAACCTCTGTCTACCACTCAAACCCTTTCCCAATAGGTCCATGATACTCACTGGCCTGTTCTTTATATTACTAAAAAGACTGCTACGCTATTCTTCATATTTACTACACTTAAAAAACACATGTTCTGCTGTTTCAACAACACCACATTCATCACACATACCATTTTCATGCTTTCCCATTAATGCCAGTGTTGAGTTTAACCCTGTACGACCCATCCTTAGTCTAGAAATCATTACTTCTTCCTTTCTATGTCTTCCATAGCACGATTATTTGTTCCCTACTGATTATACTACCTACTAGTACTATAATACTACCTACCTGTACTTACTTTCCCATCTTTGTTGCCATATTCTTATGATTTCTCTATTAATTATTGATCTAACTTAATTTCTTCCTAAAAGCATCTTAATATCTATCTTATTTTGCTCATTTATCCGCTATTTCGTTTCCTACTATCCCAATATGTGCTGGCACCCAACAAAAGTATACAATTATACCCTTGATGTTCAGCCTAATAATGTATACATTTCTACTAGCAGGTCTTCTCTGTCAGTTTTTGTTGACAATATACTTTTAAATGCTGATGCAGAATCTGAGCAAAGTACAGTCGACATCCTATTTGGCTAACCACTGCAATCCTACTATTATAGCAGTTAGTTCTGTTGAATATACAGACATTTTGTCACTCAACCTTATTTTCATCTCAAATTTTGGAATATATACTCCTACTCCCACTTTTTGTTCAACTGGGTCTTTAGATCCATCTGTATAGATCTGTATACAAGAATAAAAATTGGTTTCACTTTATTTTGATGGTTCCTTTAACACGTTCTGTTGACTATAAGTAACGCTGCACCTACATGTCTACTAACTCTCATTAGTATTAGTAGAGTATTAATAGACTGGTAGGGTTAGGGTTAGATTAAGTTGACATGTAGTTGCAAAATTACTTATAGTCAGTAGAGTGTCTGATGGAGGACCATCACAATAAAGTGTTTGCAGATATTAAGCAGACAGTACACTAATACTCTAATGAGAGTTAGTTGACATATAGTTGCAAAGTTACTTATAGTCAACAGCATATTCAAAAGGGACCATCAAAATAAAGTGTTACCTAAAAATTTTCTCTCATAAAACCATTGATTTCATAACTATTAGTATATCTTTCTTCTGCTTTCTCCCGATCCTCCAGCAAGACACCGGGACTGTGGGACGAGAGTGCTTAAATGTTGAAGTTAACGAGGGTGATCGCTGACAGGTGCAGGTGATTGTGAAGGAGGTGCAGGTGTGAGCCAAGGAGGGTGCTGGGAAATGTAGTGAAGCTGGATGAAGTAACTGGTGACTGTGACAGCTATATGTAATTTCTGGGTCAATATTGATAGCCGACAATCAACAGCTTGTTATGTGAAATACCAATAATTGATAATTTCATTGTTCACACAATACAGTATATGGTTTATCTGTGTTCGTATAGATATCTTAGGTCTTTTCATAACAATAATGTATGTTTATATTAAGCCAAATTGCAATTTCATCTTAATTTCGGTCAGTCGTGCAGCCCTAGATTAACCTCAAACACAAACGCTCTCTCACTTCACTCAAACAAGCGGCTCTGTCTCACACACAAAACTCTCTCGCACGCGTGATACTGTGGTACATTTATTCATCGCACAGACCGCATTGTGCAAAGTGATCATCTTATACTGCTTTTAATTAATTAGAAGGGTTCCACTTCATAATTTGTGAAATGTGATAATGATAGTAATCTGTCTGATAATAACAATTCAGTCTATCAGATGAGGCTTTATCAATTCAGTCAAAATTTATCTTTGTGAACTGTCCTTTTAGTTGTATTATATATATATATATATATATATATATACATATATATATATATATATATATATATATATATATATATATATATATATATATATATATATATATATATATATATATATATATATATTAAAGAGGTCATATCATGCCCTTTTTCAAAGTTTTGACTGAAAATAGCTTTTCCTGTTTAAATGTAAAAAAACAAAAACAGTTTTTTGCAAACAATTTTCCCCTCATATTCTCCATTGTTGCGGCTCCTCTCTTCCCAGTCTGTCAGTAACTCTCTGTTTAGTTCCTGTCTCTATGAAGCCCCTCCTTCTGAAAAGCACACTGTGCTCTGATTGGTCGGCTGGAGCAGTGTGTTGTGATTGGTCGAGCGCTTTGAGTGTGTCTGGGAAATGTCCCACCCCTTGCCATAACCGCCAGTTTAACGCACTACTAACTAACTCAAACAGGCCCCGCCCCTTTATTCTGCGCATTAATTATTTAAATGAGGAATATTGTGACGTGTTTGTTCCCAGAAGAAACTCAAGACTAAGTTCAAAATCACTGATATAGAGAAAAACTGGAATTTTGCAGAGCTTTTTCATGCTCAAACAGCAAAATCACACACTAAAGAAAGATGAACCTGGAAAAAAGCTCAATAGCTCCTCTTTAAAATATTTGAATGTTATACATATAGGGTGCCATTTATATATAGGTGTCATTTATTGTGTGTGCCTTTCAGCAGACAAATAAAAGTGCCAGATGATCATACATAATCATAACCCTGCCTTACTCTAATAACTTACCAAATAAATGATCAGGCATAATTGCTTCACGATTACATTATTTCACCCCAGCTGTGAATGCAGCTCGAAAAGATCAGTGCAATACTAGGAAACTCTGACTGGAACATGTAACGAATGCACTCAATCAAAATGCTCTAGATATCATTAAACCTTCCCCCTCTCCCCGTTGTCATCGGCCCTCAAACCAGTTCTCTTCAAAAACCGTTATCAACTCGCTCTCCTGAACGATCTCAGCAAGAGACTGAGTCTGCAACGCTCAAAGACAGCACAGGAGTCCAGACGGCACGAGCCATTTGGTCAAAGACTATAGAGACAAACTTCCAATACACAAGGACATTTACGCCATTCTTACACACAAACTTTCCCAAATGTTTATAGTATCTCTCCTGTGTTTTATGCATGTCCCTATGTTTTATTAGCCTAGTTATGATTCTTTAGTTATGTTAGAGTAACTTCAAATGTTGATATCCTATCCAAAGATGATGTCTGTCTTCAAATCCCCTCTTTTGATTTTTATAATCAATGGTGTACAACGTTATGATAAATTGCATCATAAATATTTTTTACCATACTTTTGTGTAAAGACTGCTCAAATTCTCCATGCCACCATGAACATGCAAATGGGGATAAGATGGAACAAAGACTTTCTCCTGGTCATCTTTGATTGGTCACCTCAACAAATGGATGTGAACTGATATGACCTTTAAGAGTATCTGATTAGTTCAGATCTTTGCTCAGTCTATTTGAGACAACATTCTCCTGTCTCCTTCTGGCAACTTCATCTTCAAGTTAATTTCTTTGGATTCAACGTGGACCACCCCAAGAACCCAAACGAACGCTTCAGCGCACTCCAGGCGAAATCATCAAGAATCTCCTGCATCTGGACTTGTTCAGCAACCGAAGTCAATGCAAGTACCCGTCCGCAGACTTTAGATGCGTTTCTAAGTTATTGTGCCCCTTCAAGGTGACCCTGATTCTCTGATGTTTCTCATTGGTTGTGGTTAACTAATTGTAATCTTGCCATTCTCTTTTCTTCTCTCTCTCTTTCTTCCCTTTCTTGATTCTGTATACAATCTTTGCTTGGTTTAGTTGTGTGTGCAGCCTACCCAAGTTTCATTTATTAAACCATTGTATTCACGCTTTATTGTCTCTGTGTTTGCCACTCACAAAAATATAAGTCACTTAAACATCTTGATCTAGCGATCCCTATGCTATTACCCTGCTAGTATACTTTATTTTCTTTAGTTGGAAAAGGTTATTCTTTCTTGTCCAGGAAGATAATATATTTCCTAGAATTAATAACTGATCATGCGTTCTCTTCATTGGATGAACTGATTAAATAATTGTACTATTAATTATGCTACATTCATTTAGAACTATTTTTAATTCAAAAAATAACTAAAATATGTATAATTAATTATAATCCGTTCAAATTAATTATATACATATATATCGTTTGAGCTAATTTGCTACAAACAGCAGTTGCCTCTCAGTGAGAGTAAGATCTGTGTGATGTTAAAGTTTATCAGCATCTCAGTCCAGCTGACATCAGTTTATCTCCTTCACTGGCGTGTGAAACTGGCAGATGCTCTTCTAGCATGTCCATAAATTGCATCTGAACTCTCACAATCTTTATCCAATCTGGGGTGTGTTTCCCGAAAGCATCGATAGCCGACTATGGTCTCAAGTTCCATCATTATCAGCAGTTCAACGAGTCTGTGTTTCCCGAAACCATCGTTCCAACAAACATTCACAAACAGCATCGCAGAGTTTGAATCTATGATTGAATCTGGAAATAAAGCAAAAAACAACAACTATATACTCTACTCTAATTTAATTCTCTAATGAGAGTTAGTTGACATGTAGTTGCAAAGTTATTTATAGTTAGTAAAATGTCTAAAATGGACTATTGAAATAAAGTTCAGATATCTCATATATGAATATAGCAGAGGTAGGGGAGAGAAATGATTCAGACGTCCCATGGGTTCTGGCTTCTGTAACTTCTGAAGATGAGGTCTTTGCTCTTTTAATGTATGCATTGAATCAAATGAGTACACGTCCCAAGAAACTTACTTTTAAAACAGTCAGCATTACGGTTGTTTAGACACAGACCATCTCCAGCGGAGCAACAATGCAACTCATTATTGGGATCCTGCTCATGAATTATTAAAATGAAGCAATAATCCACTCAATACTGCAGATGAAATATAGATGAACAAATGCTGTCAGGCTCACTGTCCAAAAAAAGTTCACAAGATGGACTAATGATAGGTGTGTAAGAAGGAAATTATTTACTTTTAACTGTTGTTTCTCAACTCTGTTGAAATCTGGGTGGCGTTATACATATCGTATTCTTGCTCAGAATAATTGTTTGCGCTTATAATGTTCTCATTTGTAAGTCTCTTTGGATAGTGGCATCTGCTAAATGAATGAATGCAAAATGTAAATGTCTTTTAATCTTCATCGTGTAGCTCGTGATGAACCTCAAACTGTCAGTCTGTGATGGACTCGCGCGCAACATCTAAACTCTGTGAACTCAATTAGAAGAAAACGTGGAACGCAACAACACAAGTAAATGGTATTGTATGCCAAAGAAATGTTGTCATATAATTTGAGTGTTGCAAAGAACAATGTAAAATTATTCTTCAGCTGGATACAGTACAGTATATGTGAATACTGTGGATGCAATTCACTAGGAATAAACTGTGACTGCTGTTAGAATAATACCCTGGAAATCCAGAGTTCTCGCGAGAGCACAAGTTGAATTTGCTTGTAATGATGCTCATTAAATATGCCCTTGTATCCGAGCTGCACCAATCACATCGGGTTATCTGATATAGGCGGGCCAGAGGCGAGATGACGACAGCGCTGTGACGTCAAAGTCATTAGTAAACATTGCAAGATGGCAATGGATGAACACCAGTTGTTTGAAACGGCTTTGGCCGCTACAATGAACGAGTTAGACTTGGCTTTTCATCTAAAAGAGGAACAGAAGACGGCGCTCAAATCCTTCCTTTGCAAGAAGGCCGTTTTTGCTGTTTTGCCGACCGGATACAGCAAGAGTCTAATCCACCAGTTATCTCCGCTGGCAGCTAAGCGTATGGGGCTTATTGTTGTGATTGGTCGTAGTGTTATCCAATTGCGTGCAGTGAGATTTTCGAATGCATGCTTGGTGCCGCCCTTCGAGCTGGACAATTTTAATTTACTCAATGCCAGACCCTTAATCTTTCAGATTTGCTAATAGAATACCAGAATCACTAAAGGACTTGTTCACATCAAGAACGATAACTATAAAGATAACAATAACGAAAACTATACTGGCATCATCAACCCACAATATTGCCCTGTTTCTAAGCGCACTGCATTTTTGTTGTCTGTCGGTGTAAATGCTTGACCTCTTAAACCAGGATTGATTCTGATTTGGCTGTCAATGTTTTTTATCATTCATCAGCTGGAGAAACAAATAGTTTTGAAAGTGATTCCAATGATATTGATTTTCTGTGCCATTATCATTATAGTTGTGGTGTGGACTGCTATTCTCTTATATTTAGTGCTATATCTTTACGGTTATCATTATAGTTATCGTCCTTAGTGTGAACAGGCCTATTTGCAAGTCAGGTAAGAGCAGAAAACATGCAGCAGGCAAAAATATGGTTAATGTAACTAAAGCCCCTTTCACACAACACACGTTGATCCCGGGAAAATGCCGTAAAATTGCAAGAGTGCCTTCTGTGTGAACGCAAACACGTCCCGGGATTGATGCCGGGATCGATGCCCGGGATGGGGACCTATTTAAATATTGATATATCAGTGTACCGTAGTGATTCAGGATAAGATAAAAACACGGTTTGGAAAATGGATTCATGATGTACTCGCTCATTATATAATTTCTTTGTAAAATTTGAACACAAAAACTGTTACGGACTTCATCTTTAATATACATTTTAATTATTATACATTCTCATTTAACTGTAAATAACATGTTTGAAAACATTCAATTTGCACTCAAGTTTTTTTTTCTTTTTAAAGCATATTATTTCAGTAAAAAGTCATCTTTTTAAAAGTCTGCTAAAGTGCACTTCTTCAGAAGGGATTTCATTTATTTTTAGCAGATTTACACTGAAGATAAAAAGTGCACTTGATTGAAAACAAAGTAAACACACATGGAAACATGCACAAGAACTCCCGTGTACACACACCCGCAGATGTGTTTTTGTGCTTGTGAACACACACACTGAGACCTGAGGCCGTTACAGGCTTTGAATCGGACTTATCTTTGCTCCCAGCGCTCATGGAGGGAGGTTCAGCAGAAGAAAGGCAGAGAATGCTGAGATGACTGAACCTGCTTCAAAAACGTGTGTTATTGAGCCGCTGCGGCGCGTTGGTACGGGGCTTTCGGCCATCTACACCCCCGACATCAAACACACTCGCCAGCACTTTACTCTCTCACAGGAGCCAATGCAAGGCTCTAAATGAGCTGAATGCCAGATTAGATTGTCACTCAAATGACTTATTAGGAAATAAACAGGTGTGGAGGGCTGACACTGCCGATAGAAGTGCAATCCTAACAGATCAACGGCACATGATCCTGACACTTCCTCATGGGTTACTCTAAGTGCTGTTGTGTTTTTTTGAGTACATCTTAAGACAGGAAATTCATAAAATAATTATGAGATCAACCAGCGGGGGACATTGACTCCACAGCAAAAACAAAAATTTGCTCTAAGAATGTTCAACGCTATCTCACGACCAATTCGTACGAATTCGTACGAATGATAAAAAGTTGGCTAATTCGTACTAATTCGTACGACCTAACTCGTACGAATTTGTACGATTTGTCTAAACCCACGTGATGGGTAGGTTTAGGGGCGGGGTCAGGGGTAGGTCATTCGTATGAATTCATACGAATTGGCCAATTCGTAAAATATGTACGATTTTGCAAAAATCGTACGAGTCAGGTCGTATGAATTCGTACGAATAAGCCACCTCGTAGAATTTGTACGTTTTCCCGTGAGATCGGGCTCGAATGTTTTGCTAATGTCCCCAAAAGTTATGAAAACGTGTTCTTTTTTTTATTTTTTATTATGTTTTTAAAAATGATTTTTCTTGGTTCTATGAAAGTTAAGGAAACATTCCATTTTACAAACACTGAGAATGTTACTTTTGAATGTTCTCGGAACATTCTGAAACAAGTTGTAACATAAAAAATAAATAAATAAAAAATAAAAACATTCCATGAATGATATATCGATAATGTTTGTGTGCTAAAAATTTCAGAACATGACCAGATAACTCTGAACAAACATTCTTTTAAAGGGGACATATCATGAATTCAGAATTGTCCCGTGGTTAAGTGATATAATCGGGTCCCCGGTGAATCTATCAACCCAGAAAACGAGAAAAGTGAAACCCAGTCAGTTTGTTTTGGTGAGTCTTTCTCTGCAAGGATGTCAAAAAATAAGCCGGTCAGATTTCGCTCCCCTTCTGACGTATGAAGAGCATCTTAATATAATATTACCGGCCCGTAATCTGCACGTTTACACACACCAGCCGACATTTGGTTTCGACAAGCGACAACAGAGACCAGTTTTAACGCAATGGCTAAAGATCCAGCAAAGCCTGAAACTGTTCTGTGTTTGAGCACAGACGAGCACTGAACACTATTGACCAGAACATGTCACCGCTGTCTTATAAAGACCTCAGGAACTGTGGACACTTGTGGAGAAGTTAAATATGATGATGAGATGATCAGTGTAACTCCACAACAACTACAGAAATGTCTCCACTAACATTCAGAAACTCTTCCTGAGTCTCTCCGTAAGGCTGCACTCGCTACTGGGGATTCTGGGATTCTGGATGAGTGAGATTGGCCTGTTTTGTTATTGCCGGAGTATCTGAAGCTTGTGTAAAGGCTCCGCCCTCTTCTGAACGGAGGCGGAGCTAAAGCTCATTTGCATTTAAAGGGACACACACAAAAACGGCGTGTTTTTGTTCACACCCAAAAGGTGGCAAATTTGACAAGCTATAATAAATGATCTGGGGGTATTATGAGCTGAAATTTCACAGACACATTCTGGGGACACCAGAGATTTATATTACATCTTGTGAAAAGGGGCATAATATGTCAGCTTTAATGTTACTGGAAGAACGTATGTTTATAATGTCAGAATGTTAGATACATTTCTGAAAACGTTCTCTGTTAGCTGGGTCTGTCCATATGTTAATGCCAGTCTATCTGTAATGTAATGAATGTGAGCTATTTGAGTGAGACCTGGCTCATGCAAAGGTGTAAATTAAACATCACTATCGACACACTTCCTCAAGTTTCACAGGTTGAATTGCTTTAAATCAATTACTAACTGCACCTGAGATTACTTTCTAGGACGAATGTGTTACTATGCAAACTACAGCTATAACACACATAAATAGCCTACATATACACACCCCAGTTCAAGTGCAAACTAACTTAATTATTTCTCTTATCAATTCAAGCCAACAGCACTGTGCAATTAAACACCCATTAGTGAATAAAAGCTGCACATAACCGATTATGAGCGCTGGAAACACGTGTAGGCAGCTCACATGTGTGCATGATGATTATTCTAAAGCAAACTTTACTGATTAAAGAGCCATTGCATCTATGATGAAAATATCCATCAAATGATTTTTTTTCTGTGTATCTGACCATGATCTTGAATAGAAGTGTGGTGCTATGCTTAGTTGTGTTTGCATATAAATTTAATATGATTCTGTATTAGTGAGCCTTGTATTTCGTTTGTTTAGTATATGCTATGCCGCAAATATGCATCTTGTAATTCTTTCCGAATTGGTCTGCCAAGAAAGACCAATTAAAAATGAGATCTGTGTAGCCTAATTGTTTAGACAAGTCTCCTGCTTTGTCAGTGTTTCATCTCACATGTGTTTCCCTTGAGATCTCTAAAGTCAGAAATCTCAAAATGAACATTTCTCATCGAAATCCTCCAAGATCAGATTGACTTTCTCACGAGCGGCACATAGCAGCTATCAGAGTAAAGCGGCTGCGTTTCACTTGCCAAAAATGGATGGATCGATGTGCAGAGTAAGATTTGTGAATCAGATTGCAAGCACAAAAATGCATGCTTAGGTTTAGTAAAAACTTAGTAAAACAAAGGCAAATAAAAGAAACATTGCATGCATCTGCAGTTTATGAACGTTTATTTTCTCTTGCAATGTTAACGCTAATGTACAAATGCCTCACTGTTATGCTCTTATGGAATCAAATAATATTTGGCTTTCATTTATTCAGCATTCAGTACAAAGATAACAGACTAATACTTAATGCATTAAAACTTTATCTTTACATAATGTTTCACCACACTGCATTTGTACTCGTATAAAATGTACACATTGGCATACAATATATTTAACTTATTTCCACAAAAGAAAACATGTGATATAAAAAGCAATGCAAACGTCTCTTTAACCCTCTGGGGTCTGGGGTGTTTTTGGGGTCCTTGAGATGTTCTGACATGCCCTGACATTTGTGCTTTTTCAGTTGCTTATAAACATATTAATGGCAAAGGTGTAAATTCACTCTATATAGCACAAACAGGACTTCCATAATATGTGAGCCACATGTATGTACATGTTTTCATTTTTGAGAGAATAATGTTTATGCATGGTTATCGAAAAAACTAAAAATTAAAGTTTCTGAAATAAGGCCACAAAACTCATACTAAATATGTGGCAATAAGACTTTTGACTAATGGATGTCATCGCCGTGTGTTTTTTCTTCAAAATGATATGAAAATCATCCTGCCTAATCATTCACATAAAACGATACATTGATTTTAGTTTTGTGAAACACTTTTAGTTTGGAAAGCCAATATGCGGATGGGGCGTAAACGCTCCAACAGCATCATGCATATTTAGTAGTTCACACCTGATGAGACAACGCCCCTGCATACTTAATGAGCCATTCATTCAGGTGTGTCACCTATAGCTAACTTAAATATACAAGCTTCATAAAAATTATCATTCTAGGAGAAAATTTCAGATGCATTTAGAGGCTTTTGCATCTGAACTCTTCATATATACACACACATATATATGCATGCACATACATACTTTATAATCTTTTCAAAACTAGTCAACGTCTTTCAAAACTAAAGTATACATTTTATCATACGTATTTCAAAGTAAAGGATTCATTAGCTAGTTGATGACTTTATTTTTGACAAAACACATAGGCTACAGTATATATTCCTCATCTCAGTATAGCAATAGAGTTTGCTAAAAGCTGTTCATTCAATACAGCAGTATTTGAAAATCGATAATATTTTGTAAAATTACATTTATATTTGCATTTATGTCAAAACCTAGACACTTTTAAACATCAAAAGGACATTTATTAATATGTATTCGTGTCAAAATGACAAATAAACAGATTTTCCTATTCAATTTTGCATGGAAACGCTTCCAAGACGCTTGCGTGTCGCGTGAACAATAGGCGTCGGTTCTATTTCTAGCATGCACGCGTTTGAGACGCGCGTCTCACGCAGGCAGTGTGCAAACTCTTAACTGTTAACATGGGAGCCGAAATAAAAACGGACACGCCACGCAGCTGAGACGCTTACGCCACGCATCCAGTGTTTCACCGGCCTTATCCAGTGGATGTGGGCGTTTCACAGGTTTGTATGGATCGCCTCACATTTGCTTCATTTGAAAGAAGAGAATTCAAGCTTCATGCCTGTGTGACTGTATGCCTGTTTGACTGAGTATTCGCTGAGTTTCAGTTCATTTTCGGACGCGTTTCAGAATTGACTTCACTGACGGAGAGTAGGCAGAACTCGCATCATGTTTATTTTTCTTTATTCGGCGAAAAGCACAACACTTTGTTTTTATTATGAGCATACACAAAAAAATACACACTAAACAGGATCGATTGATGTATAACACAAGCATATAAGATAAAAAATATTTTTTTTTTTTTTTTTTTTTTTGCACTCATACGGAAAAAAACGAGCCTATCGCGCCGGCGCGATAGCCGACCCCAGGGGGTTAACATTCGAGATTGCAGGACTTTCTCATTCCATAGTTTTGCAAAATGTGAGGGCGGGTCTTCCTGCTTCTTATCCAATCAAATGATTGGTTTTCTTTGACGGGCTTAAACTGATCTGCAGTGCGTTTCCCAAAAGCATCGTTAGCCAACTATGTTCGCAAGTTCAGTCGTTATCAGCAGTTCAACGAGTCGGTGTTTCCCGAAACCATCGTTCTAACGAACATTCACAAACAGCATCGCAGAGTTGTGTGTTTGGAGCAACGAACTGTGGTTAGAAATAGTTTCTAGTTTACATGACATGTGGACTCAATAAATCCTGATCTTGAGCAAAATAAGCAAGCTGACATTCAGTAAAATATATTTTATGTAGAATACAAACAAATGTCATTTACATATTTCAGTTTGTCAAGAGAATTAGGCCACATTTACATTTACATCATAGCCGGGTATTTAGAGAAACACATACCCCCCCCCCCCCCCCCCCCCACCGTTTTCAATAATAACATCGTGCACACAACATCGTTTTCAAAAAAGTTGTCATTTACATCAACCCGCATAAATACGGCGTCGATCGCCATCATAACTATGCCAAACCTATGAGCGGCAGAGTAGGGAGAAGGATAAAGCCATGCAAGCCAATCAGAATCAACAACAACAACGAACAACACGAGCGACTTTGAGAACCTAAAACCCCATTTTTTGAAGAGTGCGCATGTGTGAGCGAGCTCTAGTGCGTAAGAACGAGACTATGATTGAATCTGGAAATAAAGCAAAATAACTGAGAAAAATGAGAAATAGTCTTTAGATGCCATATTCATTATTTATTAGCAAAACATCTAACATTAATTCGATCTCAAACTGATTCATTAAAAGTAGTTATTACTCCACCACATGCGTGACATCATTAACCAATGTGGTTGAACGACCAATTTGTGACCATATGATTTCGGAAAACAGTCGTGACTAGCTAGCTGATTTCTTCAACGATGCATCATATGGTAGTTAAGTCACGAGTTATGCTGCTGTACGGGTAACACACACCTTATTAGTTAAATTACATGTCAGTCAGCTTCTTCATTTGACAGCATCATTCAGTCTGCCATAATGGTATCTGTAGATAACTCTTTCTAGAATAAGCAAATGCTACACACTTAGCATTCGTCCGATAATGCCCTCCATCTGTATTTTAGTCAGTCGATTGTCAATAGTGTTTTGACCCAATGGCTGTCTGTCATCTGAGAGGCGATAAAAGGGTTTGTCTTCCTTGCCAAATGCATCCATATCTGCCTTTATTTAATTACTGCTAATTAAAAAAAAAGCAGCTGAACGAGCTGAAACCTGCCCTGAATGCCAGCTGAAGGAAAGTGGCCATAAATCCAAATTTATGGATGTGTGACTGAAATCTGCTGCTCACAGAAACATGATCCTCACACATGAAGTTAGAGTCCCAGCGGCACATTTCTATGGAAATATGCATGTCATAAGGGAACACAGATCTTCTGACTTTTATGCAAATGCCTCAATATCGCACTCGGTTGTTGCTATCAACGCTAAGGAGCACAAAAAGAAAATATAAGCTGCTTTTCCATACAGTAAAGTGGCGGCATAAAAGCAGTCCATAAGACTATTGCAAAATCTGATAGTCTTCCACTGTGGCCTTACATATTCAAACTTGGTAAACACATTGGTAATGTTCTATTATATTGAAGATTCTTCACCAGTGATTCTCAGAAAAGTGTGTTCTTGCGGTCATCAGCCAATCAGTGTTGATATGACATCATTTTCTTTCCACAAATAGTCAGTGTCACATGACATTCACGCCTCGGGCCCTAAAATCACGAGTAAAGACAGACACATAACCCAAACTCATCATCATATTCCCTGTCATTAAAACACTATAAACATATCCAAAGATTGCTGAGCCGAGGTGAAAACAGAGATAGTTTGAAAAAGCAAGCAAGACTGATTGGGATCATGCCTGTAATTCCCACCTGGGACATAACATCTCTGGATTCTTAGTTGAAAAAGCAGTTTATAAGTGGAAACAGGTCCCATTTTACTCAGATAATACGAATATAATAATAACTAAATTATTAAATAATATAATTATCTAAGAATTTAGATAATACTAAATTCACAAGACGTCATATTATTGTGATTTTTGAATCACATGCATACGAGTTCATAAGTGATATTGAAGCAAATGCAAAATATAATGTTTGTTACCTGTAAAAAAAGAGCATCAGGCCATGTAGTGTATTATTCAGTTTTCCTCCATGATTAATAATCCAGTGACTGAGAGCTGCTCCACCATAACACACACACACACACACACACACACACACACACACACACACACACACACACACACACACACACACACACACACACACACACACACACATGTCTGGTGCACTATCTTTGTGAGGACTCTCCATAGGCGTAATGGTTTTTATACTGTACAAACTGTATATTCTATCCCCTTACACTGCCCCTATCCCTAAACCTGCCCATCACAGGAGACATTCTGCATTTTTACATTTTCAAAAAAACTAATTCTGTATGATTTATAAGCTTTTGTACCCATGGGGACCTCAATTTAGGTCCCCACGGTGACACGAGTCCCCATGAGTCTGTGTGCATTCAGGTTTAAGTCCCCACCGGTGTAGAAAAACATGTCCACACACACACACACACACACACACACACACACACACACACACACACACACACACACACACACACACACACACACACACACACACACACACACACACGGGTCCAAAGTCTGAGACTTTTATTTCACATTGTTCGTGTAAGAATTTTCAAGCCGAAAATTTACATTTACACAGAATTTTACAGAATTTATAACAAGTCTGCATTAAACTTTAATGACGCATCACTGGAGCCACATGAGCAAAACCTGATGATCATATTCATAATGTAAAAGTTTTAGAAATCCCCAAAACATATTTCTACTGGTTCTCAACCAGGGACCACAGGATAACTTTCTAGAAGTATCTTTGTAAATTAAAACTAATAAATTATTATTAATATATCTAAAAAAAAATACTACCAAATGTAGTATTGTTGGCAAACTCTTCATTTAGATTAATTTATTAACCAAATCAATAAAGTATTATAAATATATTAAAACAATCCTTGATCCAAATTTAGCATCTTAATTTAGTGAACTCTTAGTTTAGTATCTACATAAAAATGCTAAAATGCTGTAAAAACCACACACAAACTGAAACCGTATTTCATGCTCCCTTAATATTGTTCTTTGTGATTTATCAAAACACGGTGTTTAATTAATGTAATATATCAATACTCTCTCATTCTGTAAATAATAATAAAAAAGTCTAAAAACAAGCAACTTTGTCATAATTGATTACATTAGAAATATTGTGGTCTATATAAAGAGGGGACCTTTGAATATTGTGTTGGACAATGAGAACCAACTCATCCCACCACAATATACTGTATATAAATATGTACATAACATTTATCAAATGCATTTTCTACATCCAAACGAGGCAGTCATTCGAGAAAATAAATAAATAAACTGATAGCCTGTTATCCAAATATAGTTTACCTGTGATTATGAAATGAATGAGAGTGTATTTGGCATACTTACGAGTTACTGTATGTTTCATGGGCATTAAAAGACAACAAGTTTTAAAGGGACAGTTCACCCAAAAATGAAGATTCTGTCAGCATGTCCTCACCCTTATATCGTTCCAAACCTGTAGGAATGAATGACAAATGAAGATATTTTTAATGAAACCTGCATTGAGAGTTCATGCAACCAAAATTTCGTAACATAAACCGTCATAAATAGAATCCATATGATTTGAGAGGTTTAATCCAAGGCTTGTGAAGTGATATGGTCACTTTATATGATGAATGGATTTAATTCCGGCTTTTATTCAAACATAAATACACATGCATAAAGTAAATCGCATACGTTAACCCTTTAGAACCTGAAGCTAAAATATGTGTTTGTGTCACGCTATCCTAGTTTAGTATCTTAATGTCATAAACTCTTAATTTAGTACCTTTATTAATTGTATAAGTAAGTGAAATAATTCAGGACAAGCTAAGGACTGTGAAGCTTTAGGGGTGTTGATGGACTCGATCTGTGTTTAGCTCATCGTTCTGAATCTGATCTGGATGTAGTCTTTGACAAAAACATGATTTTTTTCAGCTTTTTGCTCAAACATGTTGCTTTTTTTTATTTTATGAAACTTACCCACATTCAAGTGTTGATACAAAAAAGGAATGCATGAAGCTAGAATAAAACGTTTTATTTTATTTGATTTTTGTATTTGATTTTTCAGGCAGAGGCTGTGTTTCTTTTGATTTATTGATAATCACCACTGTCCACGACTGAATCATGTTCAGCCAAAGAGCTATATTTATTTTGAGTGATATGTATGTTCATACCTATACTGTGCCTGTTATGTGCTATTCACTTTCACACTGTTGCTAAATATATATTTTGTTGAACACTCTTCATATCGCAGTCCTGCAAAGATGACAGAAAATTTACTCACGATTGCTTTCCTGCGGCAAAACATGAGAGCAGTTTTAGCTTTTTAGACCAAACATCTAATGGTGAGTGAGAGCGACCTGGACACATCAGTGAATAAAATGATAGCATGAGAACTCTGTTTCATCTGTATCATCTCAGTGAGCTTTTATGAGGATTTATGCATGTGCAGTGGGGAGAAATTTATTTGGTAACACTTTATAATAACTGCACGCTATTAATCATTAGTTCAGCATTAGTAAAGAGTTAATTCAGCATTTATAAAGCATTAATAGACATTAATAAGCAGTATATAAATGCAGCTATAAATGCTTTATTATTGTTTTAAAAGCTTATCTGTAATGTGTTTAATAATTGTATTTTCATACTTTATTAATGATCAATTTATCATTTCTAAATGAAGTATAGCATTATTTGCAAACCGGTTATTTAGGAGTTGTCAGTGGTTCATAAGATCACTTAGAAAGTGTGATTAAATGATTAATAAACTATTTAAATGTACATTCATACATCATATTATTCAGACATATAGTAATAGTTACTTAGTGTGTTAATAAATGGTTTATTAACATGTATTTCTACTGTAATTCAGGGTGAATTCAAGTAGTTATAAAGCATTTAGTAGTGGTCAGTGAACTACTTTTGTGAGCTCATCTAAAGTGAGGACTAGTTATGCCTTGTAAAGCATTAATAAAGGAGATTTAAAGACTGTTAAATATTTTTTATGTTCTGTATCACTGTGTTGTGTTTGTTTCCTTTCTCTGTTTAGAAGATAACTGAGCCTTTAAATCTCCTTTATAAATGCTTTACAAGGCATAACTAGTCCTCACTTTAGATGAGCTCACACAAATAGTGAACTGACCACTACTAAATACTGTATAACTACCTACATATACTACATTTACTCACACTTAAGTGATCTTATGAATCACTGACAACTAAATAACTGCTTTGTAAATAATGCAATACTTCATTTAGAAATGAAGGACAGTAAGAAACTGTCCCAGAACTAGCTACAAAGCTAAGTTTCATCTGCAGTCCCTGGGCTGCACACATTTTACAATTTAAACATTTCAATTTAAACATTTGGAAAACGCTAGAAAAAGCTAATGTGGACGGAGAGCGTTTTGAAACGAAAATGGCGTTTTAAAATGCATCTGTATTAATGTAGACGTAGCCTAAAACAAGGAAATTCCAATGCTATCTCACGACCAATTCGTACAAATTCGCATGAGTGAGTACGAGGTGACTAATTCAATTCGTATGAATTCTAAATTAATTCTAAACAAAATTCATACGAATTCTAAACGAAATTCGTACGAATTCAAAACTCCAGTGATGGGCAGGTTTAGGGGCGGGGTCAGGGGTAGGTCATTCGTACGAATTCATACGAATTGGGCAACTCGTTAAATATGTACGATTTAGCAAACATTGTACGACTTCGTATGAGTGAGGTCGTTTGAATTAGTTTGAATTGCCGTGAGATCGGGTTGGAAATTCACAAGTTCAATTCACCTTCAAATGCAAGGAACGGCATCTTTCTCTTGGCATCTGTTTGTGTAGAAGGGAAGATGGATGAGGCCGAACACACAGCAAACCTTTAAAAACAACAACCTTTCACTGCCAGGAGGTTGAAGAGGGGAAGATGCTTCTCATCTGCTGACTGCCTTCTGGTGTCTGAAGGTCATGATGCTGAATGTTCATGTTTGTTTACAGTTCACTGCCCAGTTTGTGAGATGTTATGAAAGGTAACCAGCCCGGTCTTACAGCATAACCATGATCCAACAAATCTAATGCAGTTTCAGGATCAACAAGGGTGTTGATCCATGCACAGCCCATTCTCCGTGTGAATAAAATTGAAAGTGTTTCATTTCATGCATTCACTTTCTCAGACACTGTACAAGCACATGGTAAATGGTTTCATGACTCGAGCAGTTCGCCATCGTGAACGGAGTAAACTGGTGCTGTCAAGAGCTCACGGGTCATCCATTTACAATCTCGCCCGGAGCAAGAGCGCAGACTCATCCATTTCACATTGTGATTCCTTTCATAATGACAGTAAAACATCTTTTACCCTTTTGCCTTCCAGGATCTTAAATAGATCGAGAGAAGTGTGAGTAAACATCCAAAGAAGAGGGAAAGTCATAATAGGGGCGAAACGTCTTGTTGTTGCATCTTTCATCACGCGTTTAACAAACGAGTCAATGTTTGTTCTGTAGGACTCGCGCTGCTGCGATAAGAAATTTCAGTAATCATTTTAAATGGATGGGATGCTTGAGGCCAGGGTTTGTGCTGGAGACATTTTAATAAGCCCGTCCACTAGCTTCATTCATCTTAAATAATCCTCTTGCCTTAGAATATTTGTGAAATATGATTTCATATTTCCCACCAAAACCCAGAAACATTTCTGATTATTTCCAGTGTTGAAAGACAACTGTTCTGCTTCATATTTTTTGGGAAACCGTGATACACTAACATTGAAAAGTTTGGGCTAAGTAAGTATTGTTGTAGCACTTTATTTTACTGTGTCCTTGTTGCATGATATAGAATAGCTACAAATCACATGCAGCTATTCCTAATTAACACTACTCAGTACTTAATGAGTAATTACACTGTAACAAGGACACCTTCAGATAAATTAAAGTAATACTTTCATGCAGCAAGGACACATTTAATTGAAAAATGTTCAATCGTATCACGGTTTCCTTAAAAACATGAACCTGTGTAATGAGGTTTAATAAAATACAGAACTAGAAATTCAAACTTTTTTCAGACTGTTTCAAGCGTAAAGTTTAGCAAACAATAATAATTGGAGCTCTGGCATGCAACTGTCAAAATTAACAAGCACTGTTCAAACTTTAGTTGGCAGTGATTTATTCAGGAGTTTTACTGTATGCTTATTTAAAACTTTTATAAATCAGAGATGTCCCTGATCTAGGAATCCATACTTCACTGCCTATTGAAAAG
This sequence comes from Vimba vimba, assembly GCA_022828995.1. Classification (NCBI taxonomy): domain Eukaryota; kingdom Metazoa; phylum Chordata; class Actinopteri; order Cypriniformes; family Leuciscidae; genus Vimba; species Vimba vimba. The sequence goes on along the minus strand of CM040820.1, from coordinate 48,219,972 downwards.
CACTTAATATACAGCCATATAAATTATTGATTATTCTGCATGGAAAAACCACCCACTGCATTAATCTTGTATGCTGCAGCGCTCCTGACCAGCTTTAATCAAGTCAAGCTGTGTCAGAAAGCAGAGTTTGAAGCTCTCCTTTGGCCTTATACATGAAATAATGTATTTCAACAAGACCATGACACAGTTCGTAGATTGAACCCCGAACCGCCGTGACCCTAAACGCATTAATCGCTGTCAAAGCAGTGGTGTACAGATCACACAGACGACAGGCCAGATCGACCCAAACAGAAATGTGTCCCAAAAAAAAAAAAAAAAATCTTATTCAAATTTGAAACCCAGTTATATAGTCTAGTTCACAAATATCACAGAATTAACATTTTGATTTTGTGATATTTGGAGAGGAGACAGAGTGATGAAGCCAATCAGTATGTATGGGGATGTATTAGGAGGCCATGATGGACAGAGGCCAATTGGCAAATTTGGCCAGGATGCCGGGGTTACACCCCTACTCTTTTTTCCGAAGGACATCCTGGGATTTTTAATGACCACTGAGAGTCAGGCGCTCGATTTAACGTCTCATTCGAAGGACGGTGCTCTTTGACAGTACCCCATCACTATACTGGGGTGTTAGGACCCACATAGACCACAGGGTGAGCGCCCCCTGCTGGCCTCACTAACACCTCTTCCAGCAGCGACCTAGTTTTCCCAGGAGTCTCCCATCCAGGCACTGACCAGTCTCAGCCCTGCTGAGCTTCAGTGGGAGACCAGTCTTGGGCAACAGGGTGATATGGTGCTGCTATATACTTAATGCAGATAGTGGCAGATTATCTTTGCACCTCAGTGTATTGTAGTACTTCATACAAAACAGTGTGTCATAATAACATATTCAGTGTATATGGTGATATTTATTAAAATCATAAATTGATGCTGTCTCATAGGGACATTACGTGTCCATGTCCCTAAAGCCCTCACCAACCCCTAACTATGGAACCCCTAAAGGGACATGGTGATGGGAAAAAAATATGACATGGGAGCAAAAATTATCTATCTCATATTTTTCCCATCACAATCCATACCTACCCCTACCCATTAAAGAGTTAGTTCACCCAAAAATGAAAATTCTGTCAGAAATTACTCACCCTTATGTTGTTCCAACCCCGTAAGACCTTTGTTCATCGTCGGAACACAAATTAAGATATTTTTGATTAAATCTGAGAGCTGGCTCACTCCTCCATAGGCTTCTAAGGCATTATAACTTGCTGGCCCAGAAAATGTATTAAAGACATCGTTAATATAGTCCAAGTGACTACAGTGGCTCAATCTTAAGTTTATAAAGCGACGAGAATACTTTTTGTGCACCAAAAAAAAAAAAAAAATAACGACTTTATTCCACTATTCATTTCCTTCTCTCTGGGCCTCGAGTTATTTCATGTAGTATAACTACACAGCGCATCTGGGTTGTACGTCACACGTAGGCTCACTATTGGCCGACGCTGGTCATGTGTGTGATGCGTGTGACGTGCAACACAGCTGCGCTGCGCTAAAACACTATGTGAAAAAACTCGAGGCCCAGAGAGAAGGAAATGAATAGTGGAATAAAGTCTTTTTTTTTTTTTTTTTTTTGCGCACAAAAAGTATTCTCGTCGCTTTATAAACTTAAGATTGAGCCACTGTAGTCACTTGGACTATATTAACATTTTCTGGGCCAGCAAGTTATAATGTCTTAGAAGCCTATGGAGGAGTGAGCCAGCTCTCAGATTTAATAAAAAATATCTTAATTTGTGTTCCGAAGATGAACGAAAGTCTTACGGGGTTGGAACAACATGAGGGAGAGTAATTACTGACAGAATTTTCATTTTTGGGTGAACTAACCCTTTAAACACTTCATTCCCACTGATAAATTAGACACTTTATTTCCACTTTTCGAATATTTTCTCATTTTTTATTTAAAATGAATGCCTCCAGAGCTGATACGCGATGGAAAAGGGAGACAAATGAGTAAAAGTCGGATTTGAACTCGGTCAATCACGTCAAAACGCCACTCTTTCTGTTATCAGACAGGTTTCTTTTGTCATTTGGGTCAATCAGACAATGGTGGGCGGAGTCACTGTCAATAGCCTCTGCCAATAAGGCGGGTGATTTGCACTTGGTGTAAATAAACAATTAGTTGTTGTTATTTTAATATTCCATTTACACTTAATGTTGACACATTTTACAGTTTAATGAAGTAGACGTGTATTTACTCTTTCAAAAAGTTGACCAATTCCATTCTAAATTGTATTTTAACATTTTCAATATAATGATTCTCATTAAGTTATAGTATTTTTAAGTAATAGTATTCCAAAATATGGAAAACTGATGTTATTTTTAATAGTTAACTTATTTTTTCAGATCATCAGTCAATAAAGCTCTGCATGTCTTGTCATATTTTTCAGTGAATGGCAAACTTATATAATCCATGACAATACTACTAGTGTGATTTGTAATCTCAGCGGGTGCTGAACGTTTCAGAAATTTGACTTGCATTGTTGAAATACCTGAATATGTGACAGTGTATAACCAATGTGAAGATCCAAAAGAAAAACTCCTGCACAATGACTAATTGGATTCTCATTAGCATAAGTTATGTTTGTAACAACAGCCCGTTTTGGTGATGCTTGAGAGAGAGATTTCACAGAGTGTTGCAAGTCAACATTAGCAGTCAGAGAAATATGGAGCTAATTAAACAGAGTAATTGCATTTGGAGGAAACGGGCGTAATGTGTGGAAAAGAACAACAACAAAACTAACTCTCCAAGCCACCAGAACGGGAAGTGTCTCTCTCTCTCTCTCTCTCTCTCTCTCTCTCTCTCTCTCTCTCTCTCTCTCTCTCTCTCTCTCTCTCTCTCTCTCTCTCTCACAGTTTCTTGTGACAGTAATCGTATTGTGAGGGAAAAAAAAGTAGTTACTGTCTCTAAAAGAGCTCTTATCATGTACAACACATGGATGTGCATTAGAGACAGAGAGCGCTCTCGTGAAGCATCAGGAGGTCTTTGATGTATTTAATCCAAGAGAAAGAAAGAAAAGAAATGTAATGCTTTCATGCAGTCAAACTCATGTCTGAGGTTAGAAACTCATCCTGACATTCACTAAATCCACAATACGACCACATTTTTATTATGCATAAAACATGCCGATTTCAAAGGGCGCCTAACAGTTTGAGCCAGTTTTGGTGAATATTTTTGATTAATTGGTTTAATTTCACATGATTACGTTAAAGGAAGTTCCAAGAAAAGCATTTTTTTTACTCACTCTTGTGTCATTCTAATCCCTATGCTCTTCTCTTCTCTGATGACGAGGGCGGGGCAACCTGTCACTCACATGAGATCCACCAATAGCAAACCACAACCATCCAATAATCCAATCAATTCCCCACAGACAAAATCAAGCCCCGCCCACATTTGTTCTTGTTCCAGAAGCATTTCACTCTGAAATACGACACAAATGGGGAAGAAAAGACACTTTCATGACTATGTTTCTAAACACACATTTAAAAAGTGAACTTTGTAATAATGTCAAATTAAAAGTTTTGTTTAGAATACATTTTAAATCATTATGTTGTTATAATATGTTGTCGTGTTTTAAAGAGCTACACTTATTTTGATGTGTTGACTAACAGACTAAAGCTCCTGGAAAACGGCATATTTTAATTCCAACTTCATCACTACAATTGTGTAATTAACAAACATATGACATACAAGTTTTAAATGACATTAAAGCATATTTTAGTTTTAATCATATTTTTATTTGTAAATTCATGTCAGTACATTCGTCAGTAACTTTAACTGTATTTCATATAATTAACAGAAGTAATTATTAAATTATAAAGTTAAGTCCTACTTACAGTAAGTGGGTCAAAAAACAATCTAATGCTCAGCTAATTGCATTTAATATAAATATAAACTATATATTTTCATTTAATTGAACATAACATGCAATTAAGTCTCCGAAAACATTACATTCTTTTAAAATGTATTATTACTGTAATAGGTACTCTTTTAAAAAGTGTGCTAAAGTACTTCTTTTTTCACAAGGGTTCTGAAGTCCTATGTGTGACTAACAGTATGAAAATACAAAAGTCTTTATTCACTGAAAATTTGCAGCTCTCAAAACATAAACTCTTGCCGCATTACATTTGTTTCGAGAGCCAAAACCATTTAGTTTCATTGACGTCCAAGTCCATCCTGATGCGACATATCTTGACATGCATGTTTGAAAGTGATATGGTGGAGGTGATCATTGTAAGGAAAAGTAAAAGCCTGTTCTTCACACAAAGTTACTGTATGCACAGACACGTGTCAAGATTTCTCAAGATGGATTTGAAATCTCGAATGTCCACAACAAGCCTTCTGGTCACTGCCCATTTCAACAGCTCCATCTGCCTTTTTCACTGAGGCACAAAAAAAACAAAACAAATGTTCTCGCATTGACTCAGAAAGAGGGACTTGATAAATACACTTATCTTCTCATTTGCAAATTAAATGGCATTTGCCCTTCGCTGGGTAATTTCGTTCCAGCTGGGCACAGACGCTGAATCCCTCTCCAGTGCAGACAGACAATTTCATTATTTCCCAACGCCACCAGCTGTAAATTCAAACTTGAGAGCAACCACACGGAGAGGCCTCAGGCAGCGACAGCGACCCTCATTCTGTCTATATAATCCACGCCACCGTCATTTCATTCAAAATAAGACTTGTGTTCAGACGGAGAGTGGAATTATGGTATTGTGTTTTGTTATGTGAAGGTGGAATTGTCCCTTTTATTATATCTAGAATGCTTCATATTGTTCATCAGTTGGCAGCATGGCTATACATCATCTTGAAAAGTCACCAGTTTGCAAGCTCCAAAACCATTTCCTCAAAAGCATCTAGTTTATTTTAAAGTATTTTAACCAAATGCATTGACTTCAGATTCCTGATTAGCTGGGGAATTCCTGCACTTTTCAAAGTATTTCTTTAAAAAATAAAATAAAATAAAAACTGGTCAGGTTCAAGCACGTTGACTTTAAGGATCTATTCGCTCCGTGCACAATAGAGAGCCTAAGTCCCTCCCCTTCCGGTGGAACACCATGGGACCTTAATTCGGAAAAATATTGTATGGTAGTCAATGGCGAGAGACAACAAATATTTTGATCTCGTTTGAATTGTGCCCTGAATTACACATATGATGTTTGTCAATTTAAAAGATACATTTAAAGTCAAGAAAGTCGCAGTTTGATGTAAAACTGTTGAGGTATAAGACTGTGAAAATACGTAATTACAAAGACTACAAACTCAAAAGGCACATGTGACGTCATACCTTTTCTCTCAATGAATGAAGCTAACTTTACTGAAGCTAACGTCTGTCATTTTTTCTACACTGTAAACCCAGATTTTGTTTCTAATTAAACTTACGAGTAATCGTTACTTATTCTTTTATGTTTAGTAAAAACCTGCTATCATTACTAAACAACATTAGTTGTTTGCACTATTTAGCTGAAAGATTCATTGCACTAATCATGTTAAGCTGAGATAACTCGCTATGTTAAGCTTCTGTAAGGGAGGGGCGTGGCCTATTTAAACAGGTGACAGTGCGCAGAGTGCGCCATTTGAAGTTTGAACCGAAGAGTCGAACATTACCAGCTTAACTTATTACTAAACAGACTGACTTTATTTCTGTCAGACGTCTACAAAAGATCTTGTTGAGAATCAACAGAGGTTTAGATGTTGATTATTTATTGTTTCATTTGTAGTCACCATGATGGTGAAAGGTGTTGGCTTTAGTTGGGCTCTTGCCTTTGATATTTAAACATTATATTTACTCTGGCTGGTTTAACTAAGTTTTAAAGGCACAATAGTTATAGCAAAAAGCCAAGAGTAAAGTGATCAATTGACTATAACTGTCTATTGATGTTGTTATCAATAGAGATTGTAAGTCACTAAAGTCAGTAGCACTTGACTTTTCCTGTGATTTTACAGCAGGAAATCCAACAGAATTGTATATGAATCTCATCAATGGTGACACTTGCAATGCATGCTGGGTACCCAATAAACATATTATCCTAAACCATGTAAATACAACATAACATGTTTAGCTTCAGCTTGTGTAAAAGGTTAGGGTTATATGTTAATACAACATAACATGTTTAGTTTCAGCTTGTGTAAAAACTAAAGTGGTATAAGGCAACGGGTTTCCTCGCGATTTGCGAGTAAAGTCAACTAATTCGGGTTAAGAGTGTATAGTTATACGTTATAATCGTAACGTTACGCCGTCATGCCTGAGTGTTTTGTACCAGACTGCACACATATGAGCAACGGATGGTGACGTACATATAGTGCGAGACGAGCGATTTTCACATAAAACTAAATGTTACTCTTCTGTTTTATGACAAACTGCGACTTTCTTGACTTTCATAATTATCTTTTAAATTGACAAACATCATATGTGTAATTCAGGGCACAGTTCAGACGGAATAAAAAGATAAGTTGTCTCTCGCCTTTGACTACCATACATATTTTTTCCGACATAAGGTCCCATGAGCCGGAAGCGGAGGGGAGGGACTTAGGCTCTCTATATGGCGTTGACGTTCGAACTTGAGTGTGTGGGCCAGTACTTCCAGTGAAAACTTCCGGTGATCTGACAGCGAGAGACAACAGCGACCGAGTTTCATTGCCAGAGATAATTTTTCACAATGAGTGTTTTTAGGATTCAAAGAAGTCAGCTTTCATGCATTCCCCGTTACCGCTGCGGTACGGGCTGAGTGGATGCAGAAGATCCGGAGGGATGACTTCAATCCGACCAAATTTTGAAATGCATATAATTTTCAGTGTATTTCACCTGTGCGTGTCTATGCTTTATATTACTGCATTTATTTTGTGCAGTTGAGATGAGTAAAGACCATCTGTTTCATAAATCATTATCTGTCTGGTGTTTATAAGCAGCACATACAGTATTGTACTACGTGTGAACTATACACAAACTTACCTATATTAAATTGTTTGTGGTACCTACAGTTAAAAATGTAAATGTAAAATATGTGATGATAATATTGATCAAGCAATTGATGTAAGTAAGTGAAAATATATGCGCAGAATTGAGAAAATAGTATTTATGGAGATAAATTGTAGCCTATCACAGGGCAAACGTGTGAATGTTCACGGTGCATTTTATGCAAACAACTCTAATCGTAGTTGTAACTTTATATTTACAGTAGGCATAATTGTCATTGCGTATGTGTATGCAGCATGAGTCAAATACAATCTTCTGTTCGTGAACAGTTGTGTTTCATTCATTAATCTGACTATGCATCTGTGTATTTAATTGCCATTGGCTCGTGTGATAGTAATATGGATCTTAGTAGTATTTTAAGTGATATAATTGATTCTATTAACAACTATAAGAGATCATTTTCGGCTTTCTCCGGCTCCCTGCACCGGGCGTAATGCGAAACCAGAAGTGTCTACCCCCACACTCGCTGATCGGAAATCCAACATGGCGGCCACGTGCAACTAGCCTATTATGCTTCAATTCATGTTCATCTTTCTTTAGTGTGTAATGTTGCTGTTTGCAGGGGCGGACTGGGACCAAAAACTGGCCCTGGATGTTCTGGCCCACATCATAACACATAGCTCATTAATCTGCAGAATAATTTTTAACACCACTTATAGCATAAAAATATAACACAATACAAAAATAAATGCTATTTAAACATTTATTTTAAGTAACACAACATATATTAGGTCATATTTGTAAAATCAAAGGGAAACAAACAGAAGAACATTAAGACATACAACATTATTAATAAGACAGTAAATCAGCTAGTCCGGGGGTATCATCTTGGTGTAGTGTAAGATACACCACTCAGCTCTACAACTCCTGAATCAAGATTAAAACTATTTTGCATTAACACGAATCCTCATGGCATACTATTAGGCTATCATGTGACATTAATCTTGCTTGATGTCCATAGGCTTCATGGCGTCTTCTGGGAGCAGGTCAGCAGAGTTTGATGAGGATGAGGAGGAGATGGTGTGTGCGTGTGTGTGTGTGTGTGTGTGTGTGTGTACATTTGAAAGAGTTTGTGTATGTGTATGAGAAACAGAGTTTGTGAGTATAAGAGATGAAAGGATTCCTGTGAATGATACAAAACAGATTAGGGATTATTCAGCATTATCTGTAATATATATTTGTTAGTGTAAAGTAAAGTGTAAGTAGTCAAAGACAAATAATCGTAATACTCATAAAACCTGCCCAGATAACCACATGGACAAAAAGGTGCAAACTTATTGTGTAAGATGTGTTGGTCCTATCCGCAATGATCATAGCTACACAATCTACAAAATTTAGTAGCAAATTTAAATGTCTCTCTAACACTATAATACGCAGATTATCTTCATTGTAGTCTTGATTCACAAGATTTCACAATATTCCTAATTTAAATAATTCATACGCAGAATAAAGGGGCGGGGCCTGGTCGAGTTAGTTAGTAGTGTGTTAAACTGGCGGTTATGGGAAGGGGCGGGACATTTCCCAAACACACTCAAAGCGCTTGACCAATCACAACACACTGCTCCAGCCGACCAATCAGAGCACAGTGTGCTTTTCAGAAGGAGGGGCTTCAAAGAAGACATGAAGTAAACAGAGCGTTACTGACAGACTGGGAAGAGAGGAGCCGCAACAATGGAGAATATGAGGAGAATAATCAACATTCAAGCAGGAAAACCTGTTCTAGTAGAGGGCAAACTCAAGACTTTATAAAAGGACATAATAGGTACTCTTCAATAATTACCACTTGATTGATTATTTGCAAAGGAGGGAAATAATAGTATATCTAGTGTTTAGTGAGTTGCATGACAAATTGTATTGAATGTGCACTTGTAGTGTGCTTCAAATCTTGCAAGACTAAAACCGTACTTACAGATAACATGATATGAATTAAACAAAAGGCCACTTAAGTGCACTTAAAGAGAGTGCATGACATGACAATGTTTCTTAACAAACTTTTAAAAGTGTGCTCTGTAATAATGTCAAATGAATAGTTTTACCACACCAATCAGCCCACTTGTATTGATACTCTTGTAAACTGAATGTGAATTAAAAGTATATTTTCCGTGCTTCATCCACCATCTCTTGGTTTGTTTTCAGTGAGCTCAGAGTGTGAAGCGACAGACACTACAGGCTGTGGTCTTTAGCATCTTGTTAGAACAAAATGTGGTGTTTTAGAAGAGTAATGCTGGTTTAGGGAATGCTAGTGTGGAAACAAGAAGTATGAAAGTTAAACCTCTTTGCGGACAACAAAACTCACCACACACGTAATGTCTTTTCTCCTCTTTTTGCATATTAGACAATTGGACATGCCTGATATTGCAAACAATTTCAGAATGAGAACACGAGCCACAATTTACAGCATGAACAGGCACCGTTTTTAAAAGCTTTTTGGTTATTTCTGAAAATTGCAAGTATGATGGAAATACACAATGTAATGATTACGACAGTTTCTTCTGCTGAAAGCATATTCTAAGAGCTCAGAAGTTATGAAGAAGTTTAATTCCCATAGAAGTTTCAAGGAAACACACTGTCTCTAACAAGCACACGTCAAAGCTTTACAGAGACTCAACGTGACTCAAGGTGAAAGTGTGATGTTCGGTGGTTCTCATTTCAGCGACTTTAATTGAAAAATTGTGAAAGCATGAAGTTTAATGGAATCAACATGTTTCACCAAAAGATGTCCTTCAAATCAAAAACCTCCGGAGACCTTCGACTTCTTGCCACATACGTATATGTTTCTTTAAAATGCTCTGAAAAGATTTTAACCCTTGACATGCAAAGCAAATACATACAATGCACAAATGTTGAGTCATTCCTGCTGTATTTGTGCATTATGAATATGAAACTCCTAATTACTAATTAAACCCACCTAAACCATTTAATCAAAGTATTCAGGTTTACTTGAAAAGCCTTTCCTCAGTATATAATAATAAATGTTTCGTGAGCAGCAAATCAGCATGTTTCCGAAGGATCATGTGACACTGGAGAAATGATGTTGATTTTCAGCTTTGCATCACACGGATAAATTACATATACATAATTACATAGAAAACACATGTTTTTACTGTATTTTTGATATTGATAATTGGTATTGGTACTTCTCTCTGAAAATAATCTGTGATCAAACGCCCATTACTGCAGTTTTTCCCCTCACACTTGATGTAGGTGTCCTGTAAGACCTTTGCCTCCCTCATCCTGAGCAAATAAATCAGCTAACAAGCATCTCATTAGCCCCGTTTCCCTCTGAAGTGAGAAGTCCTTGTTCTGTTAAGTGTTTGCATACCCGCCTCTCTCCGTCTAACCGTCTGAAAGCGGAATATCTGCTTTTTCATGACCCTATATGAAGATTGCGTGTGCATCTACTGTAAGTGGAGCATTTTGAGGCTCCGTGAAGCTATTAGCAAGAAAACGGCTCGAGTAAAAACCAAGGCCGACATGTATTTTCTCAGCTATTTTTAGGTCACCCTCAGAAAAACAACATAAATCATCACTCGAGCAGGCCAGAGATAAATATTAATTTGCTGTCAAGGACAGGTAAATGTATAAGGATTGTCGCTGCAGTGCCATTGAAGGGAATAGCCAGTCACCAATAGTTAAGTACAATTTATGGGCCTCCGTTCAAGACTCGGCGCTTCTGCTTTGAAAGACGCCTCGGCTCTGGAGGTGAACTGGTTTGACACAGACTGCGAATATTCTAAAGTTGGCGGTGTAACAGGGAAGCTTTTTCTCGGCGCGTTCTCCCTGTGGATTACCTGTCACGGCCTGTAGGTTGATGCAGGAGAACACTGTGACAGGGAGGACATCACGCACTGACCAGGGTCTGAACCCCTGAGAACACAGACAGAAAGCAGGCATAAATTACGCCGTCCGTGTGTTCATGTCGCATCTGGGTCGCGTGTCAGTCAGGATTTCTCTGACCGCAGCAAATTACTGTCGTTTGTCTTTGAGGAGCTAAACGGCAGAATCACACACCTTACAGATAAGAGCAGATTTATTAACTGGCCGCCTCCGCATCTGTCTGGATTCATAACGACAGTTACAATGCATTATAATACTTGCCTGTTTGTGGTTAGAACTTTTAAGAGTGCAATGCATTATATAGGGTATTCTTAATGCATTAT
>CM040820.1:48163784-48203784 GCA_022828995.1 Vimba vimba | reverse complement strand
CGCTCAACAGTTGCGTCAGTAGTACGAATTTTCCGGCAAAACAACAGGTGAGATGATCCATATTACAGTACAATACAATATGTCTACATTTTGAAACCTATTACAGTTTTTCAATTGTTTACACGCAATTTTGAAAACCGGGTTCTTTTTTTCAAAACAGAATCACAATTATCCAAACACCACACTCAATTTGCATAATTCCTAGATTGTTTGCCAAATGAAACACTTCAGTCAAAACATATACACATATTTGTGAAAATGCTATTAGTTTTCATTTAACCAACACAGTCCTCAATGATCAGACACTATTGCAGACAGTTACACACAGCTGTGATAAATATAAAACACATTTGTAAAAAAAAACTAATTTTAGGAAATAGCATGTGCTAGATTTTTGGCCAGACATTGTTATGTAAGGTATAATTTAGATAAAAAAAAAAAAAAATACAATAGTGACATACCCACAACATTCTTCATGATTAGTTTGAGATATAGGGAGAATGTACACAAATAGGCCTACTATAAACTTACAAAGCACTGCACAACACTGATGCTGCAGACTGAATATTTCAAGTATTTATTTCAATACTTACACAGTATTTCTTACCATAATCAGTTACAGTAATCAACCAACAATGAAATCAATGAAACAAATAAAATCTGTAGACAAATAAAAATTACTGCATGAAGTACATACACTTTGACTCTGAAGAAAAACTACTGTAAAAGCAACAAGAATACTGTAACTATTCACCATCTCTCCGTCTGGCTGGATCAGGCCATAAGATTTCATCCACATAACAGGCTATGTCTTCAATGGCATAAGTCCTTCCCTACCTCTTCCTCTACCTAGGCCTCTTCCTCTACCTAGGCCTCTTCCTCTACCTAGGCCTCTTCCTCTATCTCCTTCTTCTCCTCTTCCTCTATCTCCTTCTTCTCCTCTTCCTCTACCTGGGCCTCTTCCTCTATCTCCTTCTTCTCCTCTTCCTCTACCTGGGCCTCTTCCTCTACCTCCTTCTCCTCTTCCTCTACCTGGGCCTCTTCCTCTATCTCCTTCTTCTCCTCTTCCTCTACCTGGGCCTCTTCCTCTACCTCCTTCTCCTCTTCCTCTACCTGGGCCTCTTCCTCTATCTCCTTCTTCTCCTCTTCCTCTACCTGGGCCTCTTCCTCTACCTCCTTCTCCTCTTCCTCTACCTCCTTCTCCTCTTCCTCTACCTGGGCCTCTTCCTCTATCTCCTTCTTCTCCTCTTCCTCTACCTGGGCCTCTTCCTCTACCTCCTTCTCCTCTTCCTCTACCTGGGCCTCTTCCTCTATCTCCTTCTTCTCCTCTTCCTCTACCTGGGCCTCTTCCTCTACCTGGGCCTCTTCCTCTACCTCCTTCTCCTCTTCCTCTACCTAGGCCTCTTCCTCTATCTCCTTCTTCTCCTCTTCCTCTATCTCCTCCTTCTCCTCTTCCTCTACCTCCTTCATCTCCTCTTTGAGCTCCCCCTCTCATTCTCACTCTTCTTCTTTTTCTTCTAGCTCCTTCCATTTTTGTTGAAGACAGGTGAACTCACCTGCTGCCTTTTATTGCACATCTGAGTGCTGCGTTTTCAAATTAGCACATGTGTGCTTCCACACCTGGTGGTTGTGTTTATCCAATTCGTTCATTAGTGTTGTCATTGGCAATCCGGGGCTTTGTAATGACAAGGAAGTAACCTCACAATCCTTAACTGTGTCTATGGTGTAAAAATGTGTGTAGAGTTTTACAAATCACTGTGTGTAATGTTTTGCAAAAAGGGTGAAGCAGACATTGTGTGTAATGCTGTGCAAATCTGTGGAGGTGTTTTGCTCCTTGGAGTAGAATTTTGCAAATTGTGTGGAAATTTTTATTTTAGTGTGTAAACAATCGTAAAAAAACTGTAAAATACAGTAATTGTTGTGTTTTAGGATCCAAAGGTTGCCTCAGAGAGGAGGGAGAGGCAGAATCTTTTCAGATGTGCATGAAATGGCCATTGTTGACATGGTAATTGCCAACAATGCAATAAAACTGCGGGAAATTCGGGATAGAGTGCTGGGCAGACAGTATCACTTTTGGAAATGTGAATATGGTCAGCACAACAACAATTGCCAGAGTCATAGAGAAACATAAAATAAGGATGAAGCAATTGTACACTGTACCCTTTGAGGGAAACAGTGAACGAGTGAAAGAACTCCGGTATCAGTATGTCCAGGTAAGATGTCTGTTCAGTAACCAAACAGGGTACATACACATGCAGTTATGTAAATTACTGTAAAACTGTCTGTAATTTAGAGGGTAATGGAGATGGAAGCCAGCCGAACTCCACATACTTTTATCTTTGTGGATGAAGCTGGATTCAACTTGGCAAAAACACGATGCAGGGGAAGAAATGTGATTGGACAGAGAGACCGTGGATTTCCCCGGCCAGAGAGGAGCTAACATCACGATGTGTGCAGCGCTGTCCAATGATGGTTAGCTGTTACACAAACCACACATCGGCCCCTACAATACAGAGAGGCTTATTTCTTTTCTGAATGACCTGCATAATCAACGTGTGCCAGCAGAGGAGAGAAGGCGAGGGGCATCACACTGCCATACCTTCGCTGTTGTGTGGGATAATGTGGCATTCCAGCACTCTGTGCAGTCACAGACTGGATCGCTGAACATCCCAGGATGTCAGTATTATTCCTGCCTCCATACTCCCCCTTCTTGAACCCCATAGAGGTGTTTTTCTCTGCATGGAGGTGGAAGGTTTATGACCACCAGATGACTTTACTGGAGGTAATGAATGCAGGGTGTGGAGACATTTCTCCTGAAGACTGCCAGGGTTGGATTAGGCATTCCAGAAGATACTTTGCAAGATGCATTGCCAGAGAAGACATCAGATGTGATGTTGATGAGAACTTGTGGCCTAATGCAAGAGAGAGGGAGGACTACAACCTTCACAGGACTTTACAATGAGTGAATAGACTACACACGTTGTTGATGTGTTGACTTTTTTTTTTTTTTTTCACCTATTTACAGTATTTTCACAACATGCATGTTTTCTGAATGAGAATTTGTTGCCAGTGATTGGTGGAACGAGTTTATTTTGAGACATGTATGAAGTGTTTTGTTGGTCTGAGTGAGTTTTGGAGGTTAGATTAACTGTTTGGCCAAGTAATGCAGACTGTATTACAGTTTTTTACAATCGCTATGACAGTTTTTTCAATACATTTAACAAGTTTCCTAAACTCTTAACGCACCAACACACCTAAAACACACAATTGGCAAAACGGTTAATTTCATGCTCAAAATCACACATTGTAAACTAAACTCCAAAACTAATTTTCAAAATACAATTATACACTAACACAATACACAATGTCTAACAAAACACTGAAAACATGTTTCAAAATCAAATAATTATTCAAAACACTAACACGTGTTCTCTTCCAACAGGAACATTTAGTCAATCATAACACAATGTCATAAAAACACTATCATCAGCTGAAATTACAGAAACTGCATTATTTTACATGTGTCAGGTCTGCCCTTATACAACAGACAGTATATTGTATTGATCATAGATTGTGTTTTGCACTGCAGTTTTTTTTCTTTTGGAAGTCTCTATATTTTTGTTTTGTTTGTAATGTAAATGCATGCATTTTGTTGTTGTTGTTTTTTTGCAGCAGAAATTCAATACAACAAAATAAATGCCCCTTCTTAGAGTAGCTTTATAGAATGTATGGTTTGTGAAAAAAAGAAGACAGAGACAGAATTGCTGCAGTAACGGCTTTATTTGCAACAGGACATTTCTGCAAGATAACAAAAATATGCAATATAGCTGCCATTTACAGTATTACAGTACTGTATGTGAAAATACAAAATATACAAACAGAATAGGCCATCTTCTAATCTGCCCGGTCTTCTGCATTTGTCCACATGTTCTCATCCACATCATCGCATCTTAGGAAGAATCTTTTACAGTAACATGCCTTATCCTGGCAGTGTTCAGCTGTGTTGTCTTGGTATGCAGCATCTTTTGCATACAGGAGGGACATTTGGTCCTGTGGACTATGGTCAAAAACCTTCTCCAGGCGGAGAAAACTCCTCAGTGGGGTTGAGGAAAGGGAAGTAAGGGGCAAGGAGAATGGACATCATCCTCTGATGGGCTTCAAACCTGGCTGTGACTGCACAGGAATGGTGGAAGGCCACATTGTCCCATATTTGCATAACTTCAATCAGCTGTTTCTCACTAGCAATGGAATAATGGGAAAATACAAAATATACGAACAGAAAAAGCCAACCCGATCTCACGGGAAAACGTACAAATTCTACGAGGTGGCTATTTCGTATGAATTCATATGAATGACCTACCCCTGACCCCGCCCCTAAACCTACCCATCACGTGGGTTTAGACAAATCGTACAAATTTGTATGAGTGAGGTCGTACGAATTCGTACGAATTAGCCATCTTTTTATCATTCGTACGAATTGGTCGTGAGATAGTGTTGGAAAAAGCACCAGAAGAATTACAGTTTTTTACGATTGCTATGACAGATTTTTCAATACTTTTAACAATTTTCCAAAACTCTTAACACAGTTAGCACTACATCCGTCTGTGTAAGCTATACTATTAACACATTTCTTGTTGTTTTAACACAAAATGCATACAATTAACACAAATTTAAAATGCTTGAACTTCTTTTACACACAAGCTCAAACAAGAACAAAACAATGGATTTTTACTGCCAAATTTACCAGTGCTTTAACACTGTATGTCAGAACAGATAACAGCATGTTCTAAACCTAACCTTACAGGCTAAAGTCAAGGTAAACCGCTGCTTATATTGTGAATTGAAACACAAATATATCCCCTGTATTTTATTCTATTCTTACTGAGAAACAGCTGATAGAATTATGCAAATAATTAGAAGATGACTCTTTTTTTTTTTTTTTAATTTTTATTCTTCTGGTGCTTTTTCCAACACTATCTCACGACCAATTCGTACGAATGATAAAAAAGATGGCTAATTCGTACGAATTCGTACGACCTCACTCATACGAATTTGTACGATTTGTCTAAACCCACGTGATGGGTAGGTTAAGGGGCGGGGTCAGGGGTAGGTCATTCATATGAATTCATACGAATTGGGCAATTCGTAAAATATGTACGATTTAGCAAAAATCGTATGAATTCGTACGAATTAGCCACCTCATAGAATTTGTACGTTTTCCCGTGAGATCGGGTTGGCTTTTTCTGTTCGTATATTTTGTATTTTCACATTATTCCATTGCTAGTGAGAAACAGCTGATTGAAGTTATGCAAATATGGGACAATGTGGCCTTCCACCATTCCTGTGCAGTCACAGCCTGGTTTGACCCCATCAGAGGATGATGTCCATTCTCCTTGCCCCTTACTTCCCTTTCCTCAACCCCACTGAGGAGTTTTCTCCGCCTGGAGAAGGTTTTTGACCATAGTCCACAGGACCAAATGTCCCTCCTGTATGCAAAAGATGCTGCATACCAAGACATCACAGCTGAACACTGCCAGGATAAGGCATGTTACTGTAAAAGATTCTTCCTAAGATGCGATGATGTGGATGAGAACATGTGGACAAATGCAGAAGACCGGGCAGATTAGAAGATGGCCTATTCTGTTTGTATATTTTGTATTTTCACATACAGTACTGTAATACTGTAAATGGCAGCTATATTGCATATTTTTGTTATCTTGCAGAAATGTCCTGTTGCAAATAAAGCCGTTACTGCAGCAATTCTGTCTCTGTCTTCTTTTTTTCACAAACCATACATTCTATAAAGCTACTCTAAGAAGGGGCATTTATTTTGTTGTATTGAATTTCTGCTGCAAAAAAACAACAACAACAAAATGCATGCATTTACATTACAAACAAAACCAAAATATAGAGACTTCCAAAAGAAAAAAAAAACTGCAGTGCAAAACACAATCTATGATCAATACAGTATACTGTGTGTTGTATAAGGGCAGACCTGACACATGTAAAATAATGCAGTTTCTGTAATTTCAGCTGATGATAGTGTTTTTTTTGTCATTGTGTTATGATGGACTAAATGTTCCTGTTGGAAGAGAACATGTGTTAGTGTTTTGAATAATTATGTGATTTTGAAACATGTTTGCAGTGTTTTGTTAGACATAGTGTATTGTGTTAGTGTATTATTGTATTTTGAAAATTAGTTTTGGAGTTTAGTTTACAATGTGTGATTTTGAGCATGAAATTAACCGTTTTGCCAATTGTGTGTTTTAGGTGTGTTGGTGCGTTAAGAGTTTAGGAAACTTGTTAAATGTATTGAAAAAACTGTCATAGCGATTGTAAAAAACTGTAAAAAAAAAAAAAAAAAAAAAAAAAAAGAGTCATCTTCTAATTATTTGCATAATTCTATCAGCTGTTTCTCAGTAAGAATAGAATAAAATACAGGGGATATATTTGTGTTTCAGTTCACAATATAAGCAGCGGTTCACCTTGACTTTAGCCTGTAAGGTTAGGTTTAGAACATGCTGTTATCTGTTCTGACATACAGTGTTAAAGCATTGGTAAATTTGGCAGTAAAAATCCATTGTTTTGTTCTTGTTTGAGCTTGTGTGTAAAAGAAGTTCAAGCATTTTAAATTTGTGTTAATTGTATGCATTTTGTGTTAAAGCAACAAGAAATGTGTTAATAGTATAGCTTACACAGACGGATGTAGTGCTAACTGTGTTAAGAGTTTTGGAAAATTGTTAAAAGTATTGAAAAATCTGTCATAGCAATCGTAAAAAACTGTAAGAGTTTTGAAAATGTGGTTTCAGTATTGAACAATGCTTGTTTGCAATTGAAAACCACAAGCAACATAACTTACCAGTTTTGGAAATGTTGCTTTGAATTTATTGCACCAGTGTGTAAGACTGGTATAGTGTGTGTGTTTGTGAGGGCTTGTGTGTGGTGTCTAAGGGCAACGTTTGTTTTTTCAGCAAGAGTGAATGGTTTTGAGTGTAGAGCTTCATTTTGACCTGAAAATAGGATGTTTGAGACGTTATGGATTTGTGTTTATTGTTTTGAGAATACGAGGCATAGTTTCAAGAAATGTGTTTAAGCAATCGAGAAAAACTGTAATACTGACCTAGACAGGAATATGATCTTGGCAGTAATGATGATTTCAGACTGCTCATCTTGTATATTTCACATTTGTGAGTAGTTGAACTTAGTAAAAAGGCACTAATAGTCCTTCACGCTTAAAATCAGCAGTGTTCTTGTTGCAAACAAATACATGGACTATCATATGTAATTTAAATTCCATAAATTATTTGGTCACACTTTATATTAAATGGCCTTAACCATTTGATACAATTAACTTATTATGTACATACATGTTGGTGCATTGTAATTACATTTCAAGTACTTGCATTTAATGACCAATTTACACTTGTTAACTTTATCCTGAACCCAGCCATTACCCAAATCTCCAATCCCTAATCCTACCCTTTCTCCTAAACCTAACCAAAGCTCAAATTCATTAGCTGTGGGAATTTTCCAGAAGGAACATGTAGTTACACAGTAAATCCATAGTCTTGTAAGTATTTAATGTTAGTCCATAGCTGTCACAGTATAGGTACACAAATCACACGACACAGGAGATTAAGGAAAATAACAGTCTTTAATAATAAATCCAAAAGGGAACTCGGGAGAACACAACCACATTCAAACATAGACAACATGGGAACAAGAACTGAATGAACTGAGGGCTAATATACACAGAGGAAAAAAATAGTTAATTACTAAGACAACAGGTGGACGGAATATCTAATCAAGGGAACAAATCGACACACTCTTGGAAACTAGGTCACACCAGCAGACACGACCAGGGAAATCGGGACTAAAACACAATGAAACGTAATCAAAACAGAACATTCATGTTACGACGTCCTCCCTGGAAAGGCACGTTCTTGCGTCATAACGATCTTACTGAGGAGGGAGGGCGGAGGTTTCCGGAGGTTTCTGGAGGAGGATGCAGTGTAGGCAGGGGAAAGGGAGCCAGGGTTGATAACAGAGTGAAAGACCAGGGTGGAGACAGGAGCAGGATGAGTCTGGCTGAAAATGAGTCTAGCCAAGAAAGAGGCCTACGGCGTCATTGAGAGAGGGAGGAGCCAGGGTGGAGAAGTCCTCAACGACAATATTAGGACATACGATGGAGACGGCGCCGAAGGTGGTGAAGTCCTATGCTTACGTCATATGCTCTCAATGACAAATGCGGAAAAATTAGTTCATGCGTTCATGACATCAAGGCTAGATTATTGTAATGCTATTATGGGTGGTTGCCCTGCACGCTTAATAAACAAACTACAGCTGGTCCAAAACGCAGCAGCTCGAGTTCTTACCAGAACCAGGAAGTATGACCATATTAGCCCCGTTCTGTCAACACTGCATTGGCTCCCTATTAAACATTGTATAAATGTTAAAATATTGCTAATTACTTACAAAGCACTACATGGTTTAGCTCCGCAGTACTTGAGCGAGCTCTTAACGCATTATAGTCCTTCACGTCTATTGCGATCTCAAAATTCCGGCCAGTTGATAATACCTAGAATATCAAAATCGACTGCTGGCGGTAGATCCTTTTCCTATTTAGCACCAACACTTTGGAACAGTCTTCCTAACATTGTCCGGGAAGCAGACACACTCTGTCAGTGTGCACTTAGCATACACATAACACATTATAGACTTCTATAATTCAATGTCCTCAATGACAACATGGGGACGGACAAAGGATATGGTCCTGGAGATCACGACGGAGCCACAGCGACAACCGTCTGAGGGAGAACCGGGGTTCCAGAGGGCCGAGGCCGAGCCTGAGGGAGAGTAGAGCCAGACTAACTGGTGGAGAGATGGAGCACAGTGGACCGCTCGCAAGTCTGTGGTGCAGGCGAGGCGACGACCAAGGTGATGCTGGAGGATCGAGGGAGCCTGGTGAAGCCGTGAGGCCGATGGTCCCAGGTGGAGCCGAGGGAGGGAGGAAGGAGTCAGGGTGACAGGCTAAATTGGAGTAACAGGAACAGCAGCTGGAGGTGAAGCAAGGGGATCCACTCGTCTAGTAGAACCTTGATGACGGAAGGCCCGAGGTGGACCCACACCACAGAGGGGGAGGTCGATGAAGAGCCGAGGGGCTGACGGGAGACAGAGAAGATGGGGCTGATGGACTGGCAGATATCGGAAGAGAAGGAGAGAGAGGGAGGCTGGGTGGGAACTTTGGGAACACAGGAGACTCTGAGCTGGGCGGGACCAGAGGGAACAAGAGACACAAAAACATATCCTCTTCCAAATTGTTAAACAGTTCGGAGGTCAGTGACAGTTCACCCTCAATGGCTGGAATATTGTCGGGGATCCTATCCATTCCCTCAAACTCCACGGTGACTCATACAATAATGGATGATGTTGCCGGCTCAAACACCTTATCAAACATCTTGCGATGGCTTGCTTCAGTGGGATGGTGGCAGGTTGTTCTATGGGGGCTGTAAATGAGCATCCAGTCCAAATTCTCCACCAACAGCCTTTGTTCTGGGAGGAGGAGTTTCACTGGTAGGTCCATTGTTTTTCTGTAATGTTTCCGTGTTCTGTCACTGTATGTATCAAACAATGCAGGAGATTAGGAAAAGAGCAGTCTTTAATAAATCCAACAGGGAAAGGCCACCTAATATAAAAGTGTGACCAATTATTTAGACTTTACAGAGTTATGTTTAATATTAAGGTAGTGCACAAGCCTCTTTCACAGAAAAAAAAAAAACAGAACAAGAGCGAACAAACTCTAAAATAGCCTAGAGGCAGGATGAATAATTTTGCTCTAAAAGAAGCATCTAAAATAAGCCACACTGGTTCTGTTTCTCTTTAACAGGTGCCTCTGAAAAATTTACTCTGTAAAACTCTCCACCTAACAATATTGATGGCCATGTTCCTCCCTTACACATATTTACTATGGTTAATAGCAGGATTTTACTGAAACTACTGGTACAGTTTCTACAGTTATTGTTATGTTTTTAAAACCAAGAAGCGCTTCTGAACTGGCAATCAAGTAATAAGAGATACCTTCCTCTATATAAAAAAAAATAAACCATTAAAAATATTTGACCAGCCCGTTCTCACCCCAAAACGTCATATACTGACGGGTCTTGACCATACGTCAACATACGACGAAAAGGGTACCCCTATAACGTCAATATGAGACGAAGACATAAGCGCACCAGCAGCGCCTCCTAGCGGTACCCTAACGCATACCTATAACCGAACCGTCACACATGGACGTTAAAGGGGTACCCTTTTCGTTGTATGTTGACGTATGGTCAAGATCCGTCAGTATATGACGTTTTGGGGTGAGAATGTGTTGATTTGACAGGCTAAATTGGTGATATATCATATTTAATATTATATGAAAGCATTGTCACAGTTGTTCTTAATTTGATGCATTTTGGTTTCAGTTTCAAGTTTCAGTTTCCTTTGTTTCTGTTCTTGATTAATTAGCACATCTGCTTGTAGTTTGGTTCATTATCATTGTGTATTTAAGTTCCTCATTCCCTTCAGCTCTTTGTCCGGTGTTGTTTGTGCTAAAGCATGCGGATTCGTTGAAGTTACTCATTTTGAATTACGCAAGTTTTCTTTGTTTAATAAACTATTCTTCAATTTTGAATCTTCATTATGTATGGAGTAAAATTTGACAAATAAAACAACTGACTCCAAGCACAACTTTGCAGTATGTTTACAAAATATTTAACAAATGTTTTAATAATATTTCAATTAAGGTTGTAGATGTAATTTTTCATAGGCCAGACATCACTTTTGGCCTCTACAGTATTTATTATTTTTAGGATCTTGAAGCTCTCCTGTCCATAGCAGCTTTTTGTGCTCAGATATGATATACAAGTCATCTGTATTGGCCTATGTTGTCTGGTAAATGTGGTAAATTACATCAATTGTACACTCTAAATCAGAGTGCATTGTGGGAATGAATGAGTGAACAAATGTAGGTAGTGGAGTTAGGGTTATAACTGTTTTTTGTGGTGCTTTTTGGAGCTAGGAGTTTTTAGATCCATGGAAGAAATAAAGTTTTGAAAGACATGAGAGTAAGTAAATTACAAATAAATCATTTTCGATTGAACTATTCCTGTAAAGTTGTCAGTATGTTGGAGTCCAGTTGTGTTACATATGGTTGGCATGGCACATGACACACAGGTTAATCCTTCAACAGGTGGCCGTCTGTACGTAATGACCAGCACCTCCATTTATATCAGCTGAGTTTGCAGCATGAAGCCCATTACGATTGCTAATGCGAGCTGAGCACTGCACTCCCTGCAGCTCTGCTGTTCATTAAAAAGATTGTGCTAATCCAATGCTCTTTCATAATCACATATCAAAGCATCTCTATGAGGGAGATGAATTCGGTGCAGGCCGTCGGACAACATGAGGGGCATTATGGGTGCTGTGAAGGAGCTGGAGAAACAAATTACACCTATATTAAGCATGTTGGGGAGCTGATGCCATGTGTTTGGTTTCATTTAGGAATATTTTTTATTGATTAAATCTTATAATTTATGTCTAAATGTGAAGAGTGTAATTTCTGCACAGACGTCTTTTGCTGTTGCATGACGTGGTGAGTCAGGTTAGAAAGTTCTTAAGATCCATTTCCTTCACACTTTCATGCTGTTTTAACACGTGAACACACGTCTTCTTGTGTTGAAAGACCTTTCGTGTGCAGTTACAAGGTAGACCAGTTGGAATTCATATGCAACTACTGCGATAATGTTATCGTTGTCATTTGCATTAGAACAGAGATCTTTTTAAAAAGTATAACATCTGCCAAAATCAAAACCTGAATGATCTACAAAGCTAGTTTGACTGAAGCCTGTATGGTAAATTCTTAGGTTGAATTAACTTCAGAAGCTGTGGAGAAAACAATATCAGTGGCTGCAATAATAAATAATAAATAATAAAAAAATCCTTAATAAATCAAGGAATCAATAAATTAACCATTTGCCACTCTTGTCGACGGTGTGTGAATTGATAATTAAATATTTGTAATGTTCAATGAAGCTATTTTGGGATAATTTGTAATAAAATATTTATGGTTACACTTTATTTTAAGGTGTTCTTGTTACAGTGTAATTTAAGTACTGAACAGTTATAATAAGTTGCATGCACTAGTGTTAGGGTTTGGTCAAGGGTTAGTTGCATGCAATCATCATGAAGTATCACATGGATCAGTATCTTTGCTTGATCCTGACACAACATTCCAATCAATCAGACAAAGGACAAGTTTACAGTTAATGTCAAGTTTAGGCTTACAATCAGGGTTCGGTGCTTCCACTGTACATCTGTGTTTTTCACCTATCGCTTCCCTCTGATTTTAGGGATAATTTATGGGTAGGCTTAGGTTTAGGACTAGATTATTGGACAGGCATGCTGTTCCAGGATCAACAAAATATGATGACCCAGGAACTCTGCAAAATCAGGACATGCAACAAAGACATTTTATGTGTAAAATAAAATGTTACCAAATATATTTCTATTCCCATGGCAACAGAACTATTTAGGCATGCCTATTATTTTCATGCATATTTCTTACAAAAATGATGAGTCAGCCTCCGTCTTTCTGGTAATGGCATCTTTCACAAGAGACATGGTTATTGTATCCCTTTGATTTTTGCTTTGGGGCCTTAATGCAAGGAATATTCCACATATATGTATAGTTCTGGCCATCTAAACACATTTGATGGTAAACTTTACATGTGTTGAAAAGGATTTTAACTTAAATGGCCATTCTGTTTCCACTTGC
Organism: Vimba vimba; assembly: GCA_022828995.1. Lineage (NCBI taxonomy): Eukaryota > Metazoa > Chordata > Actinopteri > Cypriniformes > Leuciscidae > Vimba > Vimba vimba. The sequence goes on along the minus strand of CM040820.1, from coordinate 48,190,967 downwards.
AATCTTACCATCTTTGACCTTTCAAATTATGTATAAACACATTACACAATATTAAGCATGAATGTATGTGCATGAGTGAATTTAATGAGCATGGTAAACATTCAGTTAATTAACTTGTCTATAGGAAAAGGATTCATAAAACACAAATCTTCAGACTTAAACTACAACAAAGTGTGGCTATGACTTGGTGATTTTATAACAGTCATTTATTAAAATAAAAATATTATTTAAAGTGCATGAGTTCACAATGAATTTTAGTTATTATTTACTTTTTTCTTATTCTCTTAAATCCATTTAAATCCTTTAATTCCTTTAAATAACAAGGGCCATTACGTATGTGGCAACATCAGCTCAAATGTTCCAAAAATGACCTCAGTAAATGAAATGACTGAAGGATTTGTTGCTGTTTTAGCCTCATGTAGGAATCCATTCACAACAATACAAACGTTGCAACTCGGTGAGTAATATCATTGTCACATGATTTGGTATCAAGTGACCAAAGAAGACAGACAAACAAAACCCTTTCAAAAGGTACACATATGAACCTTGTTTTCCCCAATGTGAGCTTATTTATACCTTAAAGGTACACTGTAAAAAATGATCGTAATTTTAACGGTAAAAGACTGTAAAAATGCTACAGTGAAAAACTGTTAATTGGTTAACAGAAAGTTTCCGTACTATATACGGTAAATAACTGTGATAGATCTAACGGTACATTTAATGTAATTTTACTGTAACATACCGTTAAATTTACAATTTTTGAAAGTGAAAAACAACTCATTGTATAATTTACAGTGAAAAACCGTAAATTGACATTCCCACAATTCCCTGTGACACTTCACATTTGATGTATTTTTGTTGAAATAACTATGTTTGTTTCTTCATAGTTTTCTTCGTTTTTTCTAATCAGTTATGTACATTAGGGGTTTATGTTACATTTAATGTTGTTAAATTAATGTTTATTGCATTTTTAAAATTTCATGTGTTACCATGATGGTGTTTAATGTTTGTGTGAATGACACTGTGCAGCTTCTATATATATTAGTATTAACTTTCTTGTGGAAGAACTGCTTGTGTTGAGCTTTGATTGATCATGTGACTCTCATCACTGCTGTGATTGGTGGTTATCAGTGTACAAAACAGATATTAATACTTCAATAGGACGGTAAATTAACATTATATCATATTACTGAAATTTACTGTTATATTTACTGGATTATACTGTAAAATTGACATGTTGTTCAGAATAACACGTACATTTTACAGTTTAAACCAGTAAATATAACAGAACTCCAGTGTGTTATATGCTGGTTTAAACTGTAAAATGTACATGTTATTTGGTAAAAGCAATTACTGTTTTGTTGTATATTTTACGGAATTGTTCTGGTAACCCCAGCTGCCAGTTTTTTTCCGTAAAAACTACGGGATTTTTTTTACAGTGGTACATATTAGTACATAAATGGTACATATTACCTTTTTAAAGGGTACCGCCCCAGTGACAGCATTTGTGTATATTTCATGTAGTCATTTGATGTTTTATAAAATTCTCACTGGAGAGATTTCTACAGCCAAAGGAACTGTAGATCAATCTTGCAGACGTTTGTAATGAACGAGCAGCCAAGCAAAAGCTCTGAAGGGTTGACGTCCACTTCTCATAGCCACACACGAGCCTGTTTCTTGCCTTCCAGTGAAAAGACCTTTGTGTAGTTAGAAACATTTGCTTCCTGGCAGGGTAGCATCTTTTCTGCAGGGGAGGTTGTTCCTTCAGTGGCAGCCGTGACCTTTTGTTAATTGTTTGATTGCACATCAGCATTCCTCTAATGAGCGTGGTTGAGTCAGCTGGTGGAGCTGGGCACGATTTCTGCAAGGGTCGAGCAGTCTGGTTTGCTCATGAGAATATGGGAACATAAAGAGACCAGTAAAGAAACATTCACAGATGGTTTCAATTCTAGTTTGTTTACTTTACAAACGCACATATGGCTATGTATTATACACTATTATACACGCTGTTACGCATCTTCTGAAATATTACAGTATCTCCAGATCCAAAAACAAGCGAAGAATGAAGTGTTGAACCCATGAAGAGGAAACGACTGTAAAGCTTTTGTGAATCCAGATGAACTCTTTAACAAAAACTTGATTTTCTCAGTTTTTTAATGAAACGCGTGTTTTTATATTTTTTTGTGTTTTGTGTTTGTTTAAAATCAGATGCCCTGATCTTACTTTTGATATATTGCATATTCATATTTTCATACAACAAAATATTCTGGGGGCCATGAAAGTTTTGTGAAAATTATTAAAAATGTGGACGCTGGCTGGTAAAAAAAAAAAAAAAAAAAAAAACCTGGCAGGGAAAGAGTTAATATAACAATGGATGGTGCTAAAATTAGGCTTAATGTCACCATGGAATTAAAATTGACAATTACTTTTTTTTTTTTGTTGTTGAATATTGCAGTATTTATTCTAAATAATTTACCCGTGCACATAATTATTTGTTTTTTAATGCATTGCAATCTTTAAATTGCAGTCTATGTAAATTAGAGCTTCTTAGATTAATATGTTTACTGGATTTATTAAAGTTTGCAAAGACCATGGCTTAGTGGCTTAAATAAGTTTAGCTAGAACGGCGAGTGGTCGGGCTCATCAGACCACACCTGTATGTTCTGCTTTGTTAGAATATTCTGTGAAATATTAGTTGACATCTGGATGGAACACACCTGTCTCACCTGTTAGTCACCTTTTGTGCCGTATATCCGAGTGAAACGGCTTCAGGAACAAGAACAAATGATTGCTTGATTTTGTTCCTGGGGAATTGATTTGGCTGGTTGGATGGTTGTGGTTTGCTATTGGTGGATGAAACAAAGAGACATTCATAACATCACAAATATACATTCATAACTGTTTGTAAACATTAAAATTGAACCAAAATGCACCACATCTACTGCAAAAGCACAGTTAATGGAAATTGAGTGTTAACACAACAGTCCACGGGAGCTGACCTATTAACATATAAATGAATGCATGGGTGATAGTTCAACCATTTCTTATCATGTCTGGACTCAGTGTGTTCAGCACAATGTGTGTAATAATTTGAAAGGGGTTTGTTAAAGGAATAATGCATGAGCAAAACACTTTGACTGTGTATTTTAAACTATGCAAATAAGCTCCAACACTGTGAATACTTCTGACACGACTGCTGGTTTTTGCATTACTAGAAAACAGCAGTCTGTGTGCATTGCCAACATGAGCTTCTCCTCAAATCATCATTGCCCTTCATGACTGGCGCATGTGTCCAACAGAACAGACCCAGCACTGGAGCACAGATGGTTAACATATGATGAACCTGACACTTTGTCAACGCTAATCCCTCTGTGTCTGTATTTACTCCGGCGCCACATTACAGTAAAGTGTTAAACCCCAATCACATAATCTCTGGATTAATGTGGTCAACTACAGTAGTGAACTGTGCAGTTCTAATAAAAGCCTTGCTCTGGCCTGTGCAGCTGGAGGCGCACCTGCAAAATCTGTGTGTGAAAAACATCATCCATTGACTGCATGGGAAGGACTTACACAAAACATTATTTGCTGCTTTTCTGTAAGAAGACAAAAAGTTCACAAATCAAACATGAGGCTTATATTAAAAATACACTCCTATAAATAAATACACAGACTTGAAGTATTTATTTCAGCTTATTTTTTAAAGTTATTTCATTACTTGTAGATCACCTAAAAACAATTTGCCTAACAACAAAGTTTAGTAAGATCATTTTGTTTGCATAAATGAATGTATTTATGTTGATTCAGCAATATTAAATATCCTAGTAATATGCAGGTTGATAGTGAGTGTGTAAAGTGTTACCGCATTAACTAAGATTAATTAAAGATAATATATATTGAACTAAGTTTACTTTCTACCCTATTGTCAAATAGTTTTATTTTCATATTTTGAACATTTAGTAACATTTTTTATTTTTTATGCCTCTGGCATCATTTAGTGAAATTTATGCTTAAAATAAATGATTTTTCCTCAGTGTAGTTCCTGTTGCAAATGTGCTTTCTTGCATCTTCCATGCCTCACAACTCAAAGCTGAAGCTGCAGCGTCTCTACCTCTGAGTAACCTCCGTTCCAGCCGCTCCTCACACTCGGAGACTGTGGATCCGTGGGGCCGCTGCGGGCAGATACGGGGATGAATAATTGACACATCTGGAACTGTATTTGGCATGCCAGACACAGAGGTTTGCCTCATCCCCGGCAGCGAAGGCCGATTCTCACAGCATCACCTCAGAGATGCCGATCTCTGAAAGAAGCGTCATGCAGATCAACCGCAGCCGGCCATGTTTTATTAATCAAAGTCGGCCATTTATAGAGTTACACCTACGGCCGGCGCTGGACAAACGAGATGCAGAGCTGAGAGAAGATGAAGCTCACTTGTCTGTGGAGAAGCTTACTTGCATTACAAGACCTGAGAGAAACTTCTAAACGCATTAAAAGTGTGATGAGATTGGCAACTCCATTTTTCTCACAAAACAACTTTTTGCTCTTTTTAAAAGTGTACTTAAGGAACATTGTCATGCATGCTCTTTATGTGGCCTTTTATTTCATTTAAATCATATTATCTGCAAGTGCAGTGTTTAAAAAAATATCTATGTGTTAGGAAATGTGCAAATTTAAGCACACATCTTTTTCACAAGGGAAACCCTGGCAATCACCCCGAACACTCATAAATGCCTGCTGAAATAACAAGCACTCACATTTTCTTAACAAAACAATTCAATTTTTCCCCAACACTCAGGATTAAATAAAATATAGGAGGAAATGTAAATCACATGCCAGGCAGATATATTTATTTCTCAGTACAGCTTTGGCAAGAGCAAAATCCAAATCCAGTTGGTTTAATAGCTAACTTTGTAATGTAATTTCCCTTTGAGGCCCTGTTGGCATGCACCGCTGTGGTAGGTGCCAGCTCCTGCATTGGCACACCTGCTGCTGAAGGCCAAAATGAATAAGCATTCAGTCTGTGTGCTGGTAAAACACCAGGGCTCTCTTTCTACCCTCATAAAGCCCCCTACTGACATCACAGCGCTCATTTATAGCTATCTGCTTTTATTCATTTTGTCACTGTAAGTGATACACAACGCCTCCATTTGCATGTCGTCGTTACGCTAAATCGCTCATTACACCTCATTCCTCCTGATGACCTCATGTGTCCTGGGATATCAGTGTAAATGATGAGCCACTAAATATTTGTTTTCATCAATTTGGAAACAACAGATAGCAATCCTCTCTGGATGAGATGATGGCGGCTGAGCGTCGGGCCCGGGGAAGGACATCTCGACAGTCGCTCTGGCTCGGAGAGGCTTTACACTGAATGAGGTCAACTGAAGTGGGGACGTCCAAATATAGCAGCTCCAACACCACCTGAGAGACTGCGAAAGAGGTCGTGAGAGTGTCTATCTCCTAATTCACCAAGCTGAATGTGTCTGGCCATTAGCCTAAATACAGCGCTAATTGACTTCTTTGTTTTAGAGAAGCCAGGGTCACAATATAGAGAAAGAGGGAGATTTATTGTCGTTTATTTGCCAACCCCTTACTGGAAAAAAACATGTGGAGATATTTCTGTAAAATTATATCACATTGATTCTTGTGTCTTTCACAAGTCTTTCAAAGTGAAATGCTAAGTGAGTGGTGCTAAAAGTGTTTTTTGTTAACACATAATATCACATGTGCAAACATGCCATTTTAGCTGCTTCTACGAGTCTTTGAGCTCTTTTAACGTGACTCATGTTTCACAGACTCGTACCCGAGCGCTTCACATCACGAGAGCAATGCTGTACCAGGTGAGCTTCCGAGCAAGTTTACTACATCAGAAGAGAAACACATACAGAGCTGGTTATGTAATGCAAACCTTAAAATACAGAGTTTGGTCAAGCAGGAACAACACTTGTAAGACGCTGAGTACACTCTGTAGACATCTTTTTCTACTCTATACATGTTTGATTGTGCTGAAATCCTGCCGACTACGCCAAAATTTGTTGATCTAGAAGGGCAAGGGAAACAAGTAATATCATGAAATTGATGTTGGGTTTCCATGTTTTATGGGGAATTAGACCAACCATATTTCAAAAAAACATCACTTAGTATGATTATAAGCTGTTTTCCTCATGGGGACCAAAAATGTAGGGCTTACCAGGCAACACACACACACAGAGACAGGTTGCTGTTAAGAATCCTCAGGTCCTTCTGACATATAAGATTAAAGTTTGAACGTCTCACACTGGTTTACAATTTTTTGAATGATTGCAATTCAAAATCAAACTGACAACGATGTCGTTATTGTAGTATTTGAATACTGAATCATGATTGGTCTTGCATTTTATTGCACAGAATTGTCATTAGTCATTTGTTTCTTAAATATATGTAACCATTGCACTGCACAAACAATGGAATGTTATGTCCCATGTTCAGACACCGCTGATAGGAACACAATTTTACTGTACACTTTTGGTATTTTGTTGTGCAAATGCAAATCTAGGTTTAATGTAGCTGTTCAGACAATAAGTATTGGGTATTTTCCAAATTCTTCACATCTCTTTGCAACTACATTGAATGCACCCAAACTCAAGTATTTTTCCCACCCAGTTGTGGTATAGCTTTATTAAAAGCAATTGCCCTTTCTGCAGAATAACAACTTCAGACATGATATGTTGAGGCTGAGGTGTATAACAGAGAAATGAACATGTCTTTAGAGACACTGACTTGACCCCCAATCTCAAATCCTCGAGGCGAAAGACAATTTTGGAGACTTTCACAGGAGCTCAAGTCATTTCACTCGGGGAGGATTCCACTAAGATGGAGCAAGATGTTATTATATAAGGGCAGATTAAAAAAATCACATTGTCCCTGTCTTGAAACGTGGACTGGTGATCAATGTGTGTGTAACTGCTTTGTCCTTAAGATTGTTCTTTTATTTAATACTCCCACAGTCTGTGTGGAGAAACCTCGGGGGCTGGCAGACGCTCATTACCCTTTATGATGCAACAAACTCTGTGTCTGTGATATGTGTTGCATCAAAATGCTTCCCCAGAGAATGTAAAGGAATCAAGTTACCTCTGAATTATACCGTCTGAATTATACTATGCACTATGCTGATACTTTTGAAAAAGAACCAGCGATTTCCTTCATTTCAGTTTGCAGTAATGCCACAATAGCATTTAGAGGCTTTTAAAATGTGTATGAAAGTGGGTGCTAGCCATTAGCAAACCCCTGGTGACTCCAGGCTGCAAACGCTGCATCAGGGCATTTTTACAGTCATTCTTTTAGGGTTAATGAGGTAGACTACAGTATATGTATATGATAAACAAGCTGCTTTAAAACATCAAGGAAACATTTTGTGAAACCAAATAAACAGAATAACATAAAACATTTGCGGGGGAAATACATGTAAGCAATATCACACAATCAGCAAGTAATCATGGATGCATAGATGGAAATGTGATATTGCTTTTATAGTTCTGCAAATAAAAGTTAATGTAGAGTAACTTACATTTCAGACCAAAAAAAAAAAAAAAAAGATTTCACACAAATTCTTTTTTTGTGTGTGTGTTTGCTTGAAAAACCTGAAAACATGTTGCATTTACTTGCAAAGAATGCAAATGTTTTTTGTAACTGAACGAATATTTATTTTAAAATAAATTAAAATAAACAGCAATGTGACAATAGCCTGTAAAAGCAATATAGTCAAACTCTCATTCATTTTGAACAGCCACCATTAAGTAATTTCCCTATAGAGCAGAATTCAAATATTCACACTGGTCTGAAAGTCAATATTTTCCTGGCAGCCCCAGGCGCTCTTCAGGGTGGCTTCAGCCCTTCGGCCCAGTGATGTTCCTGTAACTCAACAACCAGAGGCACTGGGCAGCCGTACTCGCTCCTCAGCTGTGTAGCCACTGCCAGTTACCCGTGCCAAAGATTTGAGTGTTGTGTCCTCTTTTCCTTGCCGTGGGTATTCAGCCCATTCACCCCTTCTCAGCGGAACAGAGCGGGGGGAAAAAACAAGAGAAAATAATGCACTTCCACTGGCACTGGGAATGTTATTTGGCTTTGGCTCCCTAACTCTTGTTTCTTTAAGTAATGGGCTGGCAGAGAAGTCCATGTGTGTGACCGTCACGTTTCGTCTGCAATCTTTAATCATTAATGAGATAAATATTCAAAAAATAAACACGTATTGCCATATTTCAGAGTGCCACAGAGAAGACTGTGCTCATGTGCCTACACTATTAAAAACAAAGATACTTTATTGGCAACTATTATGAACAACCTTTAACATCCACACTCTTAGAAATTAAGGTTCAGTATAAGGAGAAATGTCTTAAATGATTGCATAATAATTTAATTATAACAGGTTATTACATTGTTTTCTAGAGATAAAGTATGCTTATGAACTGTTTAACTCATACAATTTAAACAAAATTAAAAAGGAATTCAAATTAAATACTGACAGAACCCCTTTAAGGTCTATATAGAAACTTGTCTTCTAAGAATGCATGGAACCTTTCCAAAGGGCAAAAGTTCTTTAAAGTGGAAAAGGGTAATTTACATTATTAAAATGAATCCTATTATGCTGTTTTCGCTTTTTTTTTTTTTTCTCATTTTCAACATTCAGCATGAATAATTCCCACCCAAGGCATACTCAGAATAAAGGGGCGGGGCCTGGTTGAGTTAGTTAGTAGTGTGTTAAACTGGTGGTTATGGGGCGGGACATTTCCCAAACACACTCGAAGCACTCGACCAATCACAACACATTGCTCCAGCCGACCAATCAGAGCACATTGTACTATTCAGAAGGAGGGGCTTCACAGAGACAGAAACTAAACAGAGCGTTACTGACAGACTGGGAAGAGAGGAGCTGCAACAATGGAGAATATGAGGAAAATAATGTGTATTTATTTATATTCTCAATTCTTTTGTTGTACAACCAGAGCCTGTAACATGAAGTATTTTATGTATTTCGGTCTTGTATTTGTGCCTTTGTGTCTGTCCTGTGTCTATGTCTTGCTGCAGAACTAATTGCCCTACAGGGACAAATAAAAGTTTAAAGTAAAAAGTAAAATGGTTCTATCGCTGAAAAAAATCTTTTTATTTTTTACTTTTAATTATAACAGAATGATTTTTTTTGTTTTAATTTTGTTTTACTATAGTGCATTATTTTGAGTAGCTTCAAACATTCCTGGAGGTTGGATAGAAAAACCGTCAAACGCTGCAGTGACAGGCAACAATAAGCAAACATGAAAGCTAACAAGTGTTTTATACCCCAAACCCCTTTACTTTGGCATGCATCTCGAACGCAAGCATCCAGCCAGCATCCAGCACTTAAAACTGACAATTATGTGCAATTTAGATGAGGATGACTCCAATAGAAGGCCAACTGAGAGATGGTCTGTCTTTCTCCATCTGTCAGAGTCTCCTGGTTCATGTCCGTGGGGCTCTATTGTGTAAGAGGTTTTTACAGCAGTAACTGAATTATAAAGGAGCCCCAAAACACCTGGGAGGATGTACGCCACACAAACCTACGCTTTTGGAAGGGATTGATGGCATGCACTTAAGTTCTGTTACCGCTTCTGGTATTAATGTTGTGCATATTTTGCTCACCTACATGCATTTGATTCTCTTCTGGAGGTGTGGGAAAAGCCTCTCTGCTGGGTTGGCAATCCTTCCACAAAAGTGGCATTAAGCATTCAAGAGCTCCAGATTCTGCTGAGTGTGAGCAGACGGGTCTTAGGGTGGCTGCTCATGCATTCTGGTTGATATCTTATTAAGGCTCTAATTTATGTGAAGTCAAGCCACACGGCTTTGAGAACTGGGTCTGACGTGTCCTGGTAATTGTCATCTTGGCTGTTTGGAAGCCTTTTGAACCTATGCAGACATCATTTTAGCTTGAGAAGATCACTATTTGAGAATGTTTCTTTTTAAAACACAGCATGATCTCTCAACATCTTGCACTAAGCATTAGCTACAGGTGAATAGTGTAAACATTTTAACTAACAGATATCACCATACATTGCCCTGCAGTTGATTAATTGCAGTACAATAAGACAACTGTTCCCTATCTGTTAGTCACTTCGATTTTGTGTCCCGTTGGGACCCCTTGTGTCATTGACAATGTCAAAGTGACTAACGGATAGGGAACGTCTCCTCAGCACAATCCTGAATGAGCGATGCACGGCACTCCTTTATACCCAAGTATGACCCCTAGTGTCAATCATCGACACCACGTCTCGTTCTCTGGTTACATTACCAATACATATTTACGTTATCTGAAATATCATGTTTAAATATGCAAATTACGTATTATCTAATTGATCATTGGATTAAACTTGGTTTAAATGTTTTACAATTTTGAATATCTCCTTTTATTGATCCATAAATCAGAAAATACTGTCAACAGATCGAAAAAAAAAAAAAAAGAATCATATTTTTTTTAAGAATAAATTGTTAAATATATGTTAGGTGAATTATATATGAACAAACCACTCTGTAAAAACCATCAGAATATAGATAGGACCTCGTAAGAGCTAATACACTTTGATATTCAGCATTTGATGCTGCAAGAACTGAATCTCTAATTCTGTGGACCTTGTGACTATTTTAAGAGCGCTCACTGTGAGCCTATAGCTAAATGTCAGTTGTTGTGCTCAAATGGGGAAAAATGCAACATGACCTTCCTAACCATGAAACTTTGAACACTGTATCCAAAGCATTCACTGAAATTGCTGACAACTGCTTTTTTTTCTTCTCAATCTGACCCCAGCTGAACCTTATTTAGTCAATTTTACAGTGCTAGAGAAGGCTCTTGAGAAAAATGTCAGAAAATGATAACGATGAACCTTAAAATGCTATTGTCAGCATAACCATGTAAATGTATTTTGCAATGAAATTAGTCTTGTTTGATGAGTACAGCTTCCATTTTCGCTGTTCATACAGTATCATACTCTATGCATAAAAACACAAGAAAATCAGGTTCATGTTTGCATTTCATTTTTACGTTCAGAAACAGAATTACAATCTGATCTAAACTGCACATTGTTAGCCATCCTACGGTCGCAAGTTCTGTCACTATACCAACATTAGCTTGACATTAATTAAATCATGTTCTTGAGAAAAAGATGCCAATGTAAAATTTAGTGCATTCTTAGTATTTATTCTAATATACATATTTTTGTTTTTAGTTGAGTGTGCATGTTTGATGCAAGCAAAACAACAAATAGCAAGTATAGTATAGTCAGATGCCATATTTGTTATTTACAGCAGTGTCGAAGAGAAATTACATAAGCTGCATGCAAACACGAAATAAAATAAAAGTTATCCATGTATAGAAGTTATAATAATCTTGCATTCATTAAAATTAAAATTTGTTAATTTGATATCAAACCGATTAATTAGCCAAAGTTACTACGCTTGGTTTGTAAAAACTGCTGTTAATGATGTGGTTTGAACTATGGATGTCCTACGAAGTCATTACTGTTCTGGGAAAAAGTTGTGGCTATAGATAAATTATTCAATGATGCATCATATGATGGTGATTAAAGGATTAGTTCACTTCAGAATTAATATTTCCTGATAAATTACTCGCCTCCACATCATCCAAGATGTTCATGTTGTAACGGCTCTTAGAGCAGTCACTATGGTTTCAAGCTGTATGAAATGTCTTTCTTTCTTCAGTCGAAAAGAAATTAAGGTTTTTGAGGAAAACATTCCAGGATGTTTCTCCATATAATGGACTTCAATGGGGTCCAACGGGTTGAAGGTCCAAATTACAGTTTCAGTGCAGCTTCAAAGGTCCCAGCCGAGGAATAAGAGTCTTCAAACCTTCAAACCCGTTGGACCCCATTGAAGTCCATTATATGGAGAAAAATCCTGGAATGTTTTCCTCAAAAATCTGAATTACTTTTCGACTGAAGAAAGAAAGTCATGAACATCTTGGATGACGTGGGGGAGAGTAAATTATCACAGGAGATTTTAATTCTGAATTGAACTCCTCTTTTGCAGTGAGTTACACAAAAATGAAAATTGCGATAGAGGTTACTCGAAGAAGGTTAGACTGCTGAAATTCAACAAGACAAACCTGGCCAGCTTGGAGACCAAATACAACCAGCACACTAGCTTTGGTTGGTTTACGCTGTTTTATCATATTTGTATTGATTTGAGGTGTTGGCTGGTCGATGCATATCATCTGGACTGGAGTGCTACGCCAGACAGCTCATCTGAGTTTCCCCTTCAAAAGCTGGCTCTTGTGGCTATGTCTAATAAATATAACCTCTTGACCCGCTGTGTGGTTCATTACTGCCATCCTGTGTTTGACAGCCACAGTCTCCCAATGTATATTGGTATTGTCCTAGCACAGAATGATCTGCTTGGATTCCCCTGAGAAAAGCTTATTATTATTTTCCATCACAAATATTTTGTGAGTGTATGCATATAATTTTTTTCTCCCATCTCATTTGTACTATCAATCTGCTTCAATTCATGAGGATGCATGTGGAAAATTAAGTGGGTTATGTTCACTTGCAAGTTGGAAATGTTGGTTACATTTCAGATCACACCTGAGCAGAAAGCTGCCATACGGATGGATGTGTGAGGTAAGGTTTCAAGGAGACAGACTTTCCTTAAAAAGAGGTGATAGAAATGCAAGAGGGGGTGGAGGACTGGCACACAGAAGAGTGAAGTAAACCCTGAGTGTGAAGAGCCCATTGTGCTGGTGAAATTATGATAATACCACATAGCAGCAGTGTTAAAAATCAAGCGCACTTAAAGCAGTTCCTCTCCCCTGAGGTCTAAGCACAGCTGTGCCCCGTTCCACACCTCCATCCTTTCACCATACCTGCGAATATCAAAAGATGCTGACAGACATAATTAACTCCATCATGCCACACTTAAAATCAGAGGGAATGAAAGCCAGCCAACGAAATGACCCATTTCCATTTTTATTCAAGCTCACCGCGTGTACATCCACTCTGTATGTATGAGTCCGAGTGAAAGCGCCACAACACTAATGACAGCAATCCAGAAAAATTAGAGCTGGTCCATATTGAGAGGGTCACTTGGTTTGCACCTGAACAGATGGGCTGAGGGGATTCATCGGAAGCTGAGGATAGACACACTAGAGTTATGCAAGCCTGAGCTTGTCTCAAGTCCCACCAGAAAACATAAAAGCATATGCCTGGTAGAAAATTGCGGGATTGCACTAGTTTGTGATTCCCATATTTTGAGTCATATGCATATGTTGTTTCAGGCATGTATTTGTGTGGGCAAAGACACTAAATGAGACAGCAGCACGTCCTCTGAGACCACAGTCCTCTTCAGTGGCATGGAAACAGAGTACGTGAGAATTTGTGCACATTGAGGAGTTTCTACTGAAAGAAGGTGCTGAAAATAACCCCGCTGCTGACCGCTGCGCATCAGTGAGAGCTCTCATATTCCAGTTGACCTTTGTCACATTCACACACGACACGCTGAGACACAAAGACCTCTGTGTTCTAAAGAAGAGGAGAACGCCTTTGAAAAATGAAGGTGCATGTGTGCCTTTAGAGACCTTAATCACAAGTGGAAGAGGAACTCTAACCATATGGAGATATAAATAACATATATATATATATATATATATTATAAACACAACACTTTTGTTTTTGCCCCCATTTTTCATGAGCTGAACTCAAAGATCTAAGACTTTTTCTATGTACACAAAAGGCCTATTTCTCTCAAATATTGTTCACAAATCTGTCTAAATCTGTGTTAGTGAGCACTTCTCCTTTGCCGAGATAATCCATCCACCTCACAGGTGTGCCTTAGGCTGGCCCAACGCATTCTCATCCTTGGACGTCACATACTGACCCTTGTGACATTTCGTCTACATCGAACGCACATGCCACCTTTTAGCGTCAATATGACACGCACAGGATATGGGTAGGTTTAGGTCTGGGGTAGGTTTAGGGTTAGACCGCTAGGAGGCGCCTTCTGGCTCATATCTATCTGCGTCTCATATTGACGATAAAGGGTGCCATGTGCGTTTGATGCAGACGAAATGTCAACAGCGTCAGTATTATGACGCCTTGGGATGAGAACGGGCTGGCTGGCCACAATAAAAGGCCACTCTAGCTTCTAACTTCAGCCGTTACTTATTCACGATCCAGCACTAGCCTTGAGTATAAGCTAAGGGTGTTGAGCAGTGATAAATTAGAACTGTTGTTTGAAGTGGTCATGGCCGTGTTTTATCGTGAATAAAGCACATATATTGACCAATCAGAATCAAGGATTGGAACTAACCGTTTAAACATATATACTGTATATATATATATATTATATATATATATTGTTTTGACCACTTATTTAATATTATTTTGCATGATAATATTTGTATAATATTTACATCTGCAAGATTCCCATTCTCATTGTGAACAATTTATTTTGTGGAACAACTTCTATTAGCCAACATCACCAGTCCCTCCTTGCAGTTTTCACTGCAATCACCAGTCAAACTTTTCAGTATGCATTCAATTCCCATTGAATAAAGTCATACTGTTCCATTTTTCCAAAATAATATCTTATGCCAAATGGAAACGTGTCGCATTATGACAGTGGCGGTTCTACATTGAATTACACCCTGGGCGAGACCCCCTTCGAGCGTGTGCAGGAAATATAGAAGCCTGTATTTATATGAAATGTGCGTTATTTGGAAGAAAGTCGAGGTGTGACTGACTTAGATAACTATATGGATACCCCGTTCCCCCCCCTTGTCCGTTACATTTGGGAGAGACCCAGAGGTGAACTGTCATCCGCGCCCGCGCCTCCGCGCCTCCTCCCCTTTCCCCTTCTCAAACAAACAGCTTCTGTGCACGACATCTTCTCAGCAAGCAGGGGCGCCTGCAGCTGCAGGGGGCGCAAATTTGCCAATTCCCCACAACAGTGAAATGATAGATAATAGAAAACCGCTTCGCAGATTTTTTATTTATTTATTTTTTCTGCTCATGCCGGCAGCGCCGCCCCCCCAAAAATGCCGCCCCGGGCGATTGCCCGGTTCGCCCGTGCCAAAAACCGCTACTGCATTATGACAGTAAATTGAGTTGTGAATGCCATTTTATGTCAAATCATTAACAGTGAGTACAGAACAATACTAACAGAGATGTTTGCCCAAGCAAACACCACTACTTATTTATGCTTTCATTATAATTATAAACCCGTGTCAGTCATCACTTAGCATTTGATTTAAGAGTAATTCTAGTCGTGAGCCAGATTTATCGTAGACGTTTGTTCCAGAGATGTGAGGAGAAGTGCTTTGAGTCACAGAGACGCTCTTTCTTTGTGTTCTCCTGACCTGATAATGCCTGTTTCAATATCAGCGGGATCCGCATGCGGCAGATGTTCACAGTCCTAATTCTGTTTGCTTCACAGAGGAGGAGAGGGAACAGGGATGAAACAGCTGGCTCTGCTCTCCTGCTCGTGGAGGAACACATTAGCCATACATAAACTGCCCGTTCGTCTGGATACACAACGGCCATCAGCTCTTCTGAGTGGGTGGGCAAAAATTAATTAAACAATTTGGAGCTGAGAAGATTACTACTGACTTTACCTCAACAAGTACTTTTAAATGATTCAGTCTAAATCAAGCAGTTTTTCTCATCCTGATTAGCTGTTTGATTAAAGCTGCTTAACATTAATACTTTAGTATGAACATGAATCACAAACCAAATGTGACTACTTTTCTTTTTCTTTTAAACAATGTGCACTGATAAATCATACACAACAAGAACTTTCAAAAAAGCAACTGCATGGGTCAATGTTTATTTCACATGCATTTTATGATTGAACAGAATGATCTGTTGATGAGGAATATAATCATTCAATCCGGTTGCAAACCTGAGTTCTGTTTTTTTTCATAACTCAGAAAGCATTATCCTGTTTCCATAGCAACTAAGAGAAACAGTAAATTGCTCAAACTGTGTTCTTGTTCTGATCTCAAACTGGGCTTCTAATAGAGAAGAGATCACAATCACATCAACACCAGAGTAACCATCAATCTCTTCTTTTTTTTTATACCATGGGCTGTTTAAATCGATTCTGATTGGCTGGAAGGTGTGCTGTAAAACCGTTTAATGCACAGGTAGTTCCAGTCAGTTTGATTACAGTTCGAAATTAATCCGCTACATTGGTAACCATAGTAACACAGATACACTTGCAAGCAGAGTGAGAGACGCATATGAAAACGTTTATTTAGGTAGGCTAAATGGATTAATTTTTCATATCGTTTAATTTGTATGGTGAATATGGCAACTCTGAGAAATGGGCCCAGGCACAAGACGAAATAGAAGACTTGGAGAAGACGTTGAATGACAAAAAGCGGCACAAAGAATTAACAATAAATAAATGACATGATTAGTTCAAATAAAGATTGCCTTGTCACTGTCAGTGTTGCCTGTCATTCATAAATAATTGCAATAAATCCATTAAAGAATCATTAAGTTAGCTATATGCTTAAGCAACGAGGGGACGTTAGCTGATAGACTTTAAAGAAGAAACGCACACAGGTAACTCGCGCACGCATCTCTCTCTCTCTCTCTCTCTCTCTCTCTCTCTCTCTGTTCCTTCTCCTTCAGTTCTCTGTCTCTCTCTTTTAATAATGAATTTAAATAAATGTGAATTCATTCAAATAAAAGCAATCCGATGGCTCTACTTTATTTAAAGCGGTCGGAGTGCAAGAACTGACGAGCCTTAACTTAAGAAATAACCGTCATTTTTACACGTCTGTTAAAAAATGACACTGTAAACATCAGTTACAGCTTTAACTTATTTTTAACTTGGCAAATAACCAAGGTATAAGCGGGATAATCCACGGCTAGCCGTGCATTAAAGAATTATATTCGCGTCGGGTGGTTCTTCGCCTCTACGTCGTGCATTAAAATCCTTTAATGCACGGCTAGCCGTGGATTATCCCTTACATATATTATATTCTATAACATTTATCTTCCTTCCTCCATAGCTGGACATGCAATGAATTCTGTATGCTGTGTGTACGTACAGAAGTGTATCTTTTGGGATCTACAACACATATAGTTCAGTCAACACAGCGACAATCACTGTTTTCCAAAATGACATGATGTAACACACTGAAACCCCAGCAGGCTAAATTAGTTGTGCTGCATTTGGGCAGATATTGGATAAACACAGCTTTACATTTTATGACATACTTCAGTGTTTTTAAAAAAAAAAAACATCACAAAGATTTTCACACAACAAAGTGTGGTAGAATCTTAATGAATAAAATACTAAACTGTCTTTTAAACTAACCATGATTCTAACAGCAATAACACATAAACTTTACTTCCCCTTTTTGGGGCTAACTTCCTAACACTTTGAAACACATATACTAAAACATTTATTTGCGTAATGGAAAATTGTCTAGTGCTGACCATAACAAAATCAAAAATATACTGGTGAGGGTGGGGGTGAAGATGGGGGTGGGGGGGCTTGCTTCATATTAATAGAAGGTGACAATGTTAAAGTCATGAATTAGGCACAATTATTTGTTTTTTGTGTGTCATGTCTTTATCCTATAAAACCTGATGTATTATTCTATGTGGCTGAGATTCTCTGGGAATTGCTCGAGAACTCTCCCGGCCGTGATTAAAGCATTTAAAGGACATTTGCTGAAGTTTGTCTGTCATTTATGCTGCGCAGCAAGAAAGCAAACTAGTTAGGGAAACAAAAATAAGTTAGAGTATAAAACTCGCCCAGTTGTCAACTGAAGACGCAAGAGCTAGAGTATAAAGGTATTGGGTGTCGATTTGGAGATGCCCCAGATAAAGGTATTGGGTGTCGATTTGGAGACACCCCGGATAGTTAGGTTTTAGGGAAAATCTACCACAACAGCAAGTAGGGTGGACAGGAGTCAAATGCAGCACACAAAACATCTCTAATCGCAAATAATGTATGACATATTGTTATAAGCACATCAAAGTTGTCTATTCAGTCTGCATGTTGCTGGTTAAAAGTTCACATGAATGACAGATGCTCAACCTGTCACTGGTAGAGAAGATGTCATGAGGCCGAAACATTTTTAACACTAAATAAATAAAAATAGGTGTGCTAGAGTAATATGGATTTTCATTGCTTCACCATCAATGTTCATTGTAGGGAATAAGAGCAGCGTATGCTAAATGTCATAATCCTGATATCCTTGTGAAAAAGTACATTTTAAATATTTTTTTCATATACAATATACCTTACAAAATACACTAAAGTGCAGACTGAATGTAATATTTTCAGACACTTAAATGTATTTAAATATTGCAATTTAAATTTATAGTAAATGTAATTAGCTTAGAGTAGGACTTAAGTAGGACTTAACTGCATCTTTATATGCAATTTCATAACTACTTCTATTGTCTTTGAAATATGGTTAAAGTAATGTTGAATGTACTGTCAAGCATTTATGGTAGTGTGGCTGGGTGCTAATGCTATACCCTAGCGCGTCTACACATCGACGTCGGCTGGGTGCTAATCCTGTACCCTAGCGCGTCTACACATCGACAGCGGCTGGGTGCTAATCCTGTACCCTAGCGCGTCTACACATCGACGCCGGCTGGGTGCTAATCCTGTACCCTAGCGCGTCTACACATCGACAGCGGCTGGGTGCTAATCCTGTACTCTAGCGCGTCTACACATCGACGTCGGCTGGGTGCTAATCCTATACTCTAGTGCATCTACACATCGACGTCGGCTGGGTGCTAATCCTGTACTCTAGTGCGTCTACACATCGACGTCGGATTTGGTGCTAATCCTGTACTCTAGCGCGTCTACACATCGACGTCGGCTGGGTGGTAATCCTGTACTCTAGCGCGTCTACACATCGACAGCGGCTGAGTCTAATACTATACTCTAGCGCATCTACACATCGACGTCGGCTGAGTGCTAATCCTACACCCTAGCGCGTCTACACATCGACGTTGGCTGGGTGCTAATACTATACTCTAGCGCATCTACACATCGACGTCGGCTGGGTGCTAATCCTATACTCTAGCGCGTCTACACATCGACAGCGGCTGAGTCTAATACTATACTCTAGCGCATCTACACATCGACGTCGGCTGAGTGCTAATCCTATACTCTAGCGCGTCTACACATCGACGGCGGCTGAGTCTAATACTATACTCTAGCGCGTCTACACATCGACGGCGGCTGAGTGCTAATCCTATACCCTAGCTCATCTACACATCGACGGCGGCTGAGTGCTAATCCTATACCCTAGCTCGTCTACACATCGACGGCGGCTGAGTCTAATACTATACTCTAGCGCGTCTACACATCGACGGCGGCTGAGTGCTAATCCTATACTCTAGCGCGTCTACACATCGACGGCGGCTGAGTGCTAATCCTATACTCTAGTGCGTCTACACATCGACAGCAGCTGAGTCTAATACTATACTCTAGCGCATCTACACATCGACAGCGGCTGAGTCTAATACTATACTCTAGCGCATCTACACATCGACAGCGGCTGAGTCTAATACTATACTCTAGCGCATCTACACATCGATGGCGGCTGAGTGCTAATACTATACTCTAGCGCGTCTACACATCGACAGCAGCTGAGTCTAATACTATACTCTAGCGCATCTACACATCGACAGCGGCTGAGTCTAATACTATACTCTAGCGCATCTACACATCGATGGCGGCTGAGTGCTAATACTATACTCTAGCGCGTCTACACATCGACAGCAGCTGAGTCTAATACTATACTCTAGCGCATCTACACATCGACGTCGGCTGGGTGCTAATCCTATACTCTAGCGCGTCTACATATCGACAGCGGCTGAGTCTAATACTATACTCTTGCGCATCTACACATCGATGTTGGCTGGGTGCTAATCCTATTCTCTAACTCATCTACACATCGACAGCGGCTAGGTGCTAATCCTATACTCTAGCTCGTCTACACATCGATGTTGGCTGAGTGCTAATCCTACATCCTAGCGTGTCTACTCATCGACGGCGGCTGAGTGCTAATCCTATACCCTAGCTCGTCTACACATCGGCGTCGGCTGGCTGCTATTCCAATACTCTAGCGTGTCTACACATCGGCGTCGGCTGGGTGCTATTCCAATACTCTAGCGTGTCTACACATCGATGTTGGCTGAGTGCTAATCCTACATCCTAGCGTGTCTACTCATCGACGGCGGCTGAGTGCTAATCCTATACCCTAGCTCGTCTACACATCGGCGTCGGCTGGCTGCTATTCCAATACTCTAGCGTGTCTACACATCGGCGTCGGCTGGGTGCTATTCCAATACTCTAGCGTGTCTACACATCGATGTTGGCTGAGTGCTAATCCTACATCCTAGCGTGTCTACTCATCGACGGCGGCTGAGTGCTAATCCTATACTCTAGCACATGCAGGGGTTTTCAAATTGGGTGAATGTGAGCCTCCCCTTAGAGTAGGTAAGGACAGCCGAGCCCCCCCTTCCCCAAAATCCCGTCCGTCCTGCCCTAACCCACACACGCCTCTGCAGTAAATTACATCTTTTGTGTGTTCCAGGCAATGATGAGTTTCAATAACAACTGATAAAATGTAAATATTATTTTATTTCCACAACTTTCTTAAAAGTGCATTCATGAATGATTCTTTGCAACACCAAATAATTTCCAACTTCATGCAGGCCTAACTGAGGCTACTTTTAAAATCACTGAACATCAGTAGGCCTAACCACAAGTCAACAAAACATGCTTAACGTGCAATCGGTGCCAAAGCTACCGCCGACGACACCTGACGGCTGAAATCGGCACGGTGTGTCTGGGCTTTAAGCTCACATTTGTAGGAGATGCACATCATCTTGAACAAAACCAGCAGTGGTGGAAAGAGTACTGAAAAAACATACTCAAGTAAAAGTACCATTACATTCCAAAAAATGTATTCAAATGTAGTGTGAGTAGAGTAAAAAGTACTTGTCCCAAAAACTACTTGAGTAAGAGTAAAAAAGTAGCTTATTTAAAAGTACTCATGAGTAGTGAGTACTGAGCTGCGAATTTTACCCCCTTATAAATAAACACTGTGCACTACAATTGATAAATTAAAAAAATTGCACTTACTGTAATTCACATTATATTTTGTTCTTTGTCAGAAAGATTGAAGAATATCTATCATCCATCTTTTTAAAATGCATCAAATCAGTACACATCACCATTTAAATCATATTACAGTATTTAAAAAAAAAAAAAAATTAAAAATTAGGCGAAAGGCCACTGAGCCTGAGCATGCTATTGTTGCACATAAAATATCAATATTCATAACTGTGCAAATAATTAAAAAACCTTTAGAAACTCGTATGATAGTTCAGCATCACACACCATGAGATGGGTTAAATAGAGAGATTCAAAAATACCCAATTTCTCTCCAAAATGGTACCAATTTTAGTGTTTTGATAAATGAGAATCACTAATATTATATAATATTATCAGTTTACCTCACCTAATGCACTGAAAAAGGCTAAGATATGAGCTAACACTAATACACTGTAATTCCATGCTATTAAATATGTTAAAATTTAAATGTAAATGCACATTGCTCTATAAGGGTGGCATCATTCCCTTACATTTTACACGGCTACATTTACTCACATTGTAATGCTGATCATATAATTTGTAAGGAAAATTGTGCATTAAATAGGGAAGTTATAATCGGGAAACTTTTACAAAAGAAAGAAAGAAAGAAACAAACAAACACACAAACACACAAATGCATGTCTCTTTGTAGTCTCTGCGAAGCTGTTTTATCAGCAGCATCCACACAAAAAAACAGTTGAACATGAAAAAGGTTTTTGCGCAAGTGTACTTGCCAAATGAAGACGGATTGTATGAAATGGATCAATAAAAAAAACGAGCTGTTGTTTATTAATGAGCTGTAGTCACGCACTGACAGAAATGCAGTTCAAGTTAACGCCATGGTTCATAAGGTGCTCTGATACTGAATCTGGCGGCATTGCGAGCGCGAGACGCGGCAGTGCACAGATCGTGACCCGCGTCTCTCTATAATGAGATTGTGAAGTAAATGGGAGCGGGAATTCACCGCATTATGAACTCGTCATGCAATACTACGTGGGAACGGATTGCGAAAGCGTGGGCACGGTTTATGAATTTGTGGGTACAGATTTCAAAAACTGAAGGCACGGTTTACAAGTCTGAGAGCGTGGATTAGAAAGTCGTGGGTACGGTTTATTAATCCGTGGGCACGATTTGTTAAACCGAGGGAACAGTTTGAGAATTCGTGAGTACTGTTTATAAACTGAGCGGACGGTTGCAAAACCGTCGCCACGGATCGATTTTTTTACTCACACAGGTGATTTTCCAGGCTCCGTATCCTCCCTTAATGCTGACTTCTGTAGACTTGGGACAATGAAACGACACATTTTAAAGCTAATACTCGCACACACAATTACAGTTATTTTTTTCTTTGCGTGTCGCGCCTCCCCTGTGGCTCTTTGGCGCCCCCCAAGGGAGGCGCGCTTCACCTATTGAAAACCGCTGCTCTAGCACGTCTCCACATCGATGGCGGCTGGGTGCTAATCCTATACTCTAGCTCGTCTACACATCGGCGTCGGCTGGGTGCTATTCCAATACTCTAGCGTGTCTACACATCGATGTTGGCTGAGTGCTAATCCTACATCCTAGCGTGTCTACTCATCGACGGCGGCTGAGTGCTAATCCTATACTCTAGCACGTCTACTCATCGACGGCGGCTGAGTGCTAATCCTATACTCTAGCACGTCTACTCATCGACGGCGGCTGAGTGCTAATCCTACATCCTAGCGTGTCTACTCATCGACGGCGGCTGAGTGCTAATCCTATACCCTAGCTCGTCTACTCATCGACGGCGGCTGAGTGCTAATCCTATACCCTAGCTCGTCTACACATCGACGTTGACTGGGTGCTAATCCTATACTCTAGCTCGTCTACACATCGACGTCGGCTGGGTGCTAATCCAATACTCTAGCGTGTCTACACATCAACGGTGGCTGAGTGATAATCCTACACACTAGCGCATCTACACATCGACTTCGGCTGGGTGCTAATCCTATACTCTGTCTGAGGATCTCAGACAAATTCCATTAAGAATCCCACCA
This sequence comes from Vimba vimba, assembly GCA_022828995.1. Classification (NCBI taxonomy): domain Eukaryota; kingdom Metazoa; phylum Chordata; class Actinopteri; order Cypriniformes; family Leuciscidae; genus Vimba; species Vimba vimba. Next base: position 48,167,798 of record CM040820.1, on the reverse strand, counting down.
GTGAACACGAATACAACAGTTTTTATAGAATAAATGGCATGAAACATTACATAATTTGATTGGTTCTTTTTAGACAAGCCCTTCTGTTGCTAGGTAATGATTCCTTCATAATCACAGGGTTTCAAACCTGGTCATCTGTCTAGTTTAATTTCCCCTATTTGTTATTTTAACACACACACACTCAAAGTCACAAGTTTTCTGAACGGGCACACATACATTTAGCCAAAGAACATATGATTGTTGTTCCTGCAAGAAAAACAAATGTTAGTTATGATTAATTAAAAAAATCCATCACACATGCATCTATATATTTGTCAATAACAAAATGAAGTTTCAATTTAGTACATTTAAAATATACTGTATGTGTGTTAAGAAGCATAGATTCTCTTTAAGTACACTTCAGTGGCCTTTTATTTAATGTTATATTTTAGGGCTGGGGGAATTAACGCGTTAATCTTTGCGATTAATTTGAGATGTTTAACGCGTTAAAAAAAATAACGCAATTAACGCAGCACTTTTTTTTTTTTATGATTTCCTGTTGTGGCTGCTATTGAAAAGGCCGAAAATATGCATCACTTTTAAAAGTAACTTTCCTCAACACTGTCTGTCAGTAAAACATTTTTAAATGTACTTTTAAGATTTAAAGTACACTAAGTGCTATTAAATAAGCACACTTATTTTTTTACAAGGCTATCTAGGTGAATATCAAGAGGAAGAAACTGCGAATGTAACTTATGTGCAAAATTGGAATATTGCACAAAACATTTGCAAATAAAGCAGCGTTTCCATTCCATGTGTTCAAGAGAACATCATCTCTTCCTGGGAAATTGCCACACAATATCTGTTATAAAAATGGAAGTTTCTGCAATGTGGCTGTTTTCCCTCCATCATAAATGAGTGTGTCTCAGAGCGTCAGATGAAACACAGTAAACGCTGTCATGTTCTCTAGCGTTCGGATGCTGGTGTTCGGGAACACACTCGTGTGAGACGCTTCTGGGGGGAATTAAACCAAATCATTCTGATCACAGACTTTGACTCCGGCATTTCAGAAACACCAAACCAACATTTGAGATGCTGCGATGCCATTGGTCCACTGGTTACTCCAGTTATCCAATCACAGCCTCTGCTGAGGCAAAGGTTAATTTTTTTGTTGCACATTAATGAAGTTATTCAGTAAATGTGTTTCCAACGTAGTTTATGTGCATGTCTTCTTATCTTATATATATATTTTTTTTATTTATGCACGGTGCTTTTTTACGCAATATCCCAAAATGCACTTAAAATAGGTGGATGGAAACATAACTAGTGTTGACTGAGCAAAACAATGGTGCATAAGTGATCATTACCCAATGATATAGTGCAGTTGTGTACTTTATTCTGAATGAATCAAGCCATTTGCACTCGGGATATTTGAATTTCCGTTTTCTTTCCATTGCAAACATACTTCATTTGAATAGTTTTGAGATTCCTTCTTGAAGAGTTCTCTATACAATGGCTCGCCGTCTCCTTTTGCATTATGCATTTGGAACCAGTAAAATCGGATATGAAGCTTCATTTTTTCCACTCTTCAGAACACCATCTTATCTCTCAGACAATACGGGCAGACGCCGCTGACGGATGTGACACAGACAGCAATGGATTATATTAAGAAGCAAGCGTAGACGCCGGCGGCCTGTCACTTCACATTTCATGTGACCATCATGTGGAGATGCTGAATGGAGAACTGGGATAGTGAGGAAGACTCGGTCCCTGGAGATGATGGCCAATAGTTTCTGTGCTGTTATAAATCAAAGCCTGTCAATCCTGGAGTGAAAACCCGGCAGCCTCGTTTTGAGAGGACTGATCTCAGATACGGCAAGAGTTGGAGAGTTTGGAAGTGTACATTACAAATTCAATCCTATTTACACCTGGCATTAACATGCATCTCCTGTGATACCTTGAGATTGGATTTTGTGGAAGAGAGTCTCTGATTTCATGATTTACTACTGTATGTCAGTATGCACTGTTGCTCTCAGTTATACTTGAATTTTAATCTCACCACAAATGCACTCTTGCAACCAGAGTTCGCATCATTATGCTTTTTTTTTTTTTTTTTTACATGTTCATCTTTCTTTAGTGTGTTGATGTTGTTGTTTGAACATGAAAAAGCTCTGCAAAGTTCAAAAGCACAAAGTCCCTCCAGTGGGAGTTACTCTCTATATCAGTGTCAGTGTTTCTGAACTCCCTGAAACGCCTCCATTGTAGTCTTGAGTTTCTTCCATGAACGAACACGTCACAATATTCCTCATTATAATAATTAATGCGCAGAATAAAGGGGCGGGGCCTGGTTGAGTTAGTTAGTAGTGTGTTAAACTGGCGGTTATGGTAAGGGGCGGGGCATTTCCCAAACACACTCAAAGCGCTCGACCAATCACAACACACTGATCCAGCCGACCAATCAGAGCACAGTGTGCTTTTCAGAAGGAGGGGCTTCATAGAGACAGGAAGTAAACAGAGCGTTACTGACAGACTGGGAAGAGAGGAGCCGCAACAATGGAGAATATGAGGAGAATAATCAACATTCAAGCAGGAAAACCTGTTTTAGTAGAGCACAAAGAACATCAAGACTTTGAAAAAAAAGTGATTGAAAAAAGTTTATATGATCTGTATCACAAAATGTTAATATCAGGTATATTGAAGATATTTAATTTCTTATCAGCTATTCCAACTCTGTGCATGAATGGGTGGTTTTTGCTATATTTCTGGCAAAATAATCAGATTTGAGTAGACTGTGCTTCTGGATCGCATCAAGACACATGCATTTACACTATAAGAGCGATGTGGTCACGTGTTTCTGCCTACCTTGATGTGGTTTGAGTTTTGGATTATGTTTATACTTGCTTTAGAAACAGATTGTTCAGACTTTAAATTCTAGTTAAGCCACATTCATTTACTGTATGTTTGATCAAACAAATGCAGCCTTGGTGAGCAGAAGAGATTTCTCTCAAAAACATTAAAAAATCCAAACTTTTAAATGGTAGTGTACATTAAATATGTATTAAAGATTTCTTATGGATGTCAGGTGTACATTAAATATATAAAAATCAAAATCTCTGTACATAGGAGGGGGAAGCACTAGAGATATTACTCCTTCCTCCCCTTCCATCAAAATCAATGTGAATATGTTTCTGTGAGTTTATCTCTCACACACACACACAGACAATAAATAAATAAAAATAATAATATTTGAAGCAAACTTAACCAAACAGTACTGTCAGGAGTGAATACAGTCCGTATAAATGTTTAAAGCTTGCCTTAATGTTGAACAACTACATTAATTGAATTTGAAGGAAGGCTTAACAAAACCTTCTTCCTCCAGATTCACTGCCGAAACACAAGGGCAGTTCGACTATTTCAGCCAAAATTCATAAATAAAGCAATTCTTTCTTTCTAACTCTGGCAGGTTTTAATTAAATAACGAGTCCGGCGCCCACCTCTGCGTTTCTCTTTTTAAGCTCAAGGTGCTTCATCAAAAGCATATCCCACAAACCCAGCTCTGTGTTGGCTGAAGATAAAACTCACATATAAAGGCTATGAAATAGGTAATGAACATTGCACAGCTCGGATTTCCAAGAATGAGTCGCGTCACACAGTGCAAGAAATGTACATTGAGGTAGATCCTCTTTATTCGTCTGATGTGCCTTATGCCGGCTGTAAGTGATTCTGTGCACTTCCGTCATGCATTACACACAGCAGAACTTTCTGGAGAATAATGAAGACCGGAGGGTGTGTGAATCCTGCATTATCACACACGTCTGCTGAGGAACCATGCCATCTTCACTCCACTGCCCATTCATTAAAAGAAGATAGTCCTGCAGAACCCAGAGCCGTACACTTACAACCTGACAGACCAAATACAGTTCATGAGGGTTGTATACGATTCACAAAAATTTTGATATAAAAAAATGAAAAAAAATCACACTGACCCCAAAGCTTTGAATGGAGGTGCAAATGTGTATGTGTATATATATATAT
>CM040820.1:48068784-48161284 GCA_022828995.1 Vimba vimba | reverse complement strand
AATAAACCAATAATGAAGGAGTGTGTTCGTTGTGTGCACAGCTGAGCTTGTGTTTGCCAGCATCAAAGCTTCGTCCCCTCCTGGCCAAGCGTGTGCCTGCTGGATGCGGTCAGACATTTGCAGACACACACACACACACACACACACACACACACACACACACACACACACACACACACACACACACACACACACACACACACACACACACAGCTGGGGTTGCTGCAGCTTTGCTCTGTTTGGGTGAATCTCTGCTGCCCCCTACAGGAAGATACGCTCCAAACACTTACATCTTTATGCAGATATCCCTGTGAGCTGATGTGTCCTGTTCAAACACACACACACTAGGCCTAAATATAAGATTTATGTATTTGAATCCCATATAAAATGTTTCTGTAATTTACAGCTTTACATAAACAAACTAATGAACTTTAATGTGATGCATATGTGTCAGTCTGACAGTCAGGCCAGAAGTGATGTGCGGCCCAGGCAAACAATGACATCTTCACCTTTACCCAAATGTCATTAAAGTATGATAAAGATTTTGTAAGCATATTGTGTAGTTGTGCTTGTAGTCGATTGTTTTAGTTGTGATAATGACAAATTGTGGCAACATTATTTCTGGCCAGGCAGTCATACAGAGAAATTATGAACACGTGCAAAAACAAGAGAGAACCAACAGAATATTAATAACTGATTATGTTGTAGTCAATGAATACTTTTTTTTTCCTGTGAACTCTTTGTTTTACTATAAAATAAAACTTTTTTTTTTTTGCAAAAGATAAATGTCAGATTTTTAAAGTATTTCCTCATGTTTTGATGGTTTAATCAAACTTGTAGGGTCATTAAAAACAAATATTCCCTCCAGACATTATGTATGTGAAACTGGTCAGATTTCTGCACTTAAAAAAAACTCTCAAATGAGATTATATATATATATATATATTTACAATTGACGAAGTCTCACTATTTTTAATGCATTAAGGTAAAACAAATATAGAACATAAATATAGAACATACCAGATACATATAAACATTAGATAAAAATAAATAAATAATAATAATAATAAAAAAACCTAAACAAAAATTAGAAAAACTGCCTTGTAAATTTCCTTCATATTAACACTACATTGGGTGCTATTTGCATTGACTTTTCTTCATGTGAGCCGCAAACCGTCCTCTGAGTTACTATTGTGTGGTTCACTACACAGTAAACACCATGAGAGTATTGAGCTCCTTCAGTGCCAGCACTTTCTCAGTAGTCGACCTCATGAACACATTCAGCCTTACGGTCGCGTGTTCATTCGACAGCAGCTTCTAGCATGGCATTGCTTCTGCAGCGTTCATTATGTTAAACCTTTGACATGTAAAAATGAGCAGCAGAAAGCCTTCTCAACATCTCCAACAACAAACACCCCATGAGAGTCATGCAAAATTATTTTCATCTCATGAAAAACAGGTGCACTGCAAAAAAAAAAAAAAGAGAGAGAGAGAAAGGATTTGACTCGGTTGCCTTGAAGGAACGCTCGGCCTGTTCAAACACAGCCCAGGCGTTTGCCTCGGGAACAGCTGTGTGTGAAGATAAAACTCGTGGAGTTGGTGAGGTAGTTTGGTAATAGGATTGCCTAAAGCTGAAGATGTCGACACGAGGAAAGAAAACCCTGATAATCTTGACACGAACGTTGCCCTGCTGTTTCAGGCTCTCGCTTCAAAACCTGCAACATTTGATCACTGTGTACGAGAACATCGTAGCATCGAGGAAACCTCTGTCCTAAACTCACTGCACTAATAATTAATGGTGATGGGCTAGCGAAATAACATGTAGTGACTGAGTGCAAATGTGTCTTAGCTGAGGGACTAAACCAAATCAACAGAATGATTTTTATTTTTTAAAGGCAAACTTTTATGTTTTAGAGAGATCAATATTGAAAAGTTGAAAGAAGTCTCTTCTGCTCACCAAGGCTGCATGTATTAAAACAGTAAAAGCAGTAATATTGTGAAATATTGCTTTTTTTTTAAGTAACTGCTTTATATTGTAATATACTTCATCAGTAATACAGCATCATTACTCCAGTCTTCAGTGATCCTTCAGAAATCATTCTGATATGATGATTTGATGCTCAAGAAATGTTTTTTTACTTCATATTTTTGTGGAAGCCTTGATAATTTTTTTATTTATTATTATGTTTTTTTTTTTTTTCAGGATTCTTTGAGGAATAGAAAGTTTAAAAGAACAGCATTGATTTGAAATATACTTTTTTTTCTTTCTTTTTTTGTGAATGTCTTTACTGTCAGTTTTGTTCAATTTGTTGTGTCCTTCCTGAATAAAAGTATTAATTTCTTCATATATATATATATATATAAAAAAAAATACTGACCTCAAACTTTTGAACAGTAATATATGTTAACAACCAATGGTTGCATTTTTATAAAGCTTGTATATTTAAGTTCAGTAATTTCACTTAAATGACAATTAATAGGTAATTTTCATTGCCATTTAAGCGAAATTATTGAACTTAAATATACGAGCTTGATAAAAATAATCATTCTATAAGAAAATTTCAGATGGCACTTAGAGGCTTTTGCATCTGAACTCTTCATATATATATATATATATATAATACAAGTTTAAGTTGAAATACTAGTATTATTAAAACTAAAACCCAAATACATGTGATATTAATAAATATATATTTTAACACTATGGCAAGCTATTTTATTCTGCAAACAAAAAGTCATCCAAAAATAAGCCATAAACGGGAATATTATCCTCCCAAATGCCCAATTCAAATAAACTTCAATCTGGACACTAGTATTTTACATGGTCCAATCACAGATGCTGTTAGATTTTGGAAGAAAGAAGAACTGAAACGTATAAAGAGGGAACAGTCCATTAAGCCTATTCAGCGTCTGAATGAAGGCAAAGGTCCCGTGACGCCTTCAGAAACAACCTCCAAACACAAATAATCGCCTGCGATTTGGCCTCATTCCAGACAACGGCTCTGCTAATGTTTGATTAATGGTCCCCGCGTGCACTTCACGCTCCTCTAAAGATTGGGGACTGGGCGCCGGGGATCAGCCGGAGCCTGGCCGGGTGGAGGTGACCTTGTGTATCGCAGGCCGGAGCCCACGTCCAAAATACAACATCAGCAACATTTTCTGCTCTGGTGCCTTTTCATCTGAGGCGCCCTCACACTTCTCCACAAATCACGGAAGAACTAGCCGAACTCCACGTGTGTTTTCCCGAGAGCAAGAGCAGATCGGAAGACGCGTAGCCATCACTGAAACACTATACGCTTCTGACCCGCGGCTCACACACTTACCCACTGCTAAACTGACTCTGAGAGACTCAGATGTAATCTTTTCACACGGACTAATTGTGTTTTGTTTCAGAAGCCGCCATTTCATATCCTTAAGCTGAGAGATGTTTTGCTGAATTTAATCAGATTTCATTTCCTTAATTAACAAAGCATGGAGAAAGCAGACTAATCCATTATACCTAGTTGTGTAGAAGACTCACATATGTATTATATATGCATGTTTACGTCAAATTCATACATAAAGAAGGTCAGACTACTACTATATGCAGTGGTTTGAAGCCACAATCAACTGAACCTCGAACCGAATAGAGTCGCAAAAAGCGAGAGCAACAGAACCAGTAATAAAACATGAATCAACATAGTTTGCATAGCATCACATTTGCTGTGCAATCTCTAACTACTGTACTTTGGTCTATTTGCATTGTATATCCACTGTTATCTGACATGAATAGCTATCGTTATGTCTAATGTCAGCGTTGCTAAACTTTTGTACAGCGGCACATAAGTCACTTACCTGCTCATAAGATATATATATATTCAGATATCCTAGAGTTTTGATGTCATTAGAGACATAAGTGGATATATGAATACTTGGCTCAGTTCAAAACGAGAATGCAGAAAATACATTTATTTGTATCTGTCATACATATATATTCAGGGCTGCTAAAAAATATGTTCTATTATATAGTATTATATGCACACCAGAGTCCCGCTGGAAGTCATCCAGGTACTTTTACTCTTTTATCAGTACTGTGAATTTGGACATACTGCTTTTGTCACAAACTGTTTTTCGTCTACTGTATAGTAGGGAAGTATGTGATTTCATACGCATTGTTTTGGTTTTTGATTCATGTTCCACGTCAGTCATGGGATTCCCTTGTCCTCATGTGATCCTGCCATGTGATTCCCTAGTCTCTTGTCTCATGTTGTCATTGGTTAATTGTCTATCATGTTCTCAGGTGTGTCTTGTTTAGTCATTAGTCCTTGTGTGCAGTTAAGCCCTCATGTTTGCCATGTGTCTTTGTCAAGTATTGTTGCCTGTGACTGCCGTTGGTAAGCAACATGTCCATGTCCGCCATGTAAAAGTCTTTGTGTAAAGTTTGATCTTGTTTTGCGTGTAATTAAACTACACTTGGGTTCTGCAAACTTGCCTCCAGTGGACTAAATGTTACAATATGACTCAAATAGACAAACGTTTTTTATATTTATCTATATTTAGCATTATTAATCCGCATGTTAGGAGCTTTTCAGAATGTTTTAATTGGGGAAATTATTTGTATATGGCAAGGAAAGACAACTTAAAACATTTAAATTACCTTAACTTTTTTTTTCTGATCATGATTGGAGCGTTTTGATTATTATGCACATTTTGCTTGGTTTTGCTCTAAATTAGCAGCAGCTCCACTCGATGTGTAATTCAGACAGTGCCTGGATAATACTGATAAAAAGGAACATAAAACATTTTTGAGCGGTTGGAGCAGCGTTATTATCGTTAACTATTAAAAACATTTATATTAATTAAAACGGTAACACTTTAGTTTAGGGTCCAATTCTCACTTTTAACTAGTTACTTATTAACATGCATACTGTATTACTAGGATATTGGCTGTTTATTAGTACTTATGAAGCACATATTAATACCTTAGTCTGCATGACCATATTCTACATCCCTTAATCCGACCTAATACCTAAATTGAACTAACTATTAATAAGCAGTAATTAGGGTTTATTGAGGCAAATGTCATAGTTAATAGTGAGAATTGGACCCTAAACTAAAGTGTGACCATTGAAATAAAGCAGAAAGAAAATATAAATATTAGTTTAAAAAAAGAAAAAACTTGAACTAGATGAAAATTAATGATGTTGCATTGGCAATAAGTTGAAGCACTAAAATTATTAACTGGAAATAAAGAAAAACTCAAATGAACTGAGTGACAGGATAATTGTCCTGCCTTTGCGCTTGTGCACATCATCATAAATGAGCGGACACATGAATTTAAAAAGAAAATAATAATGTACAAGGATAAATCATATAATAAGCACTGCAATATTCCATAAAAATCCTTCCTTTCAGCTTACTTGGGTGAAGTGGTCATTTAAATCACACAATCAGAAAGGAAAAGACTGCCCCCGTCTGTTCAGGGCCTTTGAATCCTGCAATTTCATCCCATTAGAGAGTCCTTTATTACTAGTTACTGCTATTAGTTATTAATAGTAAACTCAATTTCACACCATTAGTCAAATCCTCATTAAAGGTCATGATGATCACATGACTTTTGCTGTCATCACACTCACATTCACATCACATTTATAGGATCTCAGTGAGATAAGAGAAGCAGAAGCTCATTCTGAGACCTGGACTGTGTTCCCAGCAAACACGCGACGTCAGATAGACGTTCAGATCATGTCTGTATAACGTCTGTCAGTTCAGAACCACTTTTTGTACGTCCTGTGGACGTGCAAAACAGGTTCAAAATCTGAACGTCTGACTAGGACCCCCTATGGACGTCTATGGACGTGCAAAACAGGTTCGAAATCTGAACGTCTGACTAGGACCCCCTATGGACGTCTGTGGACGTGCAAAACAGGTTCGAAATCTGAACGTCTGACTAGGACCCCCTATGGACGTCTGTGGACGTGCAAAACAGGTTCGAAATCTGAACGTCTGACTAGGACCCCCTATGGACGTCTGTGGACGTGCAAAACAGGTTCGAAATCTGAACGTCTGACTAGGACCCCCTATGGACGTCTGTGGACGTGCAAAACAGGTTCAAAATCGGAACGTCTGACTAGGGACTCTTTTTGACGTCTGTGGACGTGCAAAACAGGTTCAAAATCTGAACGTCTAACTAGGACCCCCTATGGACGTCTGTGGACGTGCAAAACTGGTTAAATGTCTGAACGTCTGAATAGGGACTTTTTTTGACGTCTGTGGACGTGCAAAACTGGTTCAAAATCTGAACGTCTGACTAGGACCCCCTATGGACATCTGTGGACGTCCAAAACTGGTTCAATATCTGAACGTCTGAATAGGGACTTTTTTTGACGTCTGTGGACGTGCAAAACTGGTTCAAAATCTGAACGTCTGACTAGGACCCCCTATGGACATCTGTGGACGTGCAAAACTGGTTCAATATCTGAACGTCTGACTAGGGACTCTTTTTGACGTCTGTGGACGTGCAAAACAGGTTCAAAATCTGAACGTCTAACTAGGACCCCCTATGGACGTCTGTGGACGTGCAAAACTGGTTAAAAATCTGAACGTCTGCCAAGGGACTCTTTTTGACGTCTGTGGACGTGCAAAACTTGTTCAATATCTGAACGTCTGACTAGGACCCCCTATGGACGTCTGTGGACGTGCAAAACTGGTTCAAAATCTGAACGTCTGACTAGGGACTCTTTTGGACGTCTGTGGACGTGCAAAACTGGTTCAAAATCTGAACGTCTAACTAGGACCCCCTATGGACGTCTGTGGACGTGCAAAACTGGTTAAAAATCTGAACGTCTGCCAAGGGACTCTTTTTGACGTCTGTGGACGTGCAAAACTTGTTCAATATCTGAACGTCTGACTAGGACCCCCTATGGACGTCTGTGGACGTGCAAAACTGGTTCAAAATCTGAACGTCTAACTAGGACCCCCTATGGACGTCTGTGGACGTGCAAAACTGGTTAAATATCTGAACGTCTGAATAGGGACTTTTTTCGACGTCTTTGGACGTGCAAAACAGGTTCGAAATTTAAACGTCTGACTGGGGACTCTTTTTGACGTCTGTGGACGTGCAAAACTGGTTCAAAATCTGAACGTCTGACTGGGGACTCTTTTTGACGTCTGTGGACGTGCAAAACTGGTTCAAAATCTGAACGTCTGACTAGGCACTTTTTTGGACGTCTGTGGACGTGCAAAACAGGTTCAATATTTAAACGTCTGACTAGGCACTCTGTTTTTTACTTCTGTGGACGTGCAAAACAGGTTCAATATTTAAACGTCTGACTAGGGACTCTTTTTTACGTCTATGGACGTGCAAAACTGGTTTAATATCTGAACGTCTGACTAGGGACTCTTTTTGACGTCTGTGGACGTGCAAAACAGGTTCAAAATCTGAACGTCTGACTAGGGACTCTTTTTTACGTCTATGGACGTGCAAAACTGGTTTAATATCTGAACGTCTGACTAGGGACTCTTTTTGACGTCTGTGGACGTGCAAAACAGGTTCAAAATCTGAACGTCTGACTAGGGACTCTTTTTTACGTCTATGGACGTGCAAAACTGGTTTAATATCTGAACGTCTGACTAGGGACTCTTTTGGACGTCTGTGGACGTGCAAAACTGGTTCAAAATCTGAACATCTGACTAGGGACTCTTTTTGACGTCTGTGGACGTGCAAAACAGGTTTAATATCTGAACGTCTGACTAGGGACTCTTTTGGACGTCTGTGGACGTGCAAAACTGGTTCAAAATCTGAACATCTGACTAGGGACTCTTTTGGACGTCTGTGGACGTGCAAAACAGATTCAATATCTGAACGTCTGACTAGGGACTTTTTTGGACGTCTGTGGACGTGCAAAACAGATTCAATATCTGAACGTCTGACTAGGGACTTTTTTGGACGTCTATGGACGTGCAAAACTGGTTTAATATCTGAACGTCTGACTAGGGACTCTTTTGGATGTCTGTGGACATGCAAAACTGGTTCAAAATCTGAACATCTGACTAGGGAACCCTTTGGACATCTGTGGAAGTGCAAATTTGGTTTAATATCGAACATCTGAATAGTGACCCTTACTGTGGATATGTATGGATGTGCAAGAAAGCCAGGACTCCTTTTGGACAGAAGACTATTTCAGTATCTGAACCAATCTGAAATGTGTCATTGTGAAATGCAAGAAGTTTTTTGACAAATAGTCATACGAAATACTGGTAAATAAAAAAATAAAAATAATCACATTATTATGAAAATGGCAAATGATATTGCATAATAAGTTGATATTATGCAATCATTCTAAAATGAATCAATTATTTATTTGATATATGGATTAAGTAATAGAAACTGTGAAATTTTGGATGTGAATGTGTGCTCAAACTTGCACAGTGCATGCACATTTCCAGCATTAAAAGCAATTCAGTAGAATTACAACCCACTATCAAGTGGTGCAGAGCACGCTTCATGATTCGCTGGATCTTCCAAATAGGGTTGAGCCCACAAAGGGCCTAAAATGTTACAGATTTATATAAAAAATGTTGGAGTGGGATCATATGTGTATTTTTGTTTTTGTAAAGACTCCTAATTCAATGTTGATTTAGCACATATATCTCATCACAAAATGTCCTGATGTCATTGGAGGACACAGAATCCTGTACTGATGAACAAATATAGCAAATACGTATGTGTGAGATTAGGGTTAGGGTTAGGGTTAGGGTTACCCTAACCCTAGCACAAAATATTTCAATATACAGCAAAGAAGGAAAATCAGAAGCTAAATCGATAATAAAGAAAGAAGTTATGAGAATGTGGCAGGAACAATAGAATAGAGGAATCAAGGGAGGGGAACTATGTTTATAAACCCTTAGGTTGGGGTACGAAGGGGGAAATCATTGCAAGGTTACAGTTAGGGCACACTAGACCAAACAAAACTCTGCATCTAATAGGGAAGCATGATACTGGTTTATGTAATAATTGCAATGTACCTGATCAGCAGAGTATTGTTATGATGTGTAATAAATATGATAGCATAGTGAAGAGGAAAATTTAGGGCATGGGAGGGATTTTAAAAGAAATATTAAATAAATCATCAGGCCATAAAATAATGTAATATTTATTTTTAGTTTCTAAGAGCTACCAAGCTGGATAAAATCATTTGTTTTATTTATTTAGTTCGTATAATGACATAGCATGTAAGCCAGAGATCATTTATAACCTGAGGGTGGCGGTAATGCACTAAAACAGTTTGCGACCGCCGTTAAAAAATCAAAGAAGAAGAATCGCACGTCACACTGCAAAGTCACCAGGAAAAGTATCCTGCCGATGAAAGAGGCTGCTGACACGTGGAGAGAGACACTGCCTTAATTGGACTAAAACCCTAAAACAGGTAAGTAAACATTTTAAAAAAAAATAATTTAATATGTTATTCAGTTGAGAGATGATATCAGATGAATTGGAAGTCACACATGCCCCCTAATACCTTAAAAAACTTCTTAAAACTGCGGCAATTTGCGCGGGCACATTAACCGAAAAGTCGACAAATGCGCCCGCGCGTTCTGCTGTTTTTTTTTTCTTTTTTCACATAGCAGCAAAATAGACTTAAAATACTCCGTCATTTATGGTCATACAGACTTGAAATATGGAAAAATAAACTGTAAAATGTCTTTTTTATGTGTCCACTTACAATCGAAACAAAACATTATGCTTTTTTCTGCCTCTCCTTCTACATGAACTTTTTTTCTGGAGCAGGTCTCTAAACGTAAGCAAAACTCAGCAAATACACACTGTCAAGAGTAATCTTTATAATAATTTAAGTGTTTACTTTTTAATGATCTAATTCAAAACGAAAGAGAATATTCTGTTTATGTAATCTATATAAAAAGAGAGACGTTAGTCGTTCTCATGGCAACTCATTATCTGCTAATCACCCGCTGAAAGCGCGCGCTATTCAAACGTAAATATCTTTGTTCTAATATGAATCGCGTTTGTATGCGTGAATGAACGGCTCAGATGCTCGTTTACTACAATTACAACATGCTATTTTTACATGAACGTAATGCTATTATAGTTTAGCTTTTCCTTAACTATATTGCAATACTGAGATGAGTAAAAATCTGCTGAAATATGTTCATGAAATATGTTGTTTAAATAAAATGCAATGTTTTAAACGTATGCTATTACACTGCAAATTAAAATGTATACGCCCTATATTAATGTATCAAAATATATATATATGTTTGAGACGAAATATGAATGTTTTTAGACAATACTAATGAATCCTTAACTTTGAAATACGTATGATAAAATTTATGCTTTTTACAAAGGAAAAATTACACTTGGAATAGTTAAAATTGTAATTGTTGTTGACTTTCATATTATTGTGTTTCATTAGTCACAATTTTGGGGAGAGGATAAATATTCCAAACCTGTCTGAAAATACAATATGATGATTAACTGCACAATTATTAGAAATGTTTACATTGGATATTATAAAATTTGCTTGCAAAAAAATTTGTTTAACTTTAAACCAATTCTGTAGAATGGCCCATATATCCTATTTGAACAGGATTTGTTTCCAGGTATGACTGTGGGCTTTTGACTTTCATTTATATTAGTATTATTTTGTTAACTATATGCTAAATAAATTAAAAGCAATATACTGTGTCTGTGTGTGTGTATACATTTCTTGTCAGCCGTCTTCTTAGGTGTGTCTTCTTAGCTACAATGAAGTTTTAAGAGTTTTTATCCAGTCATCAATGGCTTATTGATCATTATAGGTATTATCAATAAATAAGTTGTTGTTGCTAGTTTGAGTCGAGAAATACACATTTCAGCATTATCATCACTAATCTGTGTGTGCATTTTCCTTGAGAACCAAGCAAGTTGACTCATGAAACCATTTGTTTATTATATCGTGATTGCATATCTCAATCACAATATTGACCTCAATAATTCCAATGACAATGACATTTTCCCCAAATCGTGCAGCCCTTGCCAGAAGTATATAGCCTAGATATCTTTACACTGTCCGCTCAGTACAACAGAGGCAGGAGCTCTGCACTGGGGTTGCTCGAGTTATATGGGCACACAACTTGCTACAAGAGCTATATCCACTATTACGAACAATAAAGTAATATTTGACAAATTTTGTCTTTCAGATTCTGAAAATGTTCAAAGGCCAATCTCAAGATACTCTGGGAGGTCTTTCTCAGAGCAAATGGTCACTTCTAAGAGGTTTGTTTAATCGATTCCAGAAAACAACAGTGTCCCATGCCCCCATTTCTTTAATTCACTCTTGGCACTCTCACCCATGCTACAGTTCCTGTAGATTACCACACACATGTAATTTCTAAATGGTGAATTTGTTTCTTCAGGCTCTTTACCAACCGGCTGATGGCAAAATTCAATATGAAGGGGAAGGTGAAGAAGCAGAAACTGCCTCTGGAGACGACTAAAACTTTTGAAAGGTAAAGGTACACAAATTATGTTAGTATTATTATAATAAAATGATACCCAATTGTACTTTTTAAACTGGTAACCTACTGAACAAACTTTAAAAAAAATTGCAAATTGAAAAGCACATGCTACATGCATAAAGTTTAAAAACACAATGAACTAATTTCTTTTTTTTTTTTTACTTTTTTTTTTACATTGTTCTATTTTAATAAATTAAAAGCACTCAGATAGACAAAAGTGAGGGTAAGCATTAAGACAATTCATCAAGACAAAGTTAATCATTCAAGGGCTGTGAGTATTTTCTCTTTGCCTTTTGTTTGATTCACATTAATGGTGCAATCATCAGAAGGTTTATTAGACTGAATGCAGATCAAATAATACCAATCTCCCCTTTTCTCCAAACTATTTACACCAATTTAAGATATGAACTGTTTAAGTGAATACTCTCCAATCCGGTCATTTTGACATATTTTGTTGTGTATTTGATGGTTAAATGCGCACACAAAGCCTAAAGTATAATTTGCTTGTCTAGTTGCGGTCAGTTTCGGTGCGCACACACATAAGCCACCTTGAAGTTGGAAACAGCGTCCCTTGCTCGAAATTATTGTCCATTATTACATGGCTTGGTTGAACTCTAATGTAGAAAGCGGTGTGTTATTTCTTGATAACACAACTCTGCTAAGTATAACACACCGTTGCCATGAAAAACAGGTTTGCTATAGACGCAGGATTCTAACCGTAGAGACGTAACGGAGTATTTTCTTTAGCAGAAGCAATACAATCCTTTTTAAATGAATAAACTCCTTTTTAAATCAATTTTTTATGTCAAATTATTAATTTATTTGGTGGGTAGCCATGTAATAAGCGGGATAATGTAGAGCGAGGCGGTTGTTATAGCGAATACAACCCCTTCAGGCAGATTCAAGACCCCTCCGCATCAGCCTGCGGGGTTGTATTCGCTATAACATCCGCCTTGCTTTACATTATCCCTTACTTAAATAGCTCTTTTTTATTATCAAACAAGTAACCGCAATGCAACAGTAGAGACTGCATTTTACAACAACTCTCTTCTGCATTGCAAATATCAAAAATGCATCATATACAGATGATTTAATATTATCTCGTATAGAAACGGCTGGCAAAGATGGAATTTGCAAGATAACATCTATTTATCATTAATAAATAGTAAGTGCATTTTCTCAATTTCTCCAGTACTGACAGCAGAACTGATAACGCTGGAGCTGGATACTTCACTGGATTACCTCTTTCTAAACTCATCTACAAGTAATCTAGTATTTGCTAAAATGGAAGTTATAGTATCCAAAAGCATTACATTTGGGCTGTGCTTGAGAAATTTTATTATATGCAGTCTCTCTCAATTCATGATTGCTATCTTAAATATCTTGTCACCCAAGGCCACTGTCTATTGCAGTCTTACACCTTCCTAACATACAGCGACGCGAGTTTAGAGAACCCATTTTCAGTCATTTGTTTGCTGCCATATACCACACCAGTCACCATTGGTCACTGTAGTATTGCCACTTCAAGGATTAGTTCACCTCAAAATGAAAATTTCCTGATAATTTACTCACCCCAATGCCATCCAAGATATTCATGTCTTTCTTTCTTCAGAGGAAAAGAAATTAAGTTTTTGAGGAAAACATTCCAGGATTTTTCTCCACACAATGGACTTCAACGGTAACCAAATTGTTGAAGTCCAAATCAATGCAGTTTCATGCTGGACGTAGGCAGAAGTACCGCCCCGTTGTTTACAAAGTGAACTTGCGAAGACTAATACAAACCATTTTAAATAAACTGACAAAAATCCATAAATATGTCATTCAACATACAATAAATTTGAACAATCCTCCTCCACGCTTGTAAACAATGAGCCGGTATAAAAATATTGTATGTTAACTTGCAATGTTACTTATGGATTTTTTGTTTTTGTTCAACTCTTGCAGCTGCAGTCATAAAATGGGATAAAGAAGCTACAGAGGCTACAATCAAGCATCATGCAGCAGAACATCTTAAACGTGCCGTGGAGGGCATACAGGGGTGGAAATAATGAGGAATTTTACATGAGTACTGTAAGGCGCGTGTGTTTATTTCTAGTTTAGGGGACTTTATGTCTCTCTCCCCCTTTCCAACCACCCACCCCCAATCTTGGTCTGGAGTAATTTGTTTTTTGTTCACTTGGCAGTTCAGTGTAACCATTAGAGTTGTTTTATTTATCAGCCTGTTCATAATTTGCTGAAAACCTCATTAAAGATGGAAAAAAATTGTCATTTCAAACTATTTTTGCTTTTTTTTTTAATCAATAATCAGATGTCACTTATTTCCAATTGCAAAAATATAAGGCTACTAAAAAGTATTTGCATGTTTTAGACAGGTGCATCAAAGGGATAGGTATTAATTTATTATTTACAATTTTAAAGCAGTAGTTCTGCACACTGCTTTTACTATGACTAGAATGAGTTTTATTGAATACCATGTTGTCATCCAACCTTGGAACAAAAGCCTGTTTGATGACCAAAACATGGTTTAATAAAGCTAATAGTAAAGCTAATTTCGTTTGTGCATCTTAAAATTTTGTATGAATGTTCTTTAGACGTCTGTAAGTGACGTTGAAATGACGTTGTGAAAACTTTCATTTACAATATTGTAAAGATGTTACTTGGACATCAAAAATCAACATTTAAAAGAGATGTCTAATGAACGTTCACTATGTACGTCAATAGTGAACGCTAAAAAGACGTTTAAAAAAGACGTCAAAAACTTTCATTCTGGCTCTTCAGCGGACGTCTTCTGAACGTTCACTTTTTATGTCAGTTGGACGTCAACAGTGAACGTCAAAAAGACGTCTAAAAAAAGACGTCATAAAAACTTTCATTCTGGCTCTTCAGTGGACGTCTTCTGAACGTTCACTTTTTATGTCATTTGGACGTCAACAGTGAACGTCAAAAAGACGTCTAAAAAAAGACGTTCAAGCTGACTCTTCATTGGACGTCTTTTGAACGTTCACCTTTTATGTCACTTGGACGTCAACATTGAACGTCAAAAAGACGTCTAAAAAAGACGTCATAAAAACTTTCATTCTGGCTCCTCAGCGGACGTCTTCTGAACGTTCACTTTTTATGTCAGTTGGACGTCAACATTGAACGTCAAAAAGACGTCTAAAAAAGACGTCATAAAAACTTTCATTCTGGCTCCTCAGCGGACGTCTTCTGAACGTTCACTTTTTATGTCAGTTAGACGTCAACATTGAACGTCAAAAAGACGTCTAAAAAAGACGTCATAAAAACTTTCATTCTGGCTCCTCAGCGGACGTCTTCTGAACGTTCACTTTTTATGTCAGTTGGACGTCAACATTGAACGTCAAAAAGACGTCTAAAAAAGACGTCATAAAAACTTTCATTCTGGCTCCTCAGCGGACGTCTTCTGAACGTTCACTTTTTATGTCAGTTAGACGTCAACATTGAACGTCAAAAAGACGTCTAAAAAAGACGTCATAAAAACTTTCATTCTGGCTCCTCAGTGGACGTCTTCTGAACGTTCACTTTTTATGTCAGTTGGACGTCAACAGTGAACGTCAAAAAGACGTCTAAAAAAGACGTTCAAGCTGACTCTTCATTGGACGTCTTTTGAACGTTGACTTTTTATGTCACTTGGACGTCAACATTGAACGTCAAAAAGACGTCTAAAAAAGACGTCATAAAAACTTTCATTCTGGCTACTCAGTGGACGTCTTCTGAACGTTCGACAAAGACGTTGTAATGACGTCGTTTGGACGTGTCTGTGCTCAGTGGGTTACTTTACAGACATTTTAGATTGTGCTACACTCAAACAAATATTTAGGCCTAAATGTATGCATTTGAGTTGTATAAATAGTTTCCATCCATATGGTTTTAACATACTGTAAATAAACTCATAAACTTAATGTAATGCATATTTGCCAGCCATACATGAATCAATCAGGTCAGATTTCTGCACTCCCAAAACAATCATGGCACAGTTTATTAACTATTATAATCATATGTTAAATATGCATCCATTCAAATGGCTTGGAATCAGCATAAATCTGTCACAAATAACAATTACAGTTATTCAGTTGAAAAGTATGAACATGGTTAAAATATGGCTAGCTGTGGAGCAAGCAATATTCAATTAGTTAAAATGCTTGAGAATGAAAAAAGTTGGATTTACTGATAAATATTTTTTACACTCATTTCTTTTCACAATGAACAGCTTCATGTTGATAAACAATTTGAATGAATGCATTTTGAAAATATGATGATTTAAATAAAACCTAATAGATTCATATAGTTAAAAGTAAACTGTTATGATTTTCTGAGTGTAATAACTGCTTCATTTAAGCTTGTATGACTGACAAATATGCATCACATGAACTTTTATGTGTAATCCAAGTGGGTGGACATTGTACATGCAAATCAAACACGTACAGTAAATCTTAATTTTAGGCCTATAGTGTATTATTTTTAAGTATTTTGTGTTTGTTTTTTTGTGTTTTGTGGAGGTAGTCACTGTTAGTTGTGGAATGGCACCCTGATATGATCCATCATTGTCTCTCTCTTTTAGATAAACACGACGGAGGCGCGTTATGAATGCAGTCCTTGCCAGAGTTCATCTACTGACCCACTAGTTCATCAAATCCTCCATATCCAGCGTTCATAAAATATGCCTTCCAAATCCAGGCTCCGGGCCTAACTCTCCCACCTCATAAATCACACACTGTATATTTTATGACCAGATCGGTCAGGATTGTAATAAAGACGAGTCACTACAGATTTATGGTTCTTTGTAATTTAGACGGGAAGGTTGGGCGTCATTTCCACTGGTTTCGAGCGTTACGTCGACGAAATGCCACTTGCACACAGCATTAGTGTGAGAACGACAGCAGTGTTTGCGTTTGGCGTTTGGCGTGTGTGTGTATACGTGCCTGTGAGAAACTAATCATTAATAGGCTGTAAATGAATCCTAATGGACCCTTTTGTACAATGCATGAAGGAATTAAAAATGGATGAAGAGATATTGCTTCATATAAAAGCTCATAACTTTGGCTCTTATAATCCCACCGAGAACAACATAGCAGAAATTACATCAGCTAATGTTATTCTGAATTATGCCATAAAATCTGAAGGGAATGTGTGGTAAAACTATTGCCTGCTGGGATCACAACGTCCAGCCCTCTCAGTTAATGATATGTAAACATTTAATTAATCGACTAATTACTGAATTAATTGGTGCTGAAATGAATTGTTATTGATTATTTTATTATATTAAATATGCTATGATTATTTTTTATGCTATTATTATTATTATTTCAATCAATATGCATCAGACCGACACTGAAAAATCTTAATTCATTAGAATTGGGAAGCTTTTGATGTCTATCTTCAAGGAAAATAAAAATATATAATATAATGTTCACAGTCCAAATAATAAAAAAAATGTGAAAATATGGACTTATATGGTTCTTCATCTCAAGGCTTTATTTAGAATATATAAACATTTGTGATTAATTGCGAGTTAACTATGACATTAATGCGATTAATCGCGATTAAATATTTTAATCGTTTGACAACAATTTTTTTTTTTTTTTTACCTACTATTAATACTAAATGCAAAATCAAAGTAGCTTATCAGGTTTGCATTTCAGCAAGTTTTCCCGTTTAGAAAGCTGCCTATTTCTGTAGATCAATCAGAAATATGATTTCAGCATCCACTCATTACTCTATAAAACATGAAAACATGAAATTTGGAAGTAGAAAGACTGAAATAGTATTTTCTTGTAAAAAGTCAGTGTTGGACTATTATGAGAGGGAAAACGGTGTGTTCCTTCACTGATGGACACATTACCTGGTCACACTTTATATTAGGTGTCTTTAACTACTGTGCACTTAAATAAAAAAATAAGCACAATGTACTTATTGTGTTCATATTATTTAGCAAAACACCTGTGCTGCTGTTCAGATGCGATACGGTAAGGTTAGGCACAGGTTCGGCGGTATGTGTAGGTTTAAAGCTGCATAAATGAAGGTAAATAGTGTAATTATATATGTAATTACATCCAGGTTTTTTCTTTTGTTTAATATAAGTACAATGTAAAAAAAATCAGTGTATCAAATGATTGCTTTAAATGTCAGTGTATATATATATATATAAAGACACCTAATATAAAGTAGGATCCATTATCTATGTATTCTGATGATTAATAATGGATATATTACAGTAGTCTGCTCTTAACAGCTTGTCTGCTGAAAGGATCCAGATAAAAAGGTCACATATAGGGAGTGTGTAGAAGAAACGTGACTTAGAAATCCTATTGTGAGAAGGCAAAGTCCATGAAACAACACCTCAATCGCGCTGATATCAATCAAGACTTGTATTGAACCGCGATAGTTCATCCGTGCAGGGCTGGCAGGAATAAGAGAGCAGAAACAGCAGGGAACCCAAATCAAGCCGGAGCAATGATTGCACCTCTAATAAAGTGTATCTGAGCTCAGGGACGTGTCATGACGGGAATCAATGTGAAGTGTCTGGGGAGGGATCAATGGTCTTCGGCAGCTGATGAACTGTGATCAATAAGAACGGGTCGCTGCGGTCGCTGGTTCTGGTTCAGTCAGAGCGAACACTGGTTAAGTCATCAGACATTTTGACAGAGATTGAATAGGACTATTATGAAGGTCATTGTGAGCTTCCACACCGCGCACTAGAATGAAGTAAAAGGGTCCTGATTGCATACCATCTGTTTTTGGCTTGATGGTCGTATGGTGTTGACATGAGAGCGGGGATAGTTGTTGATGTTGGCGCCGTTTCTGAAAAGTCTTCATTAGGTCCCCTGTTTTTTCACAGGGAGTCGGAGAGTAGGAACAATTTTAGCCATCCATTTGTGGGACAATCATAGAATATTGCTGTTTTGTTACTTTGACAAAATTGGCTTGAAACGCAGCAACAAATGCTTTTTCAAAAATCAAACAATTCTTAAATCAAGATGCATTTACTAAAGTAGTAAAATGCCATGTTTCCTGGGAAACAAATCAAAATGAAGTGAGTTTTTGCTTAAATCAAGCTAAATTATCTTCCAATGGGGTAAGAAAAAATGATCTTGTTTCTGTTTGAATTAAGATTATTTTTCTTTCCCCGTTGGCAGATATTTTTCTTTTTTAAGCAACAAATCACTTAATTTTGATTTATTTCCCCAGAAAACAAGACTTTATATCTTATGGTATTTTACTCATCTAGTAAATGCATCTTGATTTAAGAATTTGTAGATATTTGGACTGAAAACAAGACAAAAAGACTAAGTAAGAAAAGCATTTTTGCAGTGAACGGCAGATCTCAGCAGTGTGGATCACACACCTGTTCTCATAGGGAGACAAAATTATATTAGATGCTAATTATAAAATAAGTGTTAATAACTATCAACTATATTCATATTTTAACAGTGCATTTCACCATGTTGGAACAGCAACTCTCACGGGACGAGAAAACCCTTCTTATATCATTTGTTGTTGACGTCAAAAGTCGTGTATCCAATCAAACATCACACTGTTTCATTTCAGACGCTGACATGGACAGGTTGTGTGATTGCCCTCATCCTCAGAAACCACAAACAAACCCGCACAAGAAAACGTCCCAGACTTTGAGCATGCAGATACGGACACTGTAACAGTCGGAAAATATCAATCGTATCAAACATATCAATCTTACATTGCTCATCTTGCCAGGATATGAATTTGCAGGGCAGAGTTCACCAACAAACTTTGGAAAAACTTGATTTGATATATATATATATATATATATACAGTACCAGTCAAAAGTTTGGAAACGTTACTATTTTTAATGCTTTTGAAAGAAGTCTCTTATGCTCATCAAGCCTGCAGTTAAAAAAAAAAAAAAAACTGTAATATTATGAAATATTATTACAATTTAAAATAATGGTTCTCTTTTTTAATATACTTTAAAATGTAATTTATTTTTGTGATGCAAAGCTGAATTTTCATCAGCAAGTACTCCAGTCTTTGGTGTCTTATGATCCTTCAGAAATCATTCTTTCAAAAGCATTAAAAATAGTAATGTTTCCAAACTTTTGACTGGTACTGTATATGTTTGTATATATATATATGAAATGTTCAGATGCAAAAGCCTCTAAGTGCAATCTGGAATTTTCTTCAAGAATGATCACTTTTATCAAGCTCGTATATTTAAGTTCAGTAATTTCACTTAAATGGCAATATATATATATATATATATATATATATATATATATATATATATATATATATATATATATATATATATATATATATATATACTTATTATATACTATATATATATACTTATTATGTACTATATATATATATATATATATATATGTGTATATATCAAATCAAGTTTGTTGGTATATATATATATAGTATTATCTTGAGGAAATCGTCCACGAAGCCAATCAGAAAAGGCAATGCCCACCTCAACAAAACCAACCATTTTCGTTTCGGATGCTGGAAAATACAATTGTCTGTAATTGCCTCTAGATTGCTGAATTCATTGTTAAGTCGAAGTCTCCAGGTGTGGAAACAACCATCAGCAGTTTAAACCTGAGTGAAGGAAAGCGCAAGAACAGCAAGATGGCTGCTTCACCACACTTTGAGCACACTAAAGAGCTGACACAATGAAGTCTTAACAAAACAGTCTGAGTTCACTCTCAGCCCAGTTCACTCGCAAACGACCCATCGAGACTGGCAAACACACTCAATTATCTGAGATCTGCATTAGTTGGTCTGTCTGAATACGAATCCCTTAGTCATGTATTCAACGAGGAAAACAAATACCTGCAATTAGTCAGTATAAAAAGTCATTTAGCTTTTTTAGGTCATACTTTTTTGTAACTAAAAAACAGGAAATTATCCCACAGAGAAGATCTCAGATAAAATAAGTCTCAAATAAAATGCTTTTATCAGGACGGCATGGCAAGTTGATGTTATTAAAACCCAAGAAATATTAATATTCATAAATCAAAATGCCATAATATTTGTGAAAAAATACTGTTAGGGGTTAACAGTTTAGGACCCAAGGACCAGATGTTTGAAAGAAGACCCAAAGTCAGAATTATAAAAAATTGAAGACAATATTTACTGAAGATAGTTTGCAGTTTCATCAGCAGAAGTTCAGCTTCAAGACTCACACAGGAGTTCGTAGGCCTTACAGTTACACAGATCACAGCAGTTATACCATTTCCAAGGTCTAAGCTACGTCATTGCTTCAGGTTGAATGATTCTCATTGGCTAAGAAAAAGATAAACATAGTAATTTTCCACACATAAACAGATAGACTACGGCATCTCTCCAAAGATTATGCAGCTGACACTCGAACCCTGAAGTTAGGCACGTCGTGACCTTCCAGGGCGCAGATTTGGGTTGCTGGGTGCCAGCATGTCCCGAACAACAACGCAGTCAATCTCCAACAATGCCAGTGGTTCCTTAACCTGTAAGGAAGAAGACCAACACACACACCGAACCCACATCTTTTCCAAGGTTGGATTTGGCCAGGCTCTAACTATAAACAGGAGTCTCATCTCAGAACATCAAGATAATGCGTTCTTTCTCAAGGACAGCTACATTTTAGTCTAACTGGAAAGTAAGGCTTTAACTGAGTAATGGTCCCTTAAACTATAGACTTCAATGACCCCTGTATATTTTAACACATTGAAGACCTTTCTCAAACACAAAACATGTCCCTATTTCATTTCTGGAAGCCGGGATAAATAGGCAAGCTGCATTCAGATATCAAATACCGACATTAAAGAATACATGAAAAGAACATTTCAGTAATCACACTGGTAACTTCTATAACAGAGTAAAATCTCCAGAGAAGTCATTCAACTCATGTGATATTTAGAGGGAAAAATATTGATTAATACCTTGATTATAATCATTACATATACATTGAAGCAGCAGTGGATTACCAAAGCAGCTGCCATGGACTTATTACAGGCTCAATCCCCGCGGAGGAACCTGGGGTTGCGTACCTTGCTCAAGGGCACCATGGTGAAGGATCATGGATCACTCCTTGTGGAGGATCGAAAATTTCATGTAGCAGCCTGAGCCTTAGGCCAGAAACATACTTTGCAAGTGTTGAGGCCTGATATGTGTATACCTCACTTGTATTCTTACATTACTGAGGCAATAACGAACCTCAATACCCAAGGAGGCAATATAGTTAACTTAAAAAATGTCTATGCCATTGACCATAGAGGTAGCTCAGCAGTTTAATTAAGAACTGATATACCTGTAAATGAAAAAAAAATTATACGTTGCAAGTCGCTTTGGATAAAAGCGTGTGCCAAATGCATGAATGTAAATGTAAAAACTTAATTAAACCATTTTGCTTAGAAAGACTCTCTTCAAAATCTTGCTGAAACTGAAAGAGAAACATTATTGCAGAAGAAGAAAGTTCACAGTGATGCTGCTATAGCAACATGTGCTATGAATCATTCATCTTGACATTGAGCTTGTGTTTAAATTTGAACATTGTAATGTGTTAAATAACTATAAGCCCAAAAATATGCACAGTTATTATGAGCATGATGTTGATGAATAGGAATAACTAAAAGTCTGCATTATTCGCTCTTACAAAGTCTTGATTTTGTTTTGGGACTCTACTAGAATAAGAAGAAAACTCAAGACTGCAATGTTTCAGAAACACTGACACTGATAGAGAGAAGAACTCCCACTGGAGGGACTTTGTGTTCTCCAACTTTGCAGAGCGTTTTCATGCTGTAAAGAAAGTTGAACAAGCATAATAGTTCTTCTTTAAAAATTTAATGTCATTTGTCCATAAGTAGGCAATTTTCTAACAAGAAATAGATGCATTTGCTTCAAAATACTGTACAGTTTGTCTGAAACGCACCCTTGAACAACAGAGGCGAAACATTTTCTCCTCCCTTTTAAAAGTCAATTAGTCATGAATGATTCAGTTATGGAAGCTTGTTTCAGCCACAGAATAAAACAGAATTGCAAGTTTGTTTCTTGCAATTGTGAGTTTATATCTCGCAATTCTGACTTTATATCCCCCAATTGCGTGTTATAAAGTCAGAACTGACCGTTCGCAAAGACCCGCCCCCTTTAGTTACTGTTGCTATGTCTCTCACACCACACATGTTCACGCAGTGAAATATACATCGCGGAGCAGAGAGGACACTGACAACACACTGACAGACAGGACAGACCAGCTTACTTTTGATATGAAACAAAGTCTCAACTTTCAAATTTTGTAAATAAAAAACTTTAATGTGTCTGCCAGATCGCTGTAGAGTCTCAGTGTTTTTTTTTTTTCTTCTTCTAGTTCATTTATAGCATCAAATAAACATGAATGCACATCAGAAGGAATGTTGTTTTAACCGCGGAAAGACGTCAGTACACACCGTTTTTCAAGTTCAAATCCTCCAACGTTAATCTACCTCCTGACTGCTGTGTCGGACAAAAATGGCGGATTCTGATTGGTCAGATCACCTGTCAATCAAACTCCGTGCAAAGGGTCAACATAAACATGCAATTCTGCAGAAAAAAAGTCAGAATTGTGAGTTCGGACATCTTTTCTTAGAATTGTGAGATATAAACTTGCAATTGCGAGTTATAAAGTGAAACTCTGAAGAAAAAAAGACTGCCTTTTTTCCTCAGAATTGCGAGTTTATATCTCACAATTCTGACTTTATAACATGCAATTGCGACTTCATATCACGCAATTCTGATAAAAATATTTTTTTAGAATAAAAGAATAAAAAAGATAAAAAGTCAGAATTGCGAGATAAAAAGTTGCAGTTAGGCCTACCTTTTTTATTTTATTTTTCTGTGGTGGAAACAAGCTTTCATATTAAAATGGTTGGATGCATTTCATGATTTGCATTCATCATGTTTTTCCTCTGATGTGTGACCAATCTCTGGGTCGTGACTCACTGTACTACACTATCGCCTCATCTTCTCGAGTATATAGTGTATTTTTCTCTACAAGGAAGCCACTTTGAAGTAAATAACTCATAATGCGTCCAGCACAGATACTTATCATATGATAGGACCAATCACCATTCATTACAGACTATGAAGATCTGTGTTTATTTCCCTGTTTGCTAGTTGAAGTCCTTTAAGTCCTCTTGAAGGAATGATGTTTGATTAGATGGGATCGAGGTTGGATGTGTTCTCAATAACCCTCCTGCTGTCCTCAATATTGTGTCAGACATGCTCTTACATCTGTATTTGAGAGATGCCACTGACTGAGACTAACTCATGCCCAGGAGTCTCTTCACATCTGACCCTTTATCGATCAGTGTGCTATTCTTCAAGTTAGTATTGTTTCTTTTACCTTTCAGACTTTAACATGAACTGTTTGTCCAGAACTTCTTACCTTCTTTTCCAGAATGCCCTGAGACAATACATACATTTGAGTTTAGTCCCAGCTAACAAAAACACGTCACGTTTTGCTAACGTTAAACAGCTTTCACATCATAAATGTGTACAAAAATACAGGAATGAGAATAATTACCAAACCAATCTGCAACAAAAATATGATAAAAAAGTACTTTTTATTACTTTATTAGTTACTTTAATTAGTTATTCTGGTATTTTTGCTGTGCCTTCCATTAATTACAAAGCGATTTGCATCAACACTGTGAATGTCTCAGTCAACAGCGCTCAACGGTTCAGAGAAGATTTTGGCAAAGGATGCGTCCCTCTTTTCAAACAGAATGGGTTTTGAGACACATGGACTCTCTTTGTTTCAATCGGAATTTAATCATTCCGATTGATGAATCCGAATATAGTGTTTACATGAATGATAAATAAAGTGATCAGGTTGGTGCGCAAGTTTATGGGCCCTATCTTGCACCCAGCGCAATTGACACCGACGCATGTACCATTCCTATTTTGCACCCGCGCAAAGCGCGCTTTTCCCTCCACAGAAGCACGTCGCTAAACTAGGGAATGAACTTGCGCTCCCTGGGCGGTTCAGCGCAAAAAAGGAGGCGTGTTCCGGCGCAAACGTTCCTTCATGCTATTTTGCAGGTTTAGAAAACAATTGCGCCACTAACCAGGAAAAAATAGTTTAAAGTCAGTGGCGCGTTGCGCATGTTATTCATATGCTGTTTTAAGGGCGCATGCTTGGCCATAATCAATGTAGCGTGTGCACAACGCGCATACACTTTGATTCTCTCATCTACACAGAAGCAGCAGTTTTCATTTTTGCAAATCATACATTATTACGATAGATAGATAGATAGATAGATAGATAGATAGATAGATAGATAGATAGATAGATAGATAGATAGATAGATAGATAGATAGATAGATAGATAGACAATTTATTATAAAAGCATACATCTTGCTTACACATTTACCCAAATTATCATACGCCTTCTTAACGGAAGTTAATTTGGGTGGGTTTCTCCATCCCCAACGTCCCTGACGAGAGAGTTGCTCTCCTCGGCTGTGAACCGCTCCTGGCGCGAGCCTGGCAAATCCGCCGCTATAATAGGAATCCGCTTTAGAAAAAGCGTGCCTGCTCTTAAAGGGAATGTGAGATGACGCTCTGATTGGTTTATTTCACGTTACGCCCAAACCACACCTATGAATAATGAAGCTACTTCAGACCAACCCATTTTAGATTTGCGCCTGGCGCAAGAGTCATTTATCCCGCCGGGAAAATAGCAACAGCGCCAAGACCCGCCCACAAAGTTACTTGCGCTTTGCGCTTTGACACTTGCGTTTCAGATCGTTAAAATAGGGCCCAGAATGTCACTATGTATATACACTATATACTACAGCATTATAACACATTGATATGGTATCATATATACAGTGTGTGTGTGTGTGTGTGTGTGTGTGTGTGTGTGTGTGTGTTTGTGTGTGTGTGTGTATATATTCCAGGTTAAGTGAAACTTTATTGATAGCATCTGTGGCATGCTGTCAGTGTCAATCCCCACAGACAGTATTTTGACTCGTCTCGGTTTGTAAAAACCAACAAAAAGTTTGTTGACACATAATGCTTTTACAATAGAAGTCTACGGGGCAATTATATAAAAACAGTTAAATACATTTAAACACATAGTTTATACAAGCTAAATATAGTGTTGCTTATCAACAGTCCATGCAGTTATGTCAAAACTTAGCCTATCTTATCACTATTAAAAAAAACCCCCAGTAAACACGGTAAAATGTGAGCAAAGATGTCAAGAAAGGAACACATACCTACATGATTTATCAATCTGTGCAGCACTTTTCATGGAACATATTCCACTCATAAAAAAAAAAAAATAAAAAAAAAATCAGGGGCCGTATTCACAAAGAATTTTAAGGCTAAAAGTAGCTCCTAACTGGCGAATTTAGGAGCAACTCCTAAAAATAATGGGCGTGTCACTCGTAACTTTAGGACTCCTAATTTTTTTGACTAAGAGTAATTCACAAAGCATTTTAGCCCTAAAAGTAGCACCTAAGCCTGGGACAGCTTAAAAGAAGTCGAGAGGACTCCTAACTCACTAAGACCTATTCACAAACCGCTTTTTGTGGCATTTCACGTTGCAATGTTTTGAAATGCGTATGCGGCGGCTACAGGAGCTTCCAATCGCGAGGGAACAATTTTGCATTGTAGGCATAATGCAATAACGCCACCAACAACAACCAAAACTAGGCTACTCATTCATTGCATGTAAACTAATCGTAACGTTTGATTGTGAATCAAATTAAAATGTTCTTCTCTTTGCAAACGTAGGCAGAGGCATATAGTGACAGATTAATCAATAATGTTGCAAAGATATTGCATCAATCCATATGTTTCATTAGGCTACTAGGCTATTTGTTTTGCCTTACTCTTTATTCATTTAGGCTATTTATTCAGTTATTCATCATCTTCCGTCCTTCGCACTACTTGTGTAGCGCACGCATTCTCAGACCTGTCACCTGTCACTCATCATCGTAGGGGAGGGGTTTGGAATCATTCCCGTTACAATCATCAGCCAATCAAGGTGGTCACTTCAGTCCAGCTCGTGCATGAGTAATGACGTCATCCATAGCAACGAAGACTCACTCTTAGTTTAGGAGTTGTCATTTTTCTTTACTAAGAGTAGGTCTGAAAGGCGTTGTGAATAACTTTTAAGAGAAAACTCCTAGCTAAAATCTTTTAGTGCGATTTAGGAGTACTCCTAGTGGTAAGATAAAATGCTTTGTGAATACGGCCCCTGAAGTGCATCTATAAGATGAGACAATAAGACCATTCAGACAACTAGGCCTACAACTATACCACATTTTGGTTACATATGGATTAATTAATAAAAGCTGTTTAATTTTGCCTTCAAAGACAACCTCCAAATTTCAGTGTATTACTGTAAACTGTATATGTATACTATATGTTGAATATGAACTAACCATCCTCCTTTTCTTTGTTTTAAAAAGTAGACTTAATATGTGGAAACACTTTATTTTAAGGCGATGTAGTTACAAGTTACAACGTAGTTACTATAGACATAACAGTAAATTATGCATAAAGTAACTTACCCTAAACCAAACCCTAACCGTAACTCTAAGTAAATGTAGTTAATTAACATTACTCAGTAGTTATTTGAGTAAGGATAGTGTAACTATGTCACCCTAAAATAAAGTGTAACCTAATATTTCGGGTCCTAATTAGGAGACGAGGAGTTTAAATATAAGAAGTTTATATTAATCAAGCCGTAATGAGGTCCATTCCTGTGTCCAAACCACGGGAATAAAGCAAACACTTGAGGGACAACGCTGTCCTGACAGACGATGAGTTGAAAGAGACACTACAGTCATTTATTATATTTAACAACAACATCAACTGGTTCCGTCCATTCGTCATCATACGACATTCCTATGTCAATGCAAACATTTCAATTCGATCAAGCTATATGTACTTTATTTTCCAGCCAAGGCTGAAAGCTGGCCTCAGGGCCACTATGGCTTATATATAGTAGATAGTCAGACTTCAGATAGACATCTAAATCAGACCGTTGCACAAAGCACTTAAGACTCTGACTATCTTAAGTTGGACTACACTACAATGCATTCTGGGTAAAATAAGACACTTTTCAAAACAAAAAACATGGCGGATCGAGTAAGCGCATTCAACCGCTCAGTGCAGTTTACCCCAGCGGAAAATATGTGTTTGTTGGAGGAGTATAACAGTTACAAGGACATTTTACTTGGGAAATTTAGTAACAAGAAGAAATGTTTAATTTGGAAAAAGATTGCTACGACAGTTAACAGCGTTAATCCGACCGTTGAGCGGAGCGTTAAAGACGTACAGAAAAGATACAAAAACATGGTACAAGATGCCAAAAAAGAAATATTTAAGAGGAAATATCCAAACACGGGAGGAGGATCCCAAGAGAAACTTAAAGACACCACATATATGGTGGACAGTCGCCTATGTTCTGCGGGATAACCGGAGGACGGGAAAGTGGAGTGTGTGGCGTCAACATCGACGTTACCGGCGGAGTTCCCTCAGCCACGGACAGCAGCACCAAGAGGAAAAGCCAGACAGTCTTAGACCTCAGTTTGCCTGGGGGTAAGGTGTCTAATTTGTTTGGTCTAAATTAAGTCAGTCTTTATTTTTGTGAAACAGTCTAACTTGCATTAGACTAGTCTATGAGCAAATTTTAGACTTGTCTAACACTATAGACCTTATGTAGCCCCGCCCCTTTCCAGCGCTGCGCTCGTTGTCTTTTGACTTCCGGTCTGTATTTTCACAGCGATTCTGATTGTGTTTATTAATGAACGGCTCGTTTTAAAATCTTCCCTGTCTACTGACATTTGTTAAGACATCTGCTTTAAACATCACAGTCCTCATGATAATTTTCGTTAACTTTACATTAAGTAAATCCACTTCAAAAGCTAATTACTCCTGGACAGCAATGCCATGGAAATATACAGAGCGACCGCAAAAACGGAAGTTAAAAGACAATATTCTAAAGATGGCGGCGCCCTCGTTTCTCTGGCGCTTAAGGTCTATAGACCGGTCTAAAATAGCTTATTTTAGACCGGCCTATAGTGTTAGACAAGTCTAAAATTTGCTCATAGACTAGTCTAATGCAAGTTAGACTGTTTCACAAAAATATTTAGACCAAAAAAGTTAGACACCTGGGGCCGGTTTCACAAAGATAGACTTTGACTATGGCTTAGATATAGTAGATAGTCAGACTTCAGATAGACATCTAAATCAGACCGTTGCACAAAGCACTTAAGACTCTGACTATCTTAAGTAGGACTACACTGCAATGCATTCTGGGTAAAATTAGACACTTTTCAAAACAAAAAACATGGCGGATCGAGTAAGCGCATTCAACCGCTCAGTGCAGTTTACCCCAGCGGAAAATATGTGTTTGTTGGAGGAGTATAAATGACGGAGTATGTTTTTATGTTTCCACTGTTCGATCGCGCCCGTGCCTCTCTCTCTCTGAAACACACACACACACATTCCAGCATTGCAATCTTGACATCGCAGCCTATTATGCTGCGTTCACACCAAACGCGAATAGAGCGTCAAATCCGCGTCTATCGCGTCTAGTTCGACGTTTCAACATTTTGAATCCATTCGCGCGTCCAAAGCGAGCGTTTGAAGCGAAATAGACGGGC
Organism: Vimba vimba; assembly: GCA_022828995.1. NCBI lineage: Eukaryota > Metazoa > Chordata > Actinopteri > Cypriniformes > Leuciscidae > Vimba > Vimba vimba. The sequence goes on along the minus strand of CM040820.1, from coordinate 48,132,145 downwards.
GTTCAGAGCTATGACTCCACTATGACTCTACTGCCCTGTTGCGTGAGTGGTGTATTGCATTTCATGCATTGCCCGTGACGCTTGCGTCCACTGTTTAGACTATGAAAGGGAGCGCGTCGATCGTTGCTCGCGTTGACTATGTAACAGCCCTAACAGTTACAAGGACATTTTACTTGGGAATGTAGTAACAAGAAGAAATGTTTAAATTATGAGCCATTTTCCCTTTTCTTTTGGCTGTTTGTAATGTAACTGATTGTTACTGCTGGTTGCCAAGGTAACAGAGTCTTAAACCTAAGTTAGCCTGGGGGTAAGGTGTCTAATTTTTTTGGTCTAAATTAAGTCAGTCTTTATTTTTGTGAAACAGTCTAACTTGCATTAGACTAGTCTATGAGCAAATTTTAGACTAGTCTAACACTATAGACCGGTCTAAAATAGCTTTGTGAAACCGGCCCCTTACCCCCAGGCTAACTTAGGTCTAAGACTCTATGTTACCTTGGAAACCAGCAGTAACAATCAGTTACATTACAAACAGCCAAAAGAAAAGGGAAAATGGCTCATAATTTAAACATTTCTTCTTGTTACTACATTCTCCGCTAAATTTCCTGAGTAAAATGTCCTTGCAACTGTTATAATCCTCCAACAAACACATATTTTCCGCTGGGGTAAACTGCACTGAGCGGTTGAATGCGCTTACTCGATCCGCCATGTTTTTTTGTTTTGAAAAGTGTCTTATTTTACCCAGAATGCATTGCAGTGTAGTCCTACTTAAGATAGTCAGAGTCTTAAGTGCTTTGTGCAACGGTCTGATTTAGATGTCTATCTGAAGTCTGACTATCTACTATATCTAAGCCATAGTCAAAGTCTATCTTTGTGAAACCAGCCCCAGGTCTCACCGTAAAACACATGGACTTGCACATGCTTGACTCCTCCAGCATGAAGGAGCGCTCACTAAAGGTCCCGTGTCAATAGTGTGGCGATGCATGAAGCACAGCTCACACTGAGCTTTCACACCAACGGTCTTTCTGTTCAGCATTGTGCCGAATCCACATGACAGACTCTGCGTGGGGAAATCTGTCGGAATTGAAATCAAATTGATCTATTGGATTTCTATTGAAATCACTGAATTTCGCCGCTGATGAATCCGAACATAGTGTTTACAAGTTTATATGTCACTATGTATATACACTATATACTACAGCATTATAACACATTGATATGGTATCATATATACAGTGTGTGTGTGTGTGTGTGTGTGTGTGTGTGTGTGTGTGTGTGTGTGTGTGTGTGTGTGTATATATATATTCCAGGTTAAGTGAAACTTTATTGATAGCATCTGTGGCATGCTGTCAGTGTCAATCCCCACAGACCGTATTTTGACTCGTCTCGGTTTGTAAAAACCAACAAAAAGTTTGTTGACACATAATGCTTTTACAATAGAAGTCTACGGGGCAATTATATAAAAACAGTTAAATACATTTAAACACATAGTTTATACAAGCTAAATATAGTGTTGCTTATCAACAGTCCATGCAGTTATGTCAAAACTTATCTTATCACTATTAAAAAAAGAGATTGAGCATTGAGCTGTGCTTCATGCATCGCCACACTATTGACACGGGACCTTTAGTGAGCGCTCCTTCATGCTGGAGGAGTCAAGCATGTATATATATATACATTTTTATATATACAAATTACTACAATTTGTTGCTTGATTATTGTATATGGAACAAAGGTTTGATTAAAATGAGTTGAACACAATGAGTTGCATCATTTATAATAGACAACTGTTTATTACTGTTTAGGTCATATAGTTATTTTGTTTCCCCTCAGGCATTCACAGTTGTGCTTTTACAATTCAATAGAGTTTTGTTTTATTTGTCAGAGTATATGCCTACTTTTATTCTGTATTCACTTTGACTGACAGTGAACTCATCACCATCCACAGTGTATATATTTATGTATCCCTTGTTTTCTTATAAATGAGATCTATATTCTCTAAGAAATCAAGTTTGCATGTCAAAGCGAGGTCCCCGGTTCCCTGAATGCAGAATACGACTGAGAGAGACTCAGGGTCACTTGGTTTGTTTATCAGCATCCATTAGTTATGAACTTGATGTTATCTTTAAAGCATGCTCACGAGACCTATTAACATAATTCATACATAAAAAGTGAAACTAGCTCCATATCATTTTAATATTTAAATAATTTCATATTTAAAAACAAATCTCACTGTGCATTTTAATTTGATTGTTGCAGGTACTTTTAAAAATATAGGTACTACACATGTATTATAATATTTTAATTGAAGAATGAGAACATTATTGTTTAAGGTAATCAACAGAAAGTCACAGAGTTTAAGCAGAAACATGTCTTTAATATCAGTGCTCTGGTGTCAGTGGAGATGGCTGTTCTCAGCGGTGGTTTCATTAATTCCAGCAAATATGGCAATTAAATAAATAATCCAGTGGGAGATCCTGAGAGATATCCTACCAGGGGCTTCAGTATTGTAGTCCAGTATTTTGATACGAGAGTGTTTTACTTTAAAGCCTCACCTCGCCTGACTCTCTGCTCTCCGCCTGATAGATATTCAGGACAGGTTTCAGAAGCAAAGGCGACGATGAGGAGAAAGAAAAACAATGAATAAAGTTCATGTTAGCCCATGTTTTATTCATGTTCCACACTAACTGGAGGAGATAAGCGGTCACTGGTCTTCGTGGGTGTGGAGGCGTTTTAGAAATGGATAAAAGGCTTTCTCCTTGGTTAACAGTCAAAGATCTATCTATCTATCTATCTATCTATCTATCTATCTATCTATCTATCTATCTATCTATCTATCTATCTATCTATCTATCTATCTATCTATCTATCTATCTATCTATCTATCTTCTGTCCATCCATCATCTATCTATCTATCTATCTATCTGTCTGTCTGTCTGTCTGTCTGTCTGTCTGTCTGTCTGTATATCTGTCCATCTGTCTGTATATCTGTCCATCTGTCTGTCTGTGTGTCTGTCTGTGTGTCTGTATATCTGTCCATCTGTCTGTCTGTGTGTCTATCGATCTACCTATGCTTTTGCATGCACTATCATTTGCAGAAGTGTCAGATAGTGTGATCTACATGCATGTACAGTTGTGGTGTTTGGAACATTGGTCATTTTGAGCACAATCTCGATTGTAAAATTGGATTTCATGGCTGAAGTGAACCTGCCGCACAACATTTGCAGTGAGGAGTGGAGCACGCGCTGGTTTCTCCCCCCTGCAGATCTATTCATTCAGTAAAGCTCTCTGCCGGAGAGAGAGAGAGAGAGAGGTACATTACTTCAGGACTGCATTTCTGTGTCTTATGAGCTAAAACCTGAGGCAACACTGCCCCCTCTCGATATCTCCCTCAACTACTGGCTCTTTCTGAAGAACACAGCAGTCTCTGTACAACTAACAGGGTGAAACGTTATTTTGATGACAGTTTATTGTCAGTCAAAACAATAATCCTAAGTTTTCATTACAGAACACCTGCAATGTCTGCCATTTTTCTTTCGACGCTATGCATACACTGGAAAAAACAACTGGAAACAACTGGTAGAAATTGGTGGTCAATTTTACAATTAATTATGAAGAAGCGACAAGTAACATATTGAATTAAACATATCAATATCAATCAAACCACAGTGAAAGTATTTATAACTCACCGCAATGTAATGGTGAGATTGTGATCAAACTCAAGTGATTTCCAATTTTATATATTAAGACGTGTATTATGGGTCCATAAAATGTACTGCATAATGACTCAAATATATATATATATATATATATATATATATATATATATATATATATATATATATATATATATATATATATATATATATATATATATATATTTATATAATGCATTATCAAACTCTATGTTTATTACAATTTGAGATCTTGTAGCGTAATCCAATCAGAATGGCCCATTTTAATGCATCAAAGAAGTACAGCTGCTAGACAGAGACATAATATTAAAGGTACAGATGCGTCTGTGCTCCTTGACAATAAATATATCTGTCGCTCAATGACAAAAAGGTCTTGGGAACAGTAAATATAGATTAACTCAACCTAATCCTTAAATCAAAGATAATCTAAATCAATCAAGATGGCACAAACACAAAAGAGAAGCTCATGGCTAAGAGAAACACGTGATAGCGAGTAAAACCAGGCAGATTTACACTGCTCCACATATACAGAACAAACTGAAAGCCGATAGAAAGCGCATTATGAGGAGCAGAGGAACCTTGAGGCTCAGATAACATGTTGTTCCTGAAACAAACATGAGTACAGACGTGCACACGGTTTGAGATTCCTCTTCGTCTCCACACTCACGCAATTAACTCTGAACCTCTTCACATATTTCACTGTCAGGTGTGCAGTCTGTGCTTTTGCATCTATTTAACCTTTATTTTTTGAGGATTGAATAATATTTGTTTTTATTTAGAAATAACAGACACATTGTAAAAACGTGCATGTGGCAGCATTTATGCAAAATTATATTATGTGGGTCTTCTTGCATATTTCTCAACACTGTGAAATGTAAGTTAAATTTTCTCTGAAACAGTTGAGCATGAATCTAATAATATCTTATCAAATTAATTGTGGAGAAAATTAATCAGAAATGAAATGTCCGCTAAAATGTTAATGCATTATCACAATTTAAAATAACTTAGCAGCTATATAGCTAGATATAGATATATAGCAGTTTTGATCGTAAGAATGACAAACAATACACAAATTGTAAAACCAAAAGGATCATTGTTAACTCTTTTGTATGTAATACGTCACTTTGTCCTTCCTTCAATAAAAATCTTATTGAAAAAAAAAAAAAATGACAAACAATATGCGTTACTCAACACTGTATGAAACGCCTCATTTCAACAGTCAATAGCAAACACTTTAAAAAATAATGAAACATTCTGACAGGCTCTGATTCAGAAGTTGGAATTGCCTCATTTTTTAGAAACAGCCTTTGTGCACAGCGGTCTTGTGCTCTCGCAGGTTCAGAAAACTGTCCTCTGTTAAATACACTGCACACACACAAACATTTGAGTTGTTCTGTTCTGGAACAGTGCTGTAAATACATCTTAACCATTGATTCCTAAATTGCATCCACTTTCAGAAGGCCAAATAAAGTGTTTTTGCTTTTGCATAGCATTTCCACCGAGTGACGCAAGTAAGTGAGGGAGAATTCAATCGAGGCGTTTGTAACTTTGCAGATAGCACACTAAAGAAAAAGGAAAGGATGAGAAATGCATCATATGACCCCTTTAATAATCTGCGCCTGTACAGATTTGTGAGAAAAGTAGTGCTGTCAAACGATTAAAATATTTAATCGTGATTAATCGCATTGATGTCATAGTTAACTCACAATTAATCACAATTAATCGTACATTTTTATCTATTCTAAATGTCCCTTGATTTCTTTTTGTCCCATTATTTTGTTCTCATTTTAATGCTCTTATCAACATGGAAAAGTGGATCGGCTTGCTTTGTGCAAATGTTTTTTTTATTTTTTTTTATTGAAAACAACATTGGCATATACTGTAGTGTTGAATTTCACACTAACATTCACACTCGGAGCAAATAATCGCGTCAGAGAATTCGCATCAGCTGTGTGTGTGCTTGGCCATCCAGTGGTGTTTCAGACTGGACGTGCTGCGATGATCGCTCAGTTCACAAAGACAAAACACACAGATCACGTTGCTCTTGTCAATGGAACCATTTGTCAACTTTTTAAAAGTAAACTTTCCATTCAGAATCTTATTGGCATCCAATTCGGCGTCTCGCGCTCGCCATCCACTCAAAACGTTACGTTAGCCTAGGCTACTACTCTTCGGCCGGCTCGCAAGCCCAAACAAGTGTGTGCGGCGCGCCTGTTGTTTTGTGTCCGGTCTACCTGGTGTTGTAGTTTTTCTAACGTTACTAGTTGTTGCAACAGCATGTGAAAAGTTTGCTAGGCCAAAAAGAATGTTAATCTCGCGATAAAAAATTTTACGCCGTTAAAATGGGTTTGCGTTAACACCGTTAATAACGTGTTTAACTGACAGCACTAGTGAAAAGGAATAAAAGTTGTTGGCGTTTTATTAGTGTTCATTTCAGCTGGGAACTGCAATTAATTGTGTGCATATTTATGTTATGGAGATTTGCAAAAATTTTGATATAAGCTCCAACAGATCCCAGTCTTTTAAAGCGGCTTTATTACATGTTCCCTAAGAGATGATTTGACTTATCAAATGTAAGCTTTTCATGGTCTCAAAGAGTTAACTGACAGTAAACCTTAATATATGCGTGTGTATTGTTGGCATTCACAGTGTTGAAAGGTAATTTTGATTTTGGACAAATGATTCTTACGCCGGATTCATTGCAGCTTAGTCGAGCTCACTGTGAGAGTGTAATTGGGGGAAGCTAATTGAATTTAGGGAGCACTTTAGGACAAAGCCCAGGGGATATTACCATGGCAACCTCGCACAGAACTTCCTTTCTTCCATCTATAATGCGACTTTCCGGGTGTTAATAAGATCTCTATCCCAGGAGACACGGGTTGTATCTCTTTCTCTGCTTGTCTCTGTTTATCCGTGTCTCTTTTACACCAGCAGCAGGAGACCTCAGCATCAAAACATAAAACACCTGGGTCATGGCCGAAATGTTAACCTATGTGGAAAAATCAAACGCAACAAAGATGTAGTAAGCTTTATATTAAATATGCATGGTATAGCATGCAGGGTTAAAGAGTTAGTTCAACCAAAAATGAAAATGATCCCATCATTTACTCACCCTCAAGCCAGGTGTATATGACTTTCTTCTTTCATCTGAACACAGAGTTATATTAAAAAAAAAAAAAAATCCTGACTCTTCCAAGCTTTATAATGGGAGTGAACAGTAACTAAACAAGATTTTGAAACCCAAAATAGCAGATCCATCCATCACAACAGTAATCCATATGGCTCCAGGTGGTTAATAAAGGTATAATCCATATGTATAACTTCCATATTTACAAATATGAAAAATATCCATATTTATAACTTTATAAACTAGGCTACACTTTACAATAAGGTTTAATTTGTTAGCATTAGTTTATTCGTTAACACGAACAATGAACAATATTTCTGCAGCAGTTATTAATTTCAACATTTACTAATGTTTTTAAAATGAAATAAAAATATTGGTTAATTAATGCACTGTGAACTATGAGCCAGCGATGAACAATTGTATTTTATTAACTAACGTTAACAAAGGTTGATAAATGCAGAAATTATGTATTAGTTAATTGTTCATATCAGTTAATTGATGCATTAACAACTGAGACCTTATTGTTAAGTGTTGCCTTCTCCACATATCCCAATAGTAATGCTATTATTCCAAATCTATTTGCTACTATTTCTGTAGGTTAATCAACATTGAATTACTGCACTATCTAGCAATATTAGGCCAACAAAAGAAACGGAAGAGGTGGAGCAATTTGCATGAAAATATCATTAGATTCACATGGCATGCACACACCAGGAGCAGGTATTAAGAAAGCAATTTCAATGTCATCTTGACGCTCAACTTAATTTTTTTTTGCCTTTATTAGTTAATTGTAATATTCATGTATTCTGTAGGTGATGCAAACCAATCTTCCCAAACCAAAGCTCTCAGCAGAGACACATCTGCTGTTACGACTCCTCCACTGTACGAGGCGTTTCTGAGGGAATACTCATTGGCTGAATATTTCATAGTGACATCCACATAATTAAGGTCAGCCATTTCTCCACTGTTCCTGACCACAAGCCACTATTTTTACCCTTTCTCCCTCCATTCCCATCTTTACATTAATACTGTGCCCATTTTCCTCCATTACAGTATTAGATCCATTTCATTATTAACAGTAAAACCTCGATGGGTCACATAATGGACAATGTGGACATAAAGGAACAGTTGCTTCATTAAAACTTGTGAGTTCTCTCAAAATAATTCAGATTTCCTAAGAACATTCTCTGGATTTTAAAATACAAATGTATAGATTAATATATACAGTACCAGTCAAAAGTTTGGAAACATTACTATTTTTAATGTTTTTGAAAGAAGTCTCTTATGCTCATCAAGCCTGCAGTTAAAAAAAAAAACAAAAAACAAAAAAAAAACAGTAATATTATGAAATATTATTACAATTTAAAATAATGGTTCTCTTTTTTAATATATTTTAAAATGCAATTTATTTTTGTGATGCAAAGCTGAATATTTATCAGCAAGTACTCCAGTCTTTGGTGTCTTATGATCCTTCAGAAATCATTCTAATATGATGATTTGATACTCAGTTATTATCAATGATGGAAACAGTTGTGCTGTTTAATATATTTTTTTGGAATACTTTTTTCAGGATTCATTGATGAGTAAAACGTTAACAGCATTTATTCATAAAAACAGCATTTATTCAAAATAAAAACATTTCTAACACTATAAATCGTTACCATCACCTTTTATCAATTTAACACATCCTTGTTGAATTAAAGTACTAATTTCTTTAAAAAAAACATAGTTATTGTTCCCAAACTTTTGAACGGTAGTGTATATTGTTACAAAAGATTTCTATTCTAAATAAATACAGTTCTTTTTAACTTTTTATTCATCAAATAATCCTGAAAAAAGTATCTCAGGTTATAAAAAAAAAATATTAAGCAGCACAACTGTTTCCAACATTGATCATAAATCAGCATATTAGAATGATTTCTGAAGGATCATAAGACACCAAAGACTGGAGTACTTGCTGATGAAAATTCAGCTTTGCATCACAAAAATAAATTACATTTTAAAGTATATTAAAAAAGAGAACCATTATTTTAAATTGTAATAATATTTCATAATATTACTGTTTTTTTTTGTTTTTTTTTAACTGCAGGCTTGATGAGCATAAGAGACTTCTTTCAAAAACATTAAAAATAGTAACGTTTCCAAACTTTTGACTGGTACTGTATATATATAGAATAAATTATACTACAGTTATGTTTGATGTTTAGACAAGTTTCATGTTAAGCACACATGGAACAGCATTTGCTTCATGCTATAATAACAAGCAGCCGATACTTTAATGTTATAGCTTATGTTAAAATACCACATCATATCAAAGTCCAAGTTGAAGCATTTACGTTGCTTCAAAATGAATAAGTGCACTGGCAAAATGTCGAGAATTTTACTGGATTTAACAGTATTCAGATAGAGGTGGAAAAAATAAAATTTTCTGTCATAAAACAAACTCAATTAAAAAATATATATTGATACGTTGCGAACCATATAGTGCAACATGTTTCCCGTTAATCATCAAAATCCCAGTTTCTTTATTCTACAGGGGTCGGCAGCCCGTGGCACCAATGTTGGCACCAGGGGAATAATAACTAGCACACATCTTCATACTGATCTTCATTCTGAGATTATAATAGTCACACTGTCTGTTTCATGTAGGTTAGGTCTATAAGTTCATATGTATAGTAGCACCACCTAGCGAGTATCTTCAATGGGTGGACTTTACGCCATTTGACTTCTGTAACATAAAATGTATAAAGCCTCCTATGCTAAAATTCCTACAGTATGTGTTGCTATTAACCCAGGAGAAACTTTAACAACTGGATTCATTAGTATAGATTATGGGGGGGCGGGGGGGCGGGGGGGGGGGGGGGGGGGGGAATCTATTCACTAATTGCAAAGTTATTTTTCTTTCTTCACTCTGGGGTAAAAAGAAGTTCAAACACCTGACCAGCGGCTTACTGTTTGAAACATGATATGTGCTGCTCGCTTTACTCTTAATAACACAGAAAACACACCACAAAAATGACAGCGAAGAGAAAAGAGCAGTTAAGAAAGCATCTGATCATGGATGTGTTTACACCAGCTCTTGTGTGCCTCGTTCAAGTCAAGCCACATTTAAAGTCGGAATTACCATACTTACGAGATTCCGACTTGTAAAAAGCGTTCACATCTTCATTGAACTCGTAAGTACAGCTTGTAGATGCAGAATGTTCTGAGAACTCCGACTTGTACCACCTGACCACTGCAGATTCATTTTGGCATTGATAGTGTTACCATAAAAATGCATAATTCCGAGTCCGAGGATATCCATGCATAAAAAATAAACATTTCGATTTATTTTCAAGGAGTTCTCACCATCTTCCTAAAACTCTGAGTATTTTTACAAAGTGTGAAGATGAAAACTACAGTAAGAACTATAGATTCATCCAAGTTTATAGAATAAATGCATCTAAGAGTTCATTTATTTGGCTCAAATGAAACGGCAGATTGGAACACACTAGATTATAGATAACCTTCAATCTTGATTTCATTAGGACTTCACAGTCCCGCAGAATGAATTAAACTTAAAAAATAAAGGGAATTTTTACATTAAATGTCACCCAAATAACATTGGTGTTAAAAACAAATGTGGTTTGAGTAGAATGAAGATATTCAGTGTCTCAAAATGCAGAGTTTGTTTCAAATGACAGTATGAAACACTATAAACTTCACTTATGAAGTAATGAAGCAGTAATAACGCTCAAAATAACAAGTGTGGGCTCACACACGTTTACTTATATATATAAATGGGGACATTGAATTAACTTCAGTTGTTTTTATATACTGCTATAAATATTTTAGCACACACCCACACATTAACAGAAAACGTTATGCAGTTTACAACAGTAAATCACTTTATATACTTTATTTTATACTTTTTCCAAATGAGGACCTTGCCTAAATGATGTTTTGGGGGATTGTGTCTGAGAAAAATCAGAATCCCCCAAAACATCATTTAGGCGATGATGTTGTGGCCTTGTGAGCGCTGGGTCTTGAACACAACAAATGGCCTCTTCACTTGTTAGAAAGTAAAGTTTATCTGAAGGTCATCTATAAGCTAGTGTGCTCCAATCTGCTGTTTCATTTGAGCCAAATAAATGTCAATTGCATGTCCATGTCTACCGTTATTGCCTGTTGATTTGTCTCATCCACTCTGTTGTCTGCTTGTGTCATCTTCCCTTCCGTGCGTTCAGCTCAGTTTGCTTTATATGTATTTTCCGCTACGATCCACTCCCACAGCGCCAGATCTACTTTAATGCCTGCTAGACTGTGCGATTCAGCAGTAAGATCATTACAAATCACACTGTACGACATGGATCTACTAAACTTGGGTATGACATGTATGCACCTATTGAATCATAGGTTACGACGCAAGTTAGTATAGAAGAATAAACATCATCAGCATGCACTAGTGGTGAACAAATAGAGCAAGATGAATCGCACTTTGGTAATTGTAGTTTTGTGCGTGGAAGCGAAAGAGGAGAAAATGGACGTGATCATGGCTAGAGAAAAGATAGTCAATAGACGCAGGTCATAGCAGCAAACACTGTCAGATGATCATGCTAAATTTCTGATCTTTGGTCTGAAGACCGGGACAACAGCCGTCTTTGAACCTCGCTCACTGTATGACGTAGAACCACCGTTTAGGAGCCATGACCACAGAAATCACCACGATTGCTCATTTTTCATCTGGAACAGCACAAAATCGTACAATGTGCACTGGGCCTAAATTGCAGTACGTGAAACAAATGCAGTACGTGAAAAACAGTGTGTACTGTGCAGTGCATTTAATGTGATTCTGCAACAATTAAACAAATGTTTGTTTATTTGTTTACTTACTTAATGAAACTCAGCTCAGCTCCTCGGCTCTGCCAGCTCCATCCAGCTCTCTGGCTCCACCTCGGGCATCCCGATCCCCCCGGATCCTCCAGCTTCACATCGGGCCTCCAGGGCCATAACTCCTCCTCTGCCTTTCGGCTCTGCCCAGGATCTGCGCTCCCTCGGCTCCTCATCTTTCTGGCTCCACCTTGGTCAGCCGTTGCTCTGCCTACGCCACGGATTTCAGGGCCTTTAGCTGTGCCTCGGCGGGCTCCTCCCTCCCCCCGGCTCCACTTTTGTCCTCCCTCCCTCTGGCGTTGCTCTAGATCTGCTAGGCCCCGTCTCCACCTTGTTCTCTTGAGCCAGCAGCTCCGCATAGATCTTTCAGGTCTGCAGTGTTACCTCCACCTTGGTCTCCACCTCCCCCAGCTTTGCCTCTGTCAGTCGATCCCCAGGTTTCGCCCGGACTGTCAGCGAAGGCTCCTCCCTAGATATATATATATATATATATATATATATATATATATATATATATATATATATATATATATATATATATATATATATATTTATTTATTTATTTATCATTGTCACATGTGTATCTTTATGTTTGCCATGTGTATATATAGCCGTTTCAGTTCAGTTCTTTGTCGGTTCTCATTTGTGGATTATGTTGGTTTGTGATTATTCTATGTTTCCCCAATGATCTCCTGTGAGTTATGGACTTATGTTTTTGTTGGATACTCCTGTGTCCAGTTTGTGCGTGCTTCAAGGCAACCATGACAATGAGATGCTATCAACCACTAAAACAATGTAAGAAACAGAGGAAAGACATCATCAATTAGTATGAGAAATATAATGACAACAGATACAAACTCTATATGTTTTTCCAGACATCTGCTGCAACAGTATTTAACTTGACCTGATCTAATTTGTGTTGAAGCTGCTGTATGATGAGCAGCAGTAATACACTTTTGTCCACTTCTTGCCTAAAGACTATATCATACAACACTTTTGTCACTAATAATGGATTTAACATAGACCAGCTCAAAAGCTCAGATTCATGGTCATTTGAGGCATGCATTCTCATTATTTCAGGATGACCTCCCTGGGTTTCATGCTGAGAGAGAGAGAGAGAGAGAGAGAGAGAGAGAGAGAGAGAGAGAGAGAGAGAGAGAGAGAGAGAGAGAGAGAGAAAAAAAACTTTTCTGTTGAACAAACCAGAGCTAATTATCATGGAAAATAAGCAACCAGATGTTCAGTGTCAACATGTCAACACATGGCATCAGTAGAGAAGAGCATCTGTGCTTACCGATAACTCTTGAACGCGCTGTGCTTTTATCATCATTAAATTATTCATTAAGAGCATTTCATATAAAAATGTGTTCCCTTTCAAAAGCTACACTCAATACTGCACGAACAGAGCTATGGGGAAAACATCTTCGTTTGACTGGTTGTGAACGTGTTTCAAACACGCCAAAGAATTTGGTTTAAATAACCTCTGATGATGACGTCATCGAAATGCGCACGTCAGAGTCTATAAATAGACGTGTGACAGGTGCGCTCATCAAGCTAATTGTCTTCAGAACTGCATTGTGTGCTATTCAAACCTCTTCTCAAACTATCCCTTTTGCTATGAGTTAGTTTTGGAATGAAGCCATTCTCACTCTCTTTCTCTTTCTTTCTCTACAACAAAAAGAAAAGAGTTGAAAAAAAAGAGAAGCATGTCGAGAGAATGGCGAGTGCAAGCACTGTGTAACAATGCATGCAGGCAAGCTGAAGACAGAAGACTCGGGTTCACACAAAACACTAATAAGTTTAATTCTTACTAAAAAAGCAAGCAAACAGGCAGTGCAAACACATCTCGACATAACAGAGACTGGACAAAGAGTGAAGGCAAGGGTGAGGCTTAAAGTGATGGTTCGGAGTAAAATCAACCTAGGGTCCTTTGCACCATGACCTCAAGCCAAACACCCCCAGAAGCTTTTTTTTTTTCCCTTGGTTGAACATTATTAAAGTTAGAGCTTATTTAGAGATATCAGCCGGATGGCTTAGTGCAGGCGCTAATGGATCCTATGATGCATCTCGTAAATCACCCCACTAATAATGCCCAGAATGGCACCAAACTTCTACAGTAGTACAAATAGTTTCTGTACCCATAAAACGAGGCATTGGAAAGTTTGTAAGTACATCAGGAGTTTATTTAAATAACACTTGCCTGACGGCTCATGCTACAGCTAACCCGGACTTTGAGGTCACTTCAGTGATTTGGGAAAAGCCCGTAAAAGTCCTGGCAGAAAGTGATGCATTTTTTATAATGTTTTTCAAAGTGTTGACAACTTAGTGTTAACTAATAATTGTTGCAAACTGGTACTACCAACAAAATATTAGAGCATTCCCGGAACTGGGTGTCGTTACACATCCATGGTCTCGGTCACCATGTGGGCACAACTGTCTCCTGCACGTGTTGAGTCCATCTTAAACACCCTGAGCGATATTAGGCTAGGTCAGGAAATGACTTTCCATCACTTTCAAAGAGTTCTAGGTCTTATGGCAGCTGTGTCCACAGTGATACCTTTGGGCCTTCTGCACATGAGACCGTTTCAGCCATGGCTCAGTGCCAGGGGATTTCGTCCAAGGGCTAATCCCCAGAGACAAATAAGGGTAAGGGCGCACAGCGAGTGCTTAATGCCCTTTCTAAAATCCATGTTTATGGTAAGGGTTACATGCTGCGGACTTCATACCCTTTCTATGTGGCTTAGACTCCAGTTCCTCACCTTGGGTCCCACTCTAGGTGTGTGTTGTCATGGCAGGATGATAATAACAGACGCTTCCCTGACGGGCTGGGGAGTGGTCTTAGATGACCGTCCAGCCCATTGGGTCTGGAGAGGCAGTCATCTCGATTGGTATATCAGTTGCCTCGAATTAATGGCTGTATTTCTGACCCCAAGACACTTTCTCCGGCTGTTAAGAGGCTACTATGTCCTGGTGCGGGTGGACAACACTGCGGTGGTCACTTATATAAAATGCCAGGGCGGACTGCGTTCACGCCGTTTGAACAAACAGGGTCAGCAAGTTCTGCTTTGGGCTCAGGACAAGTTCCTGTTCCTCAGGGCGATTCACATTCCTGGAGGCATGAATGTGGAAGCAGATTTATTGTCCAGACGGGAGGCCACACACAGGGATTGGAAGCTCCACCCCGATGTGGATAGCCAGATCTGGGAGAGATTTTACGAAGCATAGGTGGACCTCTTCGCTTCACAAGAAACAGCACAATGTCCCCTTTACTTGTCACTGACTCCTCCAACCCCCCTGGGTCTGGACGCCATGGCCCATGCATGGCCCAAGAAGCAGTCAGTGCTGTGATTTCACAAAGTTCCAAATTATTTTTCTGAAAACCTATTGCGAAGCGTTTGGTTGCAGTGTTTTCAGTGTGCAACGGACAGTCATGAAGTCTGTGTTTTTGACAGATTGTGTGTATTGTCTGAGGGGCAAAGTTTGAGTTGGGATTCAGAAGTTGGCTGTTTGTGCCATTGGGTGTGACTTTTTAAAATTGTGTGCGAGGATTTGAGAAAATGGTGAGTTGTTCCCAGAATTGAGTCTAAGCAACTGAGAAAAACTGTACTAAATGCTCTAAAAACATTCATATAAATTACATTATGCTTCAGCAGGGTTATAAAAAGTGATATTGTGATTTAGCCCACTTGTACTGGCATGTGTATTGACGTAGTACCGTGTCTTGTACCAGATCAGATTTCAGATCAGTCTGAGTTGAAGATCAAAATTAAATATTGTTCCAGTGGATTGTGGGAGTAATAGGTAAATCCAATCGGCCTGTGAGCTTATCTGGCCGTGCAGCCGATTGCTATCCAGCCGAGTGTGTCCAGCTCTCTTGCTCTCAATAGGACATTAAGTGATGTGTACACTGACAGAGCAATTTCCCTTCTCATCTGCTGCAACCCCTTTCAGACAGATTTCGCTTAGCAGGGCGATCCTGAAGGGATGAAGTTGCCCAAATCATTTGATCCACTCAGATATGAATAATAAAGTCTCTTAATGGCTTGTGTTCAGTTTCACTAAAATCATAAAGGGTTAGTTCACCCAAAAATGAAAATTATCCCATAATTTACTCACCCTCAAGTCAACTCCTAGGTGTATATGACATTCTTCCTCAGCTGAACGCAATCAGAGTTTTATTAAAAAATGTCCTGGCTCTTCCAAGCTTGATCGTGGGAGTGAATAGTAACTGAGATTTTGAAGCCCAAAATAGTGCATCCATCCATCATAAAAGTAATCCCTAAGGCTCCAGTGGGTTAATAAAGGCCTTCTGAAGTGAAGCGATGCATTTTTGCAATGACGTAGGATGTAGGAGTACCGAATGCTTAGGTAAGTAGACGTAGACGCCTCTCGCAGTTCAAACAAATAGAGCTGGGAAACAAACTCAAATTCCTGCGACATTTCTCTTTAAATAAACTTGTTTTAGACTTCTAATTTGTGACTGGTGTTTTGTTTTGTTTTGCTCTATCCTCTGTGCTTCTGCGTTCGTCAACACGTCATGAGTCACTCTTCTGCCAGAACTCGACCTACGTACGGCTGTTACCCGAAGCCAGTGATTATAGTTTATAGAGTTATCAACCAGGCCCCGCCCCTTTATTTTGTGTATGCATTGGGCTGGAGTTATTAAAATGATGGATATTGTGACGTGTTTGTTCACAGAAGAAAACTCAAGAAACAGTTCAGAAAAAGTGGACACTGATATAGGAAATAACTATATAGGTTTTCTTAAATGTTATATTTAAAAATGCAAATTAGGCATTATCTATTTAAATATGGACTAATTTGCATACATTTCCGAATCTGACCATTGTATAAATCCAGGTTCAAAATGATTGTTTCATCATGTTGACATATTAGAGTTAAAAGTTTTTACAGAGGGGATTTAGGATTTAAAATCAGAAAATAGGGATAAAATGTCATATAAATCAGACAAATTATTTGTTAATTAATTGTTAGTTTGGTGTATGCAAGTGCTGCTAAAGTGGAGATTTCTGACTTAGTGCTCGAGAAAAAAAAACTCACCGCCTTTAAAGATTTGAATAGTAATTGAAATCTACAGACACAAACAGATGCGCAGAGAATAAACTCTTGAGTGTCTATTTTAGATGATTTCTCTCCACTAGTCTGAAATAAAGGCTGACAATATCCCCAAACTGACCAGTGCATGAAAATACAAAGATTTCGCCTGTAGTGTCTCTCCTTAAACAGGGTTGCAGATCTTTCTTTAATATGAGGGACAGTAACCTCATGTGCTCTGAGAGAAGCTCCGAAGCCCACAGTGTCAAAACACCCCTGCAGAGATTCAGTGTCCATGGTAGCGACACAGTCAGATAAAAATTTAAAAAGATAACCTTGAAGATAATACAGATGCTCTAGCAGATTGAAACTATCCCTGCTACCAGAAATGAGTGAAACTTCAAAGCACTTACTACGTAAAATCAATATAAATGCAAAATAAAAATTAATAGGATATAGACAGACGTGTTGTGGTTCAAGTAAATAAAAAATAAAATAAAAAGATGGCTCAGCCTGTAAAGTACATCAGTGCAATGTGTTGTTTATTTGCAGTGCATCGGGGAAAGGGGAGGTATTATTTGTAATAATGAAAAAATAATAATAATAAATAAATAAATAAATAAAAAACCTTGACAAAGTACTCAAACCACAAAAAAAGGAAAAACAAAAAATAAGTTAAAAAGTTTCCTCAAATAAATAGCACCTACAATGCACAGTTGTTCTGAGTTTTGCTTATGGCACTACAGTAGCTCACTCGCGTTCTCGGTCAGAAGAGCCTGAATCTCTGTTGGGGCTCAGAACAGAAGCAAGCCCCGCTCCTGCTTGGAGAAAACCATTACCAGGTAAGTATATTTTCCATGAAATGATACACATATCCACACATGTATATCTATATTCTAATTTGAAATCATTTCAACATCCGTAATAAATAAACACAGCTTGTTCTTATGATGAGGATTGCCAGCACAAACACATTTTTACCCCTCATACCCCCTTTTTTTTTGTGATGGTGCTGCATGGTCAGATGATGTCATCAATGGCTGCCATTATTTTTCTTGGATGAATCCGAAATATCCCCCTATACCCTAACATAGGGCATTATTTGAGGGGACAGCCATTTGTAGTGATGTCCGAAACCATAGTGGACGTTATCAAGTGCACTCATTCTATCCCACATTGCACCACAATAACAGCCGATGAACACTCACTGGCTGTCCGAATTCGCTCACTCGTTTTCATTCACTCTTCCTGTATTATGAACTGTATTAATGGACTAATGTAGGGAATAGCGATTGAGGGTTTAAGGGGTGATTTCGGATTCAGCCCTTTAGTCGGCGGACTCAACTCTTACCCCTGGAATACCGACTCACAGCACAAAACGAAACACAAAAGAGTATCAATGTGAATGTTTGTGGTGTCCACAGGATAAACTGTATGGGACTGTGTGATGTGGTTTTATGTCAGTGTCCCTGCTTCTCAGACAGCGGAAACAGCAGAAGGGGAAATGATTTTATAAATGAGATAAGTGTGTAAGCGCATGTTAAAGGGAAGCCAGTGCTGCCGATTCCAGCAGTGACGATCACTCCGTCACATTACTCCACCCTTTCCAAGCTGCGTACTGTCATGGTGCCTGGACAGGTTGTCGGCCCCTACGTTCTGCCTCCTGGGAAGATGCCGTACCTTGAAAGTGTATAATTGTATAATTGTTCCAAGGTGCAGTTGTTGTCATCCCAAGGCATCAATGAATACAATGGTTCATCCAAGCTCCTATGAAAATTGCCATTAAAAACACATCATCCAGGTACATGGTAGAAGACAGCTCCAATAATCTCCTGCATATGGTGGCCAATAGGCTGGCCATCTTGAGTGAGAGAGTACAACAGGTCAATGGACTGGAATGCTCATTCTGCAGTCAGTGTTGGTCTGATCTTCTGTTAGGTAATACCAGGCTTGGAGACAGTGATAATGTGAAATAACACGGGTATATTTACAGCAGTGCAGGTAATGGTTTTAGCAGGGAAGCAAATTGTTATGGACAGATCACTAACCAGAGTTTTACTGTGCTCCAGTTGATGTTGGAGATTGTGGATTCGTGGATGGGGAACGTGGAGAACACACTTCCATGATTGGTCCAAACAGGTGAGCATACAGGTATGGGAAGTGGCTTTCTGGCAGAGGAGAGGATCATTGAGGAGGAGCAGGTTGGAGAAGCATTGGAGAAGCGCCGAGAAAAGCTGGAGAAATGCTGGAGAAGTGTTGGAGAAACGCAGAGAAAAGCTGGAGAAGCGCTGGAGAAGCGCTGGAGAAACGTTGGAGAAGCATTGGAGAAGCGCTGGAGAAATGCTGGAGAAGCGTTGGAGAAACGTTGGAGAAGCATTGTAGAAGCGCTGGAGAAGCGCTGGAGAAACGTTGGAGAAACATTGGAGAAGCGCTGGAGAAATGCTGAAGAAGCGCTGGAGAAACGTTGGAGAAACGTTGGAGAAACATTGGAGAAGCGCTGGAGAAACATTGGAGAAACGTTGGAGAAACATTGGAGAAGCGCTGGAGAAACGCTGGAGAAACATTGGAAAAGCGCTGGAGAAACGTTGGAGAAACGTTGGAGAAGCATTGGAGAAGCGCTGGAGAAATGCTGGAGAAGCGTTGGAGAAGCGCTGGAGAAATGCTGGAGAAACGCTGGAGAGGCATTGGAGAAGCGCTGGAGAAATGCTGGAGAAGCGCTGGAGAAACGTTGGAGAAGCATTGGAGAAGTGCTGGAGAAGCGCTGGAGATACGTTGGAGATACGTTGGAGAAGCATTGGAGAAGCGCTGGAGAAACGCTGGAGAAACATTGGAGAAGCGCTGGAGAAGCGCTGGAGAAGCGTTGGAGAAGCGTTGGAGAGGCGTTGGAGAAGCGTTGGAGAAGTGCTGGAGAAGCGCTGGAGATACGTTGGAGATACGTTGGAGAAGCATTGGAGAAGCGCTGGAGAAACGCTGGAGAAACATTGGAGAAGCGCTGGAGAAGCGCTGGAGAAGCGTTGGAGAAGCGTTGGAGAGGCGTTGGAGAAGCGTTGGAGAAACGCTGGAGAAGCGTTGGAGAGGCGTTGGAGAGGCGTTGGAGAAGCGTTGGAGAAACGCTGGAGAAGCGCTGGAGAGGCGTTGGAGAGGCGTTGGAGAAGCGTTGGAGAAGCATTGGAGAAGTGCTGGAGAAGCGTTGGAGAAACGCGGAGAAACGCTTGAGAAGCGCTGGAGAAGCGTTGGAGAGGCGTTGGAGAAGCGTTGGAGAAACGCTGGAGAAGCGCTGGAGAAGCGTTGGAGAGGCGTTGGAGAAGCGTTGGAGAAACGCTGGAGAAACGCTGGAGAAGCGCTAGAGAAGCGTTGGAGAAGCGCTGGAGAAGCGCTAGAGAAGCATTGGAGAAGCGCTAGAGAAGCGTTGGAGAAGCGTTGGAGAAGCGCTGGAGAAGCGCTAGAGAAGCATTGGAGAAGCGCTGGAGAGGCGTTGCAGAAGCGTTGGAGAAACGCTGGAGAAACGCTGGAGAAGCGCTAGAGAAGCGTTGGAGAAGCGCTGGAGAAGCGCTAGAGAAGCATTGGAGAAGCGCTAGAGAAGCGTTGGAGAAGCGCTGGAGAAGCGCTAGAGAAGCATTGGAGAAGCGCTGGAGAAGCGTTGGAGAAGCGCTAGAGAAGCGTTGGAGAAGCGCTGGAGAAGCGCTGGAGAAGCGCTAGAGAAGCATTGGAGAAGCGCTAGAGAAGCGTTGGAGAAGCGCTGGAGAAGCGCTGGAGAAGCATTGGAGAAGCGCTAGAGAAGCGTTGGAGAAGCGCTGGAGAAGCGCTAGAGAAGCATTGGAGAAGCGCTGGAGAAGCGTTGGAGAAGCGCTAGAGAAGCATTGGAGAAGCGCTGGAGAAGCGTTGGAGAAGCGCTGGAGAAGCGCTGGAGAAGCATTGGAGAAGCGCTAGAGAAGCGCTGGAGAAGCGCTGGAGAAGCATTGGAGAAGCGCTAGAGAAGCGTTGGAGAAGCGCTGGAGAAGCGCTAGAGAAGCATTGGAGAAGCGCTGGAGAAGCGTTGGAGAAGCGCTAGAGAAGCATTGGAGAAGCGCTGGAGAAGCGTTGGAGAAGCGCTGGAGAAGCGCTAGAGAAGCGCTAGAGAAGCATTGGAGAAGCGCTAGAGAAGCGTTGGAGAAGCGCTGGAGAAGCGCTAGAGAAGCATTGGAGAAGCGCTGGAGAAGCATTGGAGAAGCGCTGGAGAAGCGTTGGAGAAGCGCTGGAGAAGCGTTGGAGAAGCGCTGGAGAAGCGCTAGAGAAGCATTGGAGAAGCGCTAGAGAAGCATTGGAGAAGCGCTGGAGAAGCGTTGGAGAAGCGCTGGAGAAGCGTTGGAGAAGCGCTAGAGAAGCGTTGGAGAAGCGCTGGAGAAGCATTGGAGAAGCGCTAGAGAAGCGTTGGAGAAGCGCTGGAGAAGCGTTGGAGAAGCGCTAGAGAAGCGCTAGAGAAGCGCTAGAGAAGCGTTGGAGAAGCGCTAGAGAAGCATTGGAGAAGCGCTGGAGAAGCGCTAGAAAAGCGTTGTAGAAGCGCTAGAGAAGCGTTGGAGAAGCGCTAGAGAAGCTTTGGAGAAGCGCTAGAGAAGCATTGGAGAAGCGCTGGAGAAGCGCTAGAAAAGCGTTGTAGAAGCGCTAGAGAAGCGTTGGAGAAGCGCTAGAGAAGCTTTGGAGAAGCGCTAGAGAAGCATTGGAGAAGCGCTGGAGAAGCGCTAGAAAAGCGTTGGAGAAGCGCTAGAGAAGCGCTGGAGAAGCGCTGGAGAAGCGCTGGAGAAGTGCTGGAGAAGCGTTGGAGATGCGCTGGAGAAGCGCTAGAGAAGCATTGGAGAAGCGCTAGAGAAGCGCTGGAGAAGCGCTAGAAAAGCGTTGTAGAAGCGCTAGAGAAGCGTTGGAGAAGCGCTAGAGAAGCTTTGGAGAAGCGCTAGAGAAGCGCTGGAGAAGCACTGGAGAAGTGCTGGAGAAGCGTTGGAGAAGCGCTAGAGAAGCGCTAGAGAAGCGCTGGAGAAGCGCTGGAGAAGCGTTGGAGAAGCGCTGGAGAAGCGCTGGAGAAACGCTGGAGAAGCGCTGGAGAAACGCTGGAGAAGTGCTGGAGAAGCGTTGGAGAAGCGTTGGAGAAATGCTAGAGAAGCGCTAGAGAAGCGCTGGAGAAGTGCTGTAGAAGCGCTGTAGAAGCGTTGGAGAAGCGTTGGAGAAGCGCTGGAGAAGCGTTGGAGAAACGCTGGAGAAGCGCTGGAGAAGTGCTGGAGAAACGCTGGAGAAGCGTTGGAGAAGCGCTGGAGAAGCGCTGGAGAAGCGTTGGAGAAACGCTGGAGAAGCGTTGGAGAAACGCTGGAGAAGCGCTGGAGAAACGCTGGAGAGGCGTTGGAGAGGCGTTGGAGAAACGCTGGCGAAGCGCTGGAGAAGCGCTGGAGAAGCGTTGGAGAAGCGTTGGAGAAGCGCTGGAGAAGCGCTGGAGAAGCGTTGGAGAAACGTTGGAGAAGCGTTGGAGAAGCGTTGGAGAAGCGTTGGAGAAACGCTGGAGAAGCGTTGGAGAAGTGCTGGAGAAGCGTTGGAGAAGCGTTGGAGAAACGCTGGAGAAGCGTTGGAGAAACGCTGGAGAAGCGTTGGAGAAGTCCTGGAGAAGCGTTGGAGAAGCGTTGGAGAAGCGTTGGAGAAGCGTTGGAGAAACGCTGGAGAAGCGTTGGAGAAGTGCTGGAGAAGCGTTGGAGAAGCGTTGGAGAAGCGCTGGAGAAGCGCTGGAGAAGCGTTGGAGAAGCGCTGGAGAAGCGCTGGAGAAGCGCTGGAGAAGCGTTGGAGAAGCGTTGGAGAAACGCTGGAGAAGCGGTGGAGAAACGGTGGAGAAGCGTTGGAGAAGCGCTGGAGAAACGCTGGAGAAGCGTTGGAGAGGCGTTGGAGAAACGCTGGAGAAGCATTGCAGAAGCGCTGGAGAAACGCTGGAGAAGCGTTGGAGAAACGCTTGAGAAGCGTTGGAGAAACGCTGGAGAAACGTTGGAGAGGCGTTGGAGAAACGCTGGAGAAGCGTTGGCGAAACGCTGGAGAAGCGTTGGAGAAACGCTGGAGAAGCATTGCAGAAGCGCTGGAGAAACGCTGGAGCAACGCTGGAGAAGCGTTGGAGAAACGTTGGAGAGGCGTTGGAGAAACGCTGGAGAGGCGTTGGAGAAACGCTGGAGAAGCGCTGGAGAAACGCTGGAGAAGCGTTGGAGAGGCGTTGGAGAAACGCTGGAGAAGCGTTGGAGAAACGCTGGAGAAGCGTTGGAGAAACATTGCAGAAGCGCTGGAGAAACGCTGGAGCAACGCTGGAGAAGCGTTGGAGAAACGTTGGAGAGGTGTTGGAGAAACGCTGGAGAGGCGTTGGAGAAACGCTGGAGAAATGTTGGAGAAGCGTTGGAGAAGCGCTGGAGAAGCGCTGGAGAAACGCTGGAGAAGCGCTGGAGAAACGCTGGAGAAGTGCTGGAGAAGCGTTGGAGAAGCGTTGGAGAAATGCTAGAGAAGCGCTAGAGAAGCGCTGGAGAAGTGCTGTAGAAGCGCTGTAGAAGCGTTGGAGAAGCGTTGGAGAAGCGCTGGAGAAACGCTGGAGAAACGCTGGAGAAGCGTTGGAGAAGTGCTGGAGAAGCGTTGGAGAAGCGTTGGAGAAGCGTTGGAGAAGCGTTGGAGAAACGCTGGAGAAGCGTTGGAGAAGTGCTGGAGAAGCGTTGGAGAAGCGTTGGAGAAGCGCTGGAGAAGCGCTGGAGAAGCGTTGGAGAAGCGCTGGAGAAGCGCTGGAGAAGCGCTGGAGAAGCGTTGGAGAAGCGTTGGAGAAACGCTGGAGAAGCGGTGGAGAAACGGTGGAGAAGCGTTGGAGAAGCGCTGTAGAAACGCTGGAGAAGCGTTGGAGAGGCGTTGGAGAAACGCTGGAGAAGCATTGCAGAAGCGCTGGAGAAACGCTGGAGAAGCGTTGGAGAAACGCTTGAGAAGCGTTGGAGAAACGCTGGAGAAACGTTGGAGAGGCGTTGGAGAAACGCTGGAGAAGCGTTGGCGAAACGCTGGAGAAGCGTTGGAGAAACGCTGGAGAAGCATTGCAGAAGCGCTGGAGAAACGCTGGAGCAACGCTGGAGAAGCGTTGGAGAAACGTTGGAGAGGTGTTGGAGAAACGCTGGAGAGGCGTTGGAGAAACGCTGGAGAAATGTTGGAGAAGCGTTGGAGAAGCGCTGGAGAAGCGCTGGAGAAACGCTGGAGAAGCACTGGAGAAACGCTGGAGAAGTGCTGGAGAAGCGTTGGAGAAGCGTTGGAGAAGCGTTGGAGAAGCGCTGGAGAAGCGCTAGAGAAGCGCTGTAGAAGCGCTGTAGAAGCGTTGGAGAAGCGTTGGAGAAGCGCTGGAGAAACGCTGGAGAAGCGCTGGAGAAGTGCTGGAGAAACGCTGGAGAAGCGTTGGAGAAGCGCTGGAGAAGCGCTGGAGAAGCGTTGGAGAAGCGTTGGAGAAACGCTGGAGAAGCGTTGGAGAAACGCTGGAGAAGCGCTGGAGAAACGCTGGAGAGGCGTTGGAGAGGCGTTGGAGAAACGCTGGCGAAGCGCTGGAGAAGTGCTGGAGAAGCGTTGGAGAAGCGTTGGAGAAGCGCTGGAGAAGCGCTGGAGAAGCGTTGGAGAAACGTTGGAGAAGCGTTGGAGAAGCGTTGGAGAAGCGTTGGAGAAACGCTGGAGAAGCGTTGGAGAAGTGCTGGAGAAGCGTTGGAGAAGCGTTGGAGAAACGCTGGAGAAGCGTTGGAGAAACGCTGGAGAAGCGTTGGAGAAGTGCTGGAGAAGCGTTGGAGAAGCGTTGGAGAAGCGTTGGAGAAGCGTTGGAGAAACGCTGGAGAAGCGTTGGAGAAGTGCTGGAGAAGCGTTGGAGAAGCGTTGGAGAAGCGCTGGAGAAGCGCTGGAGAAGCGTTGGAGAAGCGCTGGAGAAGCGCTGGAGAAGCGCTGGAGAAGCGCTGGAGAAGCGTTGGAGAAGCGTTGGAGAAACGCTGGAGAAGCGGTGGAGAAACGGTGGAGAAGCGTTGGAGAAGCGCTGGAGAAACGCTGGAGAAGCGTTGGAGAGGCGTTGGAGAAACGCTGGAGAAGCGGTGGAGAAACGGTGGAGAAGCGTTGGAGAAGCGCTGGAGAAACGCTGGAGAAGCGTTGCAGAAGCGCTGGAGAAACGCTGGAGAAGCGTTGGAGAAACGCTTGAGAAGCGTTGGAGAAACGCTGGAGAAACGTTGGAGAGGCGTTGGAGAAACGCTGGAGAAGCGTTGGCGAAACGCTGGAGAAGCGTTGGAGAAACGCTGGAGAAGCATTGCAGAAGCGCTGGAGAAACGCTGGAGCAACGCTGGAGAAGCGTTGGAGAAACGTTGGAGAGGCGTTGGAGAAACGCTGGAGAGGCGTTGGAGAAACGCTGGAGAAGCGCTGGAGAAACGCTGGAGAAGCGTTGGAGAGGCGTTGGAGAAACGCTGGAGAAGCGTTGGAGAAACGCTGGAGAAGCGTTGGAGAAACGCTGGAGAAGCATTGCAGAAGCGCTGGAGAAACGCTGGAGCAACGCTGGAGAAGCGTTGGAGAAACGTTGGAGAGGTGTTGGAGAAACGCTGGAGAGGCGTTGGAGAAACGCTGGAGAAATGTTGGAGAAGCGTTGGAGAAACGCTGGAGAAACGCTGGAGAAACGCGGAGAAACGCTGGAGAAGCGTTGGAGAAGCGTTGGAGAAACGCGGAGAAACGCTGGAGAAGCGTTGGAGAAGCGTTGGAGAAGCACTGGAGACAAGTATTCAGGTGAGTTGTCCTTGTCATAGCCCAAACACCATCTGAATGTGAAGTGTGTGCTCATATAGTGCTCTTGATGAGGGTGCTGATTGATGCCAGATGCAGGTGATCAGTAATCGGGTCATTGTGAGGGCTGTGTGAGTGTATGAACAAACTGGCAGACAAAGGAACAACAATACTATATGTAGGTTTGCCATAGTATATGGTAATACCGGTATGGCACAACCTCATGCATTTTCATAGGTATTTTTTCATATAGTTTCAGCATACGTAAAGATTATTATTATTTTTTTTTTTTAGATAGACCCCAAAATGAAGGCAATACTTTATTTTGCAGTGTCCTTGTTACACATATTAAATGTAGTCAGTAATTATTAATAATGGTTAGATTCTGTTCTGTGTAATTCTACCTTGTCTGGAAAAGAAAAATTCTTTATGAAATAAAAATAACTTTATTTTTATAATGTGATGATTTTCAATAAGAAAAAAGGGCAGGACTTGACTTTTTCCGTCAAGAATTGATAATAAAGATGATACAGTAGCCCAGACAGCATCAGAGGAAAAATAAATAACAAAACATAAATCAGTTATAACATTTTGATTAAAGTAGAAGAAAAGCTGTTTTCTATTCCACTTTAACAACATGCACTGATGAATCGTTCACAATAGGACGAGGAGTACAGTATGATCTCTTTAGTTTATGGTGGTCGTGTTGAGCGTAACATTATGTGATTCTTGTTGAGTTATGCAGCGAAAGCCGTGAGCAGGAGAACAGGAGAACAGGGAACTAAACGTGTGAGGCATGTTTGCGAAATGTAGCTTTTATAGTCTTGACAGATTTTTAATAGAGCTTTTGATCACATGGAGGACGCAGAGGACTCAAAGCTCAAGCCTGGCGGGCCACGGAGCGGACACGCATGATTAATGCATCCCGGACCCAGATCAGCTCTTTAGAGCGCTTTCCCTTGCCTTTATTCAAGCCAATTCACAGCCTGTTGGGCCGCTTATACAGGTGCACTGCCTTTGTTCCTAAACTAGAAAGGCAGGATAAAGGAACGCAATCATACATAAGACATGACCGTTTCATCCCCGCACGCTTAAGCACTAATACACACATATAATCAGTGTCCTTCACAAGGGCTAAAGGTTAATCTTTGCATCATTCATTACTCGCCAGTGGTCGCCATTATGCATTATGCTACAAAGGTAAGCTTTGCTTTAAGATTAAGCTACATGTGATCTTTGAAAAGCAGGACACAACAGCCTTCAAAATGTCCTGAGCCATGATCAAAACTCATCGCAGATGCAACATTTCCACAAAGACAGGAACACTGGGGCTGGTTTTCAGTCTAGGATGATGAAACAAACTAAATCATGTTCCTTTTGATCTTATCAAGTGCATTTTGTAGTGCTTTTTTGTTGTTGCATGTTTTCTCTTGCGAGATGTGTTTGAAAAGCTATTACCTGACATAAAATCAACCTATGAAAACTGGCTTGTTGTAAACACATAAAATGTCTGATTCATATCTCAGAGATGGGCTATTTTTGAAAGTATAAAATATTTAAAATCACAAAGCAATGTCATCATTAAAGTATAATCTATAGAATTGAATTGATTTGAATTATACTGTAGTGAAGCTGGTTTTAATCATTAACGAATGTGAATGACCAAACGTTTCATGTTTTAGCTCTACTTTTATGTGTAGCAGTGTCAAAACATGATTTTCAACAAAAATACAGAACATTCCTTAAAAATTGCCAGCCAAAAGTAAAACAAGTAAATCTTATTCATCTTTCTACTTTCTTTAAGTAAAACCCAAACTATTTTTCTCTAATTTACTAACTAGCCTGTACTGAGCGATAAATTAAATTTGCAAGCCTGTAAATCAGCAAGTTGTCATACAACCTCATTTCCAATTCTGATGTATTTATTATTATTATTATTATTATTATTATTATTTATAAGTTTGAACATTTTTTTTATTTAATTTTGATGTTTATTTATTTAATTTTAAAATACAAATTCATACAAACCAGTGTTTGTATTGAAACCATGTTTAACCCCATAAAGTCTACTGTATCATATTTATACATTAATTTCTATGACATCTAAATGATCAACATAATCAAACCTTTGAAAGACCTTCTGTCTCTGATTGATAGTTTAGACATTTTTAGCAAGTAAAAGTCTTTTAGTATAATTGATCAAACCTTCAGCTCGAGCTTCACGTGTCTAGCACTGTCTATGCTTTCTGCTTTAATGATTTTTATAAAGTGAATGTAAGAATAACATTTATATTGTTAATAATATTTCAAGATGAACACTTACTGATTGAAGAAACTCAGTTCAGAAGAAACTTGCTTTATTATCCATAGATAATTCACGAGTTCACATGTTAATGAAATCTGACGTAATATTATAATGCGTATTTGGCTTGCTGTCCGGGGGGAGGGCTCCGAGCGATAAATGTATAGATCATAGGTATCTATGAGCAGACCCAGCCGAATGTGAGGTGATGGGGTGGTGGCGGGATGCTGAGAAATTAGTCATGAGACAGGAGGTAAGGGAAGGCTTTATTTATACTGGCTTCTTCTTGTGCTGATTGGATGATTACCTGAACATGCTCCTCCCGAACTTTGTTACATAAAACTTCATTTATTTTCTTTTAGGAAAATCATGTTCAAATGTGAGTCTCAAATATGATCTTCAGGCTTTTGAGGAAGGGTTATTTGTTCATCTCTCAGTCATCATTGTATTGCATTGGACTATGTTTTGCATATTTTTGCTGAGTTTGGGCCTCTGAATAAAATTCATTTTAGTGTTTTGTCTAAAGATTCCATAAATGGTTCCATTAAAAAAGATGTTGTTCATGTTTTATGGGGACTTTCCATAGACGTAATGGTTTTTCACACACACACACACACACACACACACACACACACACACACACACACACACACACACACACACACACACACACACACACACTAACCCGACCCCTAAACCTACCCATCAAACACACACACACACACACACACACACACACACACACACACACACACACACACACACACATTAATCCGACCCCTAAACCTACCCATCACACACACACACACACACACACACACACACACACAAAAACCCTACCCATCACACACACACACACACACACACACACACACACACACACACACACACACACACACACACACACTAACCCGACCCTAAACCTACCCATCACACACACACACCCACACACACTAACCCGACCCCTAAACCTACCCATCACACACACACACACACACACACACACACTAACCTGACCTCTATATCTACCCATCACACACACACACAGACACTAACCCAACCCTTAAACCTACCCATCACACACACACACACACACACGCACGCACGCACGCACGCACACACACACACACACACACACACACACACACACACACACACACACACACACACACACACACACACACACACACACACACACTAACCTGACCTCTAAATCTACCCATCACACACACACACACACACACACACACACACACACACACTTTCTGCATTTTTACAGTTTCAATAAACATCACTTAGTATGATTTACAAGCTGTTTTTATATATGGATGGATATTAATACCTTTATGGGGACATGTTGTCACCATAACGTAGGGTTTACCAAGCCACACACACACGCGCACACACGCATACACGCACGCACGCATACTCACACACACACACACACACACACACACTTGTTCCTGTGCTGTAAGCCTGTCCTTGCTGTTTTCTTCATCTCTGACTCAGGAGGATTGGGACAAACAGGAACAGTACCTCGGATAGATCCGGAAGATCCAGCCATCGATACAAACCAGCAGACTGACAGCTGGAAGAATCAGGATTATGTGTCTGAATAGAGCTGTAAGTCCTGATGGAGAGAGCCAGAGAGAACTCTTCCCACACACACGCCGAGTGCAGTAAAGCCCTTCATAAATCTCCCGTTTTCACAATGCTTCTCCATGCCAAGTGTGTTTCGGCCTCGTCTCTGTCCCGGGGCCTTGGGACGTCACTGGGCGACAGTAGCTGGCACTGCAATGCCATTGTTCTCTGTGTAAAGAGAAGTGAAACCCATGGACGGGCTGAAGAGTCTGTGTGCGTCTGGTTACTGTTCAAACACCGCCATCTGTGTCTCCAATTACAGACATTCACACAACAGAAAAGATCCAAGGATGCATTCAATACAATCTCTCTGTTAGCAGGCCGGGATGGGGACAACAGCGAGGTTAACCTCGCTCCTCTGTCGGCTGGAGGGGTTTGTTGCATTACTAATACTCATACTCAGTCTTTACAGTTCATTCAACTTTATAAGTAATAACTTTTCTAGCACTCTTTTGTGATGTAGACATGAATATCTTGTTGAGGAGAGATTTCGGTAACACTTTATAATAACTGCACGCTATTAATCATTAGTTCAGCATTATTAAACAGTTAATTCGTAATTTATAAAGCATTAATAGACATTAATAAGCAGTTTATAAATACAGTTATGTATTCTTTGTTCTTGATTTATAAGCATATTTATAATGTGTTTAATAATTGTATTTTCATACTTTATTAATGATCAATTTATCATTTCTAAATATTAGAATAAGTATTGCATTATTTACAATCCGGTTATTTAGGAGTTGTCAGTGGTTCATAAGATCACTTAGAAAGTGTGAGTAAATGATTAATAAACTGTTTAAATACATATTATTATTCAGACATATAGTAATAGTTACTTAGTGTGTTAACAAATGGTTTATTAACATGTATTTCTACTGTAATTCAGGGTTAATTCAGGTAGAGCATTTATAAAGGCTGTTAAATATTTTTATGTTCTGTATCACTGTGTTGTGTTTGTTTCCTTTTTCTGTTTAGAAGAAAACTGAGCCTTTAAATCTCCTTTATAAATGATTTACAAGGCATAACTAGTCCTCACTTCAGATGAGCTCACAAAAATAGTGAACTGACCACTACTAAATACTGTATAACTACCTGAATCTACTACATTTACTCACACTTTTAAGTGATCTTATTAATCAATGACAACACCTAGTTTGTAAATAATGGTAAATAATGTAACTGGATTGTAAATAATGCTATACTTCATTTAGAAATGATAAATTGATCATAAATAAAATATGAAAATACAATTATTAAACACATTATAGATATGCTTATAAATCAAGAATAAAACATTTATAACTGTATTTATAAACTGCTTATTAATGTCTATTAATGCTTTATAAATGATGAATTAACTGTTTAATAATGCTGAACTAATGATTAATAGCGTGCAGTTATTATAAAGTGTTACCTTTTGAAGTAGAAAGACTGAAATTGTTTTTTCGTGTAAAACGTACTCCAATAATCTTTGACATATAATTTTAACATGTATTCTCAGTGACCGAACGGCATGATAATGTGAGTAAAGTGAACAGTGCATCCGGAAATCATTCACAGCGCTTCACTTTTTCCACATTTTGTTGTTACAGCCTTTTTCCATAATGGATTAAATTCATTATTTTCCACAAAATTCTACAAACAATGCCCCAAAATGACAATGTGAAAGAAGTTTGTTTGAAATCTTTGCAAATTTATAAAAAAAAAAAAAAAAAAAAGGAAAAAATCACATGTACATAAGTATTCACTTCATATTCATTTGCCACGACACTCAAAACAGCTCAGGTTCATCCGGTTTCCACTGATCATCCTTGAGATGTTTCTTGAGTCCGCCTGTGGTAAACTCAGTTGATTGGACATGATTTGGAAAGGTGCACACCTGTCTATATAAGGTCCCACAGTTACAGTTTTTTCCAGTTGCTAACACAATAAAATGACACGCACAGCACAATTACTGAAACTGACACACAGAGCAAAACCTCTTCTCAAGTCTTCAAAAGTCTAAACACATTTTCTGCTTTACACACATTTTGCAATTCAAAATGTCACTTTTTAAACGCACTGAACACAGTTCTCTGCATAAGACTCAACAATCTGACATAAAGTCACATGATTGCCATTTCAAAACACTGCCATTCAAAATGACACTCCATGATCTGATTGGCCGACACATGTGTCACCTGACCTCATGTTAACACTTCAGTCTTTTTCAGTTTACTGTTTTTTGTGAGCATATTTTTGTTCAGTCCAGTGTAAATATATTATAATATATTATTAATATTTCTGCTGGGCATTTGTTGCACTGACTTGTTTGGTGAAAAATAAAAAATGTTTCAACAGCATGTGTGTGTGTGTCTGCAGATATGTCTGTGCATGTGAACAATCTGAAGAATTTTCTACAATTTGAACTATTTATGGCAAAACATACTAAAGATGAGAGTGCTGTTCATTACGCACAACAGTGTGTAGTTGGTTAGACAAAAATCTGCTAATATGAATGAAGTGTGTGCCATTTCGTGCAAAAGTTTGATTTTGATAATGCTATATGTAGTTGTGGTTGCAGTGCTTCATTTTGCAGGATATATTCGGTATTTTGCAGTTTGGGTGTGTGGTTTTGTGAGTTGTGTGAAGTATTTTGATAAAACCAGCCTAGTTTGCAAAATTGTGTGTTAGCAATTGTAAAAAACTGTAACGCTCCATGTCAGAGCACAAACCAAGCCATGAAGTGCAAGGATTTATTCGTAGACCCACATCTTTTCCAACAAAATGTGGAAAAAGTGAAGCGCTGTGAATACTGCACATATATTTCACATAATAAAATAATACAATGAACAGCCTTCCCGTTGTTTGTGTAAATGAGTTATAATAATTTGACATTTATTAGATCTCAAACAATTAATTAGCAGACATTATTACTCCACCGCCTGCTTGTAAACACTTTAACTATATTGTTAGTCCAACGTAGTTCAAGTGATAGATGTGTGACAGAGTTACTTGAGTAAAGACATTGGCGTACATGAGAAAACATCTTAGCAATGAGAGAGCGGCGCGTTAGAAACCACAAAAGAGACTGTGGCGTAATAGCTGTGTCACACATGCAGTCGTTCCAGCTCTCCGAGGTATTTCTCCGAGTCCAGCTCTGGATAAACACGCTGTGGTGGTGTTTCTGCAGCTTGATTTCACCTGCTCTCTCGCACAAGTCATTTGTAAACACTTTAATGGCCATTTTATTGACCTTCTTTTCTTTGCGTAATTGGGTGGCATTTTAGAAGGAAACAAAAGAGAGATGTGCTGAATTCTAAACATGGATATTTATGTGTGAGCTCAACAAACAGGGGAAAAAAATAAATGTTGCTTTTCAGTCTAAAAGAAAGGAATAAATCGTGTCTGGACTGTGTTAGTGCACTATTGTTGTTTATGCGTTAAATGGTCATTATTACTGAACTGAAAAGCATGTGGATAAAATTATGTTTATTTAATGTGAATCTTATATTTTAATAATGTTCTAATGGTCAATCTTCTAGAGAGCTTTTAAAACACAACAAAAACTGAATTATTTTCAGTTTAATGGAGTCGTCTGCCGTTCCAGCGATTTGCTCTATAGCTCACCGTAACTCACTGGATCTAAATATGACATGAAATTTTGCCACTGGAACAAAACTGACCCGAACATATCTACTTTGGACATTTAAAGATTATTATTTATTATTTTTTTTTATGTACATGATCCTTCTTCCAAAAGGTGTTTTTGTCTGATTCACTGGTTTAGACATGTCTGGATGGTTTTGGTGGGATATTACGTCCTGGTTCAATCGCCCGTGTGTCTCGTCATATCAGTAAATACAGTAAAGTTGCTGTAACACTTTATTTTACAGTGTCATTGTTGCATGTGTTACCATAGTAATAACAGTAAATAATGCATAATTACATGCAACTAACCCTCAACCAAACCCTAATCCTAACCTAACCCTATAGTAAGAACATGTAGTTACTGAATATTACTCAGTACTTAAATATATAATTACACTGTAACAGTGACACTTTATTTTAAGGTGTCTTTGTTACACTGTAATTATGCATTTTTTAAGGTTGGATGGGGTTGTTGGAAGAGTTTTGCCCCCTTATTTGAATTTTCAGGGGCATTTTAATCTAAAAATATATACTTTATGCCAAATACCTAATCAATTTATTCGCAAATCCTCAAACTTACTAATTACATTGTGAATGTATAACCTATTAATTAAGTTAATTCAGCAGACAATTAATTTACAAAACACAGTGAGCAAAGAAGCTGTTAAAAAAAAACATTGAAAAATTCTAATTAAATAAATAAAGTTAAAACAAAAAACATAAATTATGGCGGGTCAAATCATAGGTCGTCACGGGCCAGATGTTTGTGCAAAGTGAAGTACAGTAGACTGGACGAAAGCTCTTTGGTCAGTACAAATCATTGAGAATGTGCTAGTGTTATGTATTGTACAGTATGTTCATTTAACTTGATACGAATGAAATGAAGGATGTATGCACACATAGGGGCTGTTGTAGTATTGCAGTGATGAATGATGATTTAATGTGTATTTCATGAACACTAGTGCAGTATTCTCTCAACGCTTGTCTTCTAGAGATAAAGTTTATCGCCGCCTGAAGTGAAAGAGCTCAGAGCATGAGTGAGATTGGAGATATTTTTTTCCATGTGTAAACTCTACATAATTGCAGTTATAAATGTGTGTGTGAAAAAACACACGTCTGTCAGATGCACTGCAGCATTTTGATACTTTACAACATATTGAGAGTTTCTGACAACAGAAGGACAGTAAGAGAGACGGCATGCTGGGTTACAGAGTTTATTTCTACACGCATCCAAGAGTTTCATCAGTTCTTCATTTATCAAATGCAATCAAGGTCTGTGGCAGAGAGTGTGTGATATATGCACATATCCATTAAAGTTAAATATGCATTGTCAAAGAGAGAAGATTGACTTCCCACCAGCCACGATATAAACGTTGGCTTCAATAAATGTAAAAAAGGAAACATAAAAGGATGGAATAAGTGAGGCAGTGACATAACAAAAGGCCAATTTGTTTTATAAATGACAAGCATATAAACTGTCATGGCTGTGTGTAATGGTTCAAGGTTTTCTGCTCCTCTCTACGATAAAAGTTCATTTGTTATTTTATGGCTGTATAACTCAGCACAATGGAGCGTTTCTCACGTCAGGAGGACGTGTGTGTGTGCCAGGAGGACGTGTGTGTGTCAGGAGGACATGTGTGTGTCAGGAGGACGTGTGTGTGTGTCAGGCTCACAGCGTCAGGAGAACATGCTTCAGTTTAACTGTCTCTTCTTCTTCACAAGAACTGATCAAATATGCGCCCGAAGAGCAAAGCAAGAAAAACATGAGGAAAAGCTCTGGTGTGTGTGTGTGTGTGTGAGAGAGAGAGAGAGAGAGAGAGAGAGAGAGCGAGAGAGAGAGTGTGTGTGTGTGTGTGTGTGTGTGTGTGTGTGTGTGTGTGTGTGTGAGAGAGAGTGTGAGTGTGTGTGTGTGTGTGAGAGAGAGAGAGAGAGAGAGAGAGAGAGAGAGAGAGAGAGAGAGAGAGAGTGTGTGTGTGTGAGAGAGAGAGAGAGAGAGAGAGAGAGAGAGAGTGTGTGTGTGTGTGTGTGTGTGTGTGTTTATAGTCTGCTATTCATTTACCAATACATTTTTGTTCAAAATTGTAACAGTTGATTTATCATGAATTAACATGAACAATAAACAGTTGTATTTTTATCAATTAACATTAAGAAAGGTTAATAAATAATGTAGCTTTATATCATAGTACATGTTAACTACTGTATTAACTGATGGTGCTTTTAATATTTGGTTACACTTTATTTTAAGGTGTCATTGTTACAGTGTAAATATATATTTAAGTACTGAGTAATATTAATTAACTACATGTACTTACTATAGGGTTAGGGTAGGATTAGGGTTTGGTTGAGGGTTAGTTGCATGTAATTATGGATAATTTGCTGTTATTACTATAGTAAGTACATGTAACATACAGTATATAACAAGAAAACTGTAAAATAAAGTGTTACCGAATATTTATTGTATAATCAAATGATCTGTGCCGTTGGCTCACGACTGAAGTGTTTGGGAATAAAGTTAATCTGACTGATCAATCGTAGCAAATCACATACACGCAAACATACACACTTATGTTTCTTTAATTCAAGCTGCCTCCATGGAAACACACTTAATAAATGTATGAATCCATCCTCTGTGAACTCAAAGCTTTCGAGCCGATTTGATGTTGAGGACACTGAAAGGAATCTGGGGTTCGGTGATCAGATGACGGCACATAAACTGAGGTCTTGAGGAAGAGAAACACTCTGCTTGGGTTCGCCTCCATTACAGGACATTAATTCTCTATTCACTCTTTGTAATAAATATTATGAACCCAGTAATGGACTGTGTTGCTCTTTATGACGGATGGCTTTGGCCAGGTTTCTCCTCATGATTTCTGGCTTCCCCAGGAACTGCTTTTAGAAGAAAGCGTCTGAATCATCGGCTAAGTGCAATCCTTCACAACCCAGACAGCTCTCACAATGAAGCGGCCCTGATGTACGGTGTCCCGCGCGGATGCCTGGAGAATATTAGGAGAGCTTGCAGAATTCTTTTATATTTGTTTTATTATTAAAACAGACATTTTCATTGTTATCATTCTCTATTCTCCAGCTCTTTTATTATCTTTTATGTTTTGTTTCTTTGCGGCAGACAGTGTTGTTCAGGGAAAACATCTTCAAGCAAACACACACAGTCTTCTGTCGGGAGTGCAATAGGATAGAATGAAAAATAATTTAAAAGGACAATCTGGCAAAAAATATGAACTGGGAAAGCTTGTAAATCTCTGCAGAGTTCTCTTGGGTTTAAACGAGTTTTTCAACAAGGACTGAAATAATGAGTCCTGATGATATATTACACGAACATAAACTATCGGTCAGGAATATCTTTATTTTTTTATGCTTTTATTCAGCAAGGAGGCATTAAATTGATCAACAGTGACAGTGAAGACATTTATTTAAAAATACTCCTATTTCAAATGAAAGCTGATTCTATTATATTAATTCTATCACCAAATGTGACCCTGGATCACGTCACCAGTCACATGTCACACGGGTTTATCTGTGGCAATAGCCAACAATACATTGTCAAAATTATAGATTTTTCTTTTATACCGAAAATCATTAGGATATTATGTAAAGAGTATGTTCCATGAAGATATTTTGTACATTTCCTACCATAAATATATAAAATATTTATTTTTGTGAGTGAATGCAGCACAATCGCCAACATAAATGCACCACTTTAAAGGAGATTTTCTCAATGTTTCGATTTTTTTGCACCCTCAGATTCCAGATGTTCAATAGTTGTATCTCAGCCTAATATTGTCCTATCCTAACAAACCATACACCAATGGAAAGCTTATTCATTCATCTTTCAGATGATGCATGCATCTCAATTTCAAAAAATTGACCCATGTGACTGGTTTTGTGGTCCAGGGTCACATATCAGCATTCTTTCATCTACGTCGCATCGCCCAGCTCCGTCCCTTCATCAGTATCAAAGACGCTGAATCTGTCATCCATGCATCTGTCACATCACGTCTTGATTACTGTAATGCTCTTTTCATTGGTTTATCTGCCAGCTCCATTTCCAGATTGCAATACATTCAAAACTCTGCTGCTAGATTACTGGCCCACACCGAGCGTTCTGCCCATATCACCCCAATGTTGTGCGATCTTCACTGGCTTCCAGTGGCTTATCGTATTACATTCAGAATCGTCCTGCTCAGTTTTAAATCTCTGCACAGCTTGGCTCCCCCGTATCTCTGTAAACGGCTCCCCCCTCCACCCGATCCTCCGATCTAGCCTTCTCGTTGTCCCTCGGCATCGCCTCGCTTCAGTGGGCGGAAGATCATTCAGTGTTATTGCACCCTGAACTCTCTCCCCCGATCACTCTGTTGTGTTAAAGGAAAAAGAAAGCCCAGAAAACTTATTAAAGACATCGTTAATGGGTTAATGGGCTCACTATTGGCCGACGCTGGTCATGTGTGTGATGTGTGTGACGTACAACCCAGAAGCGCTGCGCTGTTACACAACGTGAACTCACTCAGAGAAACACAGAAGAAAATCAATAGTTGAATAAAGTCGTTATTTTTGTTGTTTTTTTTGCGCGCAAAAAGTATTCTCATCGCTTGATAAACTTAAGGTTGAGCCACTGTAGTCACTTGGACTATTTTAAACATTGTCTTTACTAACTTTTCTGGGCTGGCAAGTTTCGATCCCGTAGAAGCCTATGGAGAGGTGAGACAGCTCTCAGATTTCATCAAAAATATCTTAATTTGTGTTCTGAAGATGAACGAAAGTCTTACGGGGTTGGAACAACATGAGGGAGAGTGATTACTGACAGTACTATTTCTGAATTTAAAACTTTGCTCAAAACTCTCTTATTTTGTGAATGTCATCATTCTTAACTTGTGTTACATGTCGTTGTGTCTGACTGTATTCTGCTGTATGCTGCCCCATCTACACAGTTCTCCTTTACTGTACTTTTACTCTCGTCTACCTACTGTTGTTTTGTTTGTTATCATTGTCCATTACCATTATTGTTGCTTGTTCATTGTAAAGCGTCCTTGAGCCCTGGAAATGTGCTATATAAATAAAACGTATTATTATTATTATTCATCAAAGGATTCTTAAAAAAAAAAAAAAAAAAAAATGTATCATGGTTTTTACAATAATATGAAGCAGCGTAACTGTTTTCAACATTGATAATAATCAGAAATGTTTCTTGATCATCAAATCATCATATTAGAGTGATTTCTGAAGGATCATGTGACACTGAAGACTGGAGTAATGATGCTGAAAATTCAGCTTTGATCACAGGAATAAATTACACTTTACTATATATTCACATAGAAATTTCACACTAATTTCAAATTGTAATCATATTTCACAGTTTTACTGTATTTTTCATCAAATAAATACAGCCTTTGTGAGCAGTGATTTTTGCTAAATCACTTTTCAAAATTATTAAGAAAAAAATCGGTAACACTTTAGAATACTGTATCTTACTTACTGCATAACTAATAAGGAATTATTGAGGAACTAATAGATAATTATTTATTAACACTTAAGTCACTACTGTTAACTACTAAGGAAGATGTGTTAACTAATTAGTATGTAATAGAATTGTATGATTGTGTTAAGTTTCAGTTAGTTAATCAATAACTAATGAATTATGTCATAACTCTTGAAGAACTATTATTAATTATCTATTAATTAATGTGCAAGAAAAATAACTAAGAAGTAACTTCTAATGAACAGTCATACACAGTGGTTACTACAATAAACCGTTTTATTTTAGCAGTGGAGTGGTGGATGAAGTACACAAATCAAGTACTTGAGTAAAAGTACAGATAACCCAATAAAATATTACTCCAGTAAAATGATAAACTAATGGCCTATTCATTTTCAAAATTATCTTAGTAAATGTACAAAGGTAATTACTTGAAAAGTAAAAAGCACTGATCAATGTTTTTTATTTTATTTTATAGCCAGTTTTAGTCATTCTTCAGCACTAATAAGAAAGATAAGTGCAGACATTTACTAGGCTATATATTGATCTGCAAATAAGCAAACTTTTTATTTAATTAGCAAAATGTATCACAATGTATGATAACTTATCTATTTTACAAAGGTTTAGATAATACCGTTAATAATGTGTTTTTTACAGTAAGTTTGATTTGAGTCAGAAGTATGTGGTAATTCTGTATTAATTACTAATGAGTTCCCTATATTCTCACTTTAGAATACTGTTCCAGGTTCCAAGTAATTCCTGAAGAATTATCTAATAATTATTTGTTAATTACCAATTAATTTCCTTATATGTTCACTTTAGAATACTGTTTCAGGTTATAAGTAGCCTAATTCCTGGATAATTATTTGATAATTATTTATTAATTACTAATGAGTTCCCTATATTCTCACTTTAGAATACTGTTCTAGGTTCTAAGTAATTCCTGCAGAATTATTTG
Organism: Vimba vimba; assembly: GCA_022828995.1. NCBI lineage: Eukaryota > Metazoa > Chordata > Actinopteri > Cypriniformes > Leuciscidae > Vimba > Vimba vimba. Next base: position 48,092,620 of record CM040820.1, on the reverse strand, counting down.
ATAATTATTTATGAATTACTAATAAGTTCCCTATATTTTCAGTTTCCCTCAGTCATTGCCTCAAACATGAATTTACTCAATGGCATTCTATGCTGAGGAAAACAGACACACACAGTACTGTATATAAAATATAAAAACTAATCTGAGGTTAGTTTTGTATGACTGTTCATTAGTAGTTACTTCTTAGTTATTTTTCTTGAACCTTAATTAGTAGATAATTAGTAGTAGTTCTTCAAGAGTTATGACAGAATTCATTATTTATTGATTAACTAACTGTTACTTAACACAATCATAAAAATATATTACATACTGATTAGTTAACACATCTTCCTTAGTAGTTAACAGTAGTGAAGAAGTAGTTAATGAATAATTACCTATTAGTTCTTCAATAATTCCTTATTAGTTATGCAGTAAGTAAGATACAGTATTCTAAAGTGTTACCAAAAAATCTTACCAGCCCAAAACGATTTGACATCAAAAGTAAATAACTAATTATTATTTAATTCATATAATTATATTTTTTTATATGATCATTTTATATGTATTTATATTTTTTATATGTATATATCTCTGACATTTTGCCAGTTCAATAACATCACCGTGTCCAAACTGTTCTGTTTAGATAGGACACAGTTTTGCATGCTAAGAACTGATTTTTATGCCAGTTCTTCTCAGTGGTTATTTTACCCACTCGGCAGAGTTCACTGGACTGGCTCAACATCGGCATTATAGCACTGAAGTGGAAAAATCCCTGACCTGCAAGGATAGGCAATATTATTCATGTTAGCATGAGGGAAAAAAAAAAAAAGAAAAAAAAAAATCTCATTCCATAATTGAAGAGTTTAAAATGCCAATGCAATTCACTGATTTAAGCTTATAAGACATGTAGTGCATGCAAATTACTCAGCATTAAAGTTACCACCTTATGGAATTTAGTAAATATTCATATGCATCCTGAGTATTGATTAACTATAGGAATAGGGATAGGAAGACCCATTAATGTCTTTTTAGTGACCCAAAAAATAAAAATAAATGCCTGGCTGGTTTGCTTATAGCTTTAAAAGAGATGTGTCATGATGTTCAGCACCACGGACAGCGACCGCATCCCACACACAAACACGGATGATGAGATTCAACATCTGCAATTCCCGAGTGCAAAGATGAGATATTGAGAACCAAAGCTAAATATGTAAATGTTGATTTGAATTAAAACATACTGTGATGGAGTAATGCAAAATTAATGAGAAATCGTATCGAGAGTAATGAGAACGAGGAAAAATCCCTCAAAAAGTCCCAGACCATTTCAGCACTGAGAGTTTAAGGGAAGGTAAACTTAAGTGTCTTAACTGTCATGGAAATATTTTACTGATCCTATTTTTTAATGCAAAATGCATGAGATTCGTCCATGTTTTGTTGCCATATGCTGCTGAAGAATCATTGCACGTGCCTCAGATTTCTATTTACACCCTTATCTTTTTAACAGCAACACCCTCCAGCTGCACAGTATAAATAACTCTGTAAGCAATAAGCAAGCGTGGCATTCTGGAGCCTGCGCCGTACGAGTCCAAAGGGAGAAAGGAAGGACAAATTGTTCATTTATTTGTGAAAATCAAGAACACAAGCATGGCAGACCTACTGCTAAGACGGAGAGGGGAGAGACTGGACTCATTACACGCGCTAAACCTGTTTAAAGCATCTCTGTCTAGACCCACGCTTGCTGCCGTGTTGTTTGTCAAATTCAATTTGAAGAAATCAGAAGACTGCTTGGCTCAGAGGTCAAGGCAATTTCGACGACAGTGATTCTCATATATCCACTGGGGGAGTGTGTGAAAAAGCCCCTATTAGCCATTAAGAGTGTGTCGTTCTCTTTACCATACGTGTTTGCAGCTCTCGTTCGGTCTCCTGCCCAACACACACGGTCTGTTCTGGACTGTCAGCAAGTTCTGCATGCAGTAAATTAAATATGTGAGTCCTCAGTCTCGTGGGTGTTAAGTTGCATCAACACACCACCATTAAAAAAATATGGCGTTGTGCAAAGCAATCACTTTTAAAACTATTTAACTTCAAAACAGGAAGATTTCTCTTCAGGTTTACTGTTGGTATGATAAAGGAAACAGAAGTTGTTTTCGTCTTTTTGTTTTCGTCTTTTCTTCCCTATTGTGACGTATATCTGAGACAAGAGCAAATGTGGGCGGGGCTTGATTTTGTCTGTGGGAATTGATTGGATGGTTGCTATTGGCTGATTTCATGTGATTGACAGGTTGCCCCGACCTCGTCATCAGAGACGAGAAGAGATGCTGCAAGAGGAAGTTATTCTGATTCAAGATTACCAGGAACATGATTTTAAAATAATGATATTTCTTAAAAAATAAGAATATACAATTGTTATTTAATAGAGTCTAGAAGGGACAAAGGTTCATGATTTCAAAAAAAAAACAAAAAAAAAAACCCTTATTCTGATTCAAGATTACGTAGCACATAAAAAACAAACAAACAAACAAACAAAAAAAAAAACAAGATGTGCACAGATAACAGGCACACACACACACGCAGCGGGACATCAGAGGCAGTCTCTTCAGGAGGTGCTCTCATAGGGACACGTGTGTGTGTTGACCAGTCAGGCGCTGTGTGTACTGACATGCAGGAGCTCCAGGTGTCTCTTCAGCTCATCTCTCGTTTCAAAAGAGAAGTTTATCCTCACGAGTTCTGCTCTTATGAAGTTTTGGAAACTTTTGCTGCCGTGGAGCTTTTGTTCGGCTGCAGTACAAGACTTTCAGAGATGCAGAGTGATATCTTTAAATGCATACAGTTTATACCACTGTAGAAAGTCTTTTAATGGGCTTTCCTGTAATATTTACACATTACCACTATAATAATAGTATATGCACAGAAAAAAAAAATAAAAAAAATGTGACATCTAAATTAGCTGGTTTTATTCCACTCTAAATATTATAATAATACTTTATACCAAAACAAAACTGATTTATGTACTGATAAAATGCGATATGAAATGTGATAAAATAGCTATTATTATAGTCATAATTACTCCAATTAATGCAGCAATACAATATGAACATGCATTTTAAGCGTTTCTTATGCTAAAATAATAATATTAATATAAAACATAATAATACACATCAATGAAATTTAATAAAAATAATAACCTAATAAACTTTTTTCTTATACTATATAATGATGCAAAATGCATATTAATGTACTTGATACTTTTATTTGATTTAATGTGGTATGCTAATGTGTGTGATGGTTTATTTTGTATGTGTTGATTTATAGGGCAGTGTTTGTATTTTTTTTTTTTTTTTTGCATACATTGTTTTGATTTTGTGTGTGTGTGTGTGTGTGTGTTTCATTGCTGTGATGCTATTGCTTTCTTATGCTAAAATAATAATAGAAAACATAATAATAAATATCAATAAAACTTAATACAAATAATAAACATAATAATAACTTATAATAACCTAATTCACTTTTTTTCTTCTACTATATATTGATGCAAAAAACACAAATGTGCTTGATATTATTATTTGATTTAATGTGTATATGTTAATGTGTGTGATGGTTTATTTTGTATGTGTTAATTAATAGGATGTTGTTTTTGATGTAATGCGTACATTGTTTAGGATTTTTTGTTGCTGTTGGGTTTTTTTTTTTTTTTTTTTTTTTGTGTGCATGTTTCACTGCGTGTGATGCTAATGTTTCCTGTAGCTATTATGAATGTGTGTGATGTGTGAGGTCTCCTCAGTGCTGCCGCCTGCCGGTCTCTCTCGGCACTGCCGCTCCTGCTATAAACCACCAGCTCTTTACGCGAGACGCTCAATCCACGCGCAGCGGCACCGCGAACGGAATGACTCCGAGACACGCGCGTCTCCTCCTCCTGCTGCTGCTGGAGCTCTGTGTGAGCCTGAGCCGGACCCGGGCCGGGGGCAAGCCGGACGAGGACCGGGACAAGAGAAGCGAGCTGGCGGAGAGCCCGTGCGAGGTGAAGACCGTGACCGTGTCCACGCTGCCTGTTCTCCGGGAGAATGAGTTCAGCTTCACCGGCGCGGGCTCCGGGAGTCTCTCCGGAGGGGAGTCCAGGCTCCTACTGTTCGTCAGGACTGACCTGCCGGGTCGCATCGCGGTTCTGGATGATCTGGACAACACGGCTCTGCCCTACTTCACCTTAGGTGAGCTCTGCCCGTCAGTCTCATACAGTACAGCGCTGCGCTGAGAGATGACAGATGAGTGTTTGTGCATGTTCTTATGCATGTGGAAACGAGAGACTGGATGCGTGTTTAGTGTAAGAGCCAGCTTTCATCCTGAGAAAATGAGACGAATGGCCATTGCAGGGCAAACTAATGTGCTCAGCGTTTCTGTGCAGCACATGAACCCTCGTGTTGTGTTTGGGATCTGAGAGGGTGACACTTTACAATAAGGTTCATTAGTTAATGTATTAACTAACATGAACTAACAATGAGCAATATACATTTGTTACTGTATTTATTAATCTTTGTTAACATTAGTTAATAAAAATACAGCTGTTCATTGTTCATGTTAGTTCACAGTGCATTAACTAATGCTAACAAGATGTTAATAAAGTATTAGTAAATGTTGAAATTGACATTAACAAAGATTAATAAATGCTGTATACGTGCAGTTATTATTAGTCCATGCTAACTAATGTTAACTAACAAACCTCATTGTGAAGTGTTACTGATATCTCTCACACTACTGAAGTATCAGGTTGACTTTTCCTAGTTGCATGGAAACTGATTGTGTGTTCTCGCATTAGAAATCCTCCATGAAAAATATGATTCCTGTTTGATGTCTGAGAGAGATTAGGTATAGATGTGGTTAATCTTATTTTCTGACTGAGAATCTGAAGAAGCATGAATATGCCACCAATTGGCAATATTTCTCTACAGTGTGTTTTGCATGGAGTCAGATGATGTACTTTGTAAAACCACAGAGATCTACAGCTTTAATACTGTCTTGGTCAGGTTAGAGGAAATGTATTACTATGCATACTTATTGTTTGTGCATACAGTATATTGTACAGTATATCATTGGGCTCCAAACATGAAATCAGCAAAGTCAACCAAGTTGGCTATATGTAGAAGTTCTTCACGTGCCAATACCGGTTCTTTAAGCACCAGAACATGCATGCTGAAGAACTAGAGAACAAAACACATCAATTATAGACTATATGTGACTTTTGTGTGTGTGTGTGCATCTTAGAGAAACAACGTCAGCAAAGCTTCCAGAAATGTGTGTGTTCTGCATGTATTTACAGTCATCTGTTTGCTATATTTGAATACATGTTCAGCTTTCTGTTGATGTATATACACTATTTAAGGATAGTCTGGTGAGTTTTACTTTACAATCAGGGCTTGAGATTAACATTTTTGCTCAGCTAGTGGTTTTGGCTAGTGGTTCTCCAAAGTCACTCAGCATTGTCACTGGCCACAGTTTTGACATCGATACCATGCGGAAAACAGATATTTTTAATATTATCTCGTAATTTGGCAGCAGGTATATTAGGTATACTGGTATATACAGGTATACTGCTGTCCCTTTAAGACCTGACGCACGGATCCATTTTGACATTATTGTGTGTGTTTATGACTGTTTAAGTGCAATAAGCAGCGAAAACAAACTCAAGACGTTTGAGTGTGAGCAGGAATTATACAATTATACGCAATACGCACAATCCCACGCTGAAATTCAAGCCCTGTAACACCAACAATATTCATCCGGAGCAAATAAAACAAGTGAGGGAGGAGAGGCGGGTTTGTGTGTAACTCGCTGTCAGAGAGAGAGAGAGAGAGAGAGAGAGAGAGAGAGAGAGAGAGAAAGAGAGAGAAAGAGAGAGAGAGAGAGAGAGAGAGAGAGAGAGAGAGAGAGAGAAAGAGAGAGAGAGAGAGAGAGAGAGAGAGAGAGAGAGAGAGAAAAAATCTATATTTTTGACAACACTACATTGCACTTAGTTTATTATTTCAGATGCCTTTTTAAAAGACTACAGTTGAAAAATGTATATAATATATCTAAAATTCAACTTGACAAAGTGGTTAGTAGGAGGGACTGTGTTACACGCTACACACACACATGACAGGTGTTAATGTCAAGCCCTGTTTACAGTGTACCATAACATATAAAACAAGACATCATTAAACATGCCTGGTCTAGGAACAGTTCAGACAGGATTGAGCGAAAAACAGTGATGGTCTGTATTGACCGCTGGATTGCCCTTTCACCCATATATACAGTAGAGTTTCAGTTACGCTAAAACACAATATTGATGTTGACTGCGACGGGAAGAGGAAAGCTGGGAACTATCACTATACGTCTAGATCATATAATCCAGAGTGGTTTCACTTTCTCTATGATGTGCAGACTTTTTTGCATGCAACACACTATACTACAGGTGAAACTCGAAAAATTAGAATATCGTGCAAAAGTTATCATTTTGATGATTATGGCTTACGGCTTATGAAAACCCCAAATTCAGAATCTCAGAAAATTAGAATATTACATGAAATCATTTAAAAAAAGGATTTTAAATATAGAAATGTCGGCCCTCTGAAAAGTATAATCATGCATATGTACATAGTTATATATACTAAATATGTTAGTTTCATCTCTTAATTTGAATTACTGAAATACACAAACTTTTGCACGATATTCTAATTTTTCGAGTTTCACCTGTATTTAAATATACCCTGAAGCTAATGTTTGTAAACATGAATCTGTGTGCATTTTGTCACCAGTGCATTTGAGTCTGCTCAGTTAATCCCAGACAGTAACACAGTGTCGGCCCAGATCCGGCCCACATCTGTACATGTGGATTGCACGCGCACCAGATGTGGGCCGGATCTGGGTCGACACTACACCATTACACCACAATCTAGGTTAACCATAGACCCGGTATAGTCCGGCTATGAGTAACCCACATCTAGCCAAAATAACCTTGAATTTGGTTACATGTCGTTTTTGCCAAAATAACTTGCGAGATGAATGATATTCCATCATGTAAGCAAAGTCAACAGTGAATACAAGGAGTTTGGTTTCATTTCTTTGACTATTCTTCACTCTACTCTTGGGCTATGGTTAGACATCTATTACATTTTCACTGAAAGCCCATATTTCGTCTGGTTTTGGCCTAGACGTCAGGGCTCTGTTTGGACGGCTATTAGACGTCTTTTAAACGCGAAATTGCTTGCTGGGGATGTTGCCGTCTGGGATGGTTGTAGACGCATGGCCGATGTTTAGTTAAGCACACATATCTACCTGGAACACATCTCGGATTGGAGAGCTATCAGCTGTTCTTCGAGTGGAGAAATGCAACATGGGGAAAGTGAAGGAAAATCCGCCAGCGTCTTCAGTTTGTTTCTAATGAAAGATATGGCGCTGTTGCTTTTTGGTTCAGTCCGAAGTAGATCCGCTGACCTTTCCCTGTGTCAGCCATTGGAAAACAGTTTTCGGACGTTCTGATTAGGGCTGGGTTTCGATTCAAATTTCAAGAATCGATTCGATTCCGATTCTCAAGATCTTGAATCGATTATCATTATTCGATTCGATCCGATCCGATTCGATCCGATCCGATCTTCGAGATTTAGATAATGGTTTTTGAAAAAAGCATTTTTTTCCAGCTGTTACCTGAATTACAGGACTGTAGTTATGCAACATATTGATACTATTATTATAGACATTCAACTGCAAATTAATGGAGTATTGGTGGTTGTAAAGAACAATCCCCCTTCCAGAGTGTTGATACAACTGCTTTCACAAACTTGCACTGGTGTAGACGACCGAGGACGCAGAGGTATCAGCAGCAGTAGACCGATTATTTAGACGCGAACCTGATGTATTATTAAAAATGACATTAAGAATTTTCCAAAAAGCTGCTACAGTTCAGATGCAAATGCACCTTTATTTTTTATTTTAATGATCAACATTTAGAACACATTTGTTCTAAGCCAGTGCAAATGTAAACAGATTGTTGGTTACTGGCTTCACAGTAAACAGACAACATTACACTGTAGAGATGCGCGGATGGGCTATTACTTCAACCGCATCACAAAACTCATCCGTCCGCACCAACGTTTTTAACCAATTTTCAAAACCGCACCCGCCCGCCATCCACTTAATGTATGCATTTATTTTTTATTTGATTGGTTAACCGCCCGCCACCCATCCGAATTTAATTAAAATATAATTTTTCGTCACGTCATCCGCCCGATCCACGGTTTATCCGCGGCTGTAACCGCCAACCGCGCATCTCTACACAGAATGTAAATAAAATTTGAACTTACAAAACCTTTAGAAAACCTTTGCTTTTGTCAAGCTCGTTCTCTGCATTGCTTCTGAACCCGAAATGGTGCCAGATCGCAGCTTTGAGCGTTTCTGGAGTTTTCAAAGCAACCGCTTGCTTAACGTTACTGACGTTGTTTTAATGTCCTTCCACCTCGCGCGCATGCGTGAATTCAATGACGCGGCAAGTTAAAGTTCACGGGGAAAATCGATCCTCTGAGTTACGGATCGATCTTTAGAAATTAATATGAAAATCGATTCAGAATCGGTGAATCGATTTTTTCAACACAGCCCTAGTTCTGATTGAGGTTTGCATTGGTGGCCCGTGACCCGTGCTGAATCCACACTGCAGAACTGGGAGAGAGCCAATGGTTTTGAGGCTCTGGTGATGAAATACCAATGAAATCCGTCTTAAAATAGAGTTAGTTTCACATGTCAAGAGCTCTTTGATAGAACCGAATCTATATCCCAGTAATGAAGAACTACAGTCAGACCTCATCAGCAGTCCTCGCTGAAAAATAAGCGAACGGTTGGAAATATTGATCATTGGCAAAGTGGCTGGGCTCCTTTTGTATTACAAGTTCATGTTTGTCTTTCATCAAGATTTATGTGCAACAGCCGGTATTGATATAAACCGAAGAGAATGTGTCAGCAAAACTCAACTCGGTCTTGAAGGCCCTCGGCAATTTAGTGGTGTTTACTAAAGCAAGCATCTCTATTACTAGAGCTCATGTTAGATGCATGCATTCAGAACACCTTAGCAAAAATGATTTGCAGAAATGTAGTGCTCAACTTGGTTACGATGCAAATCACACTTCATTCAAATGTGTGTTTTAGCTTTGCTGCACTTATTTAGAAAGAGAAAAAAAAAAAATCAAGAAATTATTGAAAGCACCACGGGTGGTAGCAGAAACACTTTTCTGTTTATGTCTCAGCATGCTTTCACAAGCTGCTTAAATAAAATGCAGAGAGAGAGAGAGAGAGAGAGAGAGAGAGAGAGAGAGAGAGAGAGAGAGAGAGAGAGAGAGAGAGAGAGAGAGAGAGAGAGAGAGAGAGAGACAGTCTCGCTGACCGTCGCTCAAGCGCTCACCTCCAGTCTCAGACGTGATTTATTACCTGAAGCGCTCGGGAATGTTGAGAAAGACAGAGAGAAGATTAAAAAGACGACAAGATGAAAGTTTTTATCCGAACTGCTTTGTCTGGCCTTTTCTATATGTGAGGCGAGGAATTTCTCAGAGCAGACGCGGAAATAAAGTGTAGAAGACAGAACTGATGAGTCCGTTCTCAGTGATAGCTCGGAGATATGATAATACAATATCTTTCAGCCTTTGACAAATTGTATTTATATGTTGATATTTGCATCTCTTGAAATTACAAGAACAGTCAGTCAGTGTTATATATGAAATCAATGTAGTAAAATACAGTCAGAATCTAGTTAACAATCATGGCAAGTAACAATCAAGTTTTTATTTATTTAATGAACTGCAGGAAGAATGATATTTAATCATGTCATTTAAATGCACCAATATAAGAACCCATATTTACAGTATATATATAAAATGCATTGTTTTACCTGTACACAAGTCTAATTAATGGCATATAAACATAACAGAATTCACAATTTCACTTAATTTTATATTGGAAGTAAACTCATTGTGAAGACATAGGCAAGGCAAGGCAAGTTTATTTAAATAGCACATTTCATACACTATGGCAATTCAAAGTGCTTTACATAGAAAGGAATAAAAATAACCACAAAATAAAAGCAAGGAAAATTAAAACAGTTATTTAAAATGCTTTACATAGAAAGGAATTAAACTTTCACACTATGGCATTTCAAAGTGCTTTGCATAGAAAATAAGCACAGAATAAAAGCAATGGAAATTAAAACAGTTATAAAAGGAATGAATTAGAGTAAAATTAATTAAAGTAGTAAAAATATGATACATAGAATAAACTGTACTGTTCAATAGTTTGGAGATAGTAATATTTTAAAATGTTTTTTTTATTTTTATAAAAGTATCTTCTGCTCACCAAGTCTGCATCTATTAATACAGTAAAAACAGTAATATTGTGAACTATTATTGAAGTTTAAAACAGCTGTCTTCTATATGAATTTTAATTAAAATATAATTTATTCCTGTGATCAAAGCTGAATTTTCAGCATCATTACTCCAGTCTTCAGTGTCACATGATCCTTCAGAAATCACTCTAATATGATGATTTGATGCTCAAGAAACATTTATGATTATTATCAATGTTGCTGCTTCATATTTTTGTGGAAATCAGGATTCTTTGAAAAATAGAATTATTGTTTGCAAAAATGTAAAAGTCTTTCGGTCACTTTTAATCAATTTTACCCCAAACTCCACTGCTCAAGACTTCACTGTGTGCATCTTCACTGAATAAATGGCACGGCTGACTTTGACAGACTGCTCTCAGACGAGAAATGCCCTTCATGCTTTGCAGTGTCTAAACCCGTCGATTCGCCGAGGGTTAATGCAGCTCGCTGCGGCTTCATAGAAACATATAAACCCTGCGCTTTAACAGATGAGCCTCTACAGCTGTCAGAGAAACCCATGCCGCAACCACAACGTGCACGCTTTCCATTGATTTGTCTAACCTTTTCAAAATGTCACACTAATTGAAGGAGGTTTGCGGATAATTAGTTTCCACTCCTCAATGCAAGGGCAATTAGAAGAACCTGGAAGACAGAGTATGATTATTAATTACCGTTTTTTTAAAGGCCCATGTTTGTTAAGCTGTGTGGGACTATATTTTTCAATACCAAAAGTGATCTAAGTTACAAGCTGATTATTGTGTGCAATGCGTGTTTTAAGCTTATTCGAGAGTCACAGTGCTAGCTTAGTAAGATATTGACATCAAACTTAATTGTCAGACACTTAAATTATTATGAAGAGCATGTCAAATCAATCATTTATGAGGCATATTTTTTGTTATGATCCTGCGTAGAAAACAACACAGTTGTATACGGGACTTTCTTCTGCACTCTTGCCCCATAGACTTCCATTGTAAATGCATTACTGTACACTCAGCTTGTGCTATTCCTTTAATTTCCTGCATGGCTCGTTTTTGGCCGTGGAGGCTGAACATGTTCAAATGACTGCATGGATATTAAAAGTCAGTCCACTTTGTTCATGTATGAACTCAGTGCAGACGAACTAACTGGAGCGAATGCGAGTATAATGCATTTCTCATTCCTCTGCAGAAACTTCATCTATCACATTTGCCGCATTGCATGAATGTAAAATTTTGGAACAGTAAACTTTCTGTGGTGTGTTTAATAAGGGTGCTCAACAAATTGTGCATCTGTTTGATTGGAGCTCCCCCAACAGAGTCTCCGCGCTCAATTATTCATGGTAAAATACACCAGCTCAACCGTATTTGCATTTATAACTCTCTCTGTCACTTTTATAGCAACTTTGAGGAGTGAAACAATCAGCCTGGTTTTTCCGTGCGGTGTGAAAGAGCGTTAGACGTCTGAACAATGGACACTTCCGTCAACAAATCAAGACTTTGAGGTTTATAAATGGATTTAATCAACTTTCTGTAGGCAGCAGCAAACCTTTGATGAATTAAAACCAAAATTATTTGACAGGGGATATACTGGCTCTCAAATAAAAGAGGAACTCTGATAGATCTTAAAATGAAAAGTGCTGCAAGTGCGGAGCAAACGGTTTACACTGACACAATGGGCAAACAGACATTTGATCATTTAAAGGCCGTGCGCCATTCTTTAGAGATATGTTGTTAGTTAAAGCACGTCTTTGGACAGAAGTGATCATAATGAGGGATGTGACAAACAATAGACGGCTGTTTATCACAGAAGTAGACAAGAGTCACAAGTCAAAGCGTTTTTTTGTTTATTCGTGTTGTTTGTCGAGGAAAATTAAAGGACGTTGTGATTCTAAACCCATATGAGTTTCTTTCTTCTCACAAAATAAAATGTTTTGAAGGATAAGAAGGACAAAAGTACCATGAAAGCTAGACTACGTTTAAGATTTATATGCATGCATTTGAATTGCATATTTAACATTTCCATCCATCTGGATTACACAGTTTTAACATTTAAGCAAACTGATGTGATGAATATATGTCAGTCAGATATCTGTGATAGCACTAATAAAATGGATGTTCTAAATACACAATAACCAGGTTTATATGTGTATCATCAATACATACAATTTGTTTTTCAATCTCATGCTGTAACTTTGAATATTGCTTGTTCCACAGCTAGTCATATTTTAATGTTCATACTTTTAACAAATTGTTTTCACAATGAACGTCATTCTGATTCTGAGCAATAAATGCATTTTGAAAATATGATTATTTAAATAGTATGACTGACAAATATGCATCACATGAAGTTTAGTTTGTTTATGTTAAAACTGTGCAATCCAAATAAATGGGAATTTTATATGCAATTTAAATGCTAAATAAATCTTACATTTAGGCCCTTTTTTTTGAGTGTATCATATGATTTCAGGAGTGCTTTTATTGATATTAATTCTGTCACTGGTCACTACATGATCTACTTTTATTTTACATAAAAAAGAGCAGTTTGGACATCATACTTTTGTGTCCCGCGTAAGAAAGAAAGTTGTGTAGGTTTGTAACGATGACTGGAACGATGATGACTTTGCATAGATAGATCACGAACAAAAATATGTCCTGAAACATTTTGCTCACATTCCCATCACGTTATGAATATGGTCTGTGAACATTCAAAAACGTCCTGTTTTTTCTTGGTTATACGAACGTTAAAGGGGTGGTATAATGCCCTTTTCACAAGATGTAAAATAAGTGTCTGATGTTCCCAGAGTGTGTATGTGAAGTTTTAGCTCAAAATACCCCACAGATATTTTTATATAGCATGTTAAAACTGTCAATTCTTGAGGGTGAGCAAAAACGCACCGTTCCTTTAAATGCAAATGAGCTGCTACTCCCGGCACAGGGGGCGGAGCTACAACAGATCATTTTACCTCACACAGACATACACTGGAAATTTCAGTCACTTTTAGCCTTTTTATGTTCAAACCGGAGTCAGACAATGATGGAGAGACTCGAGAAGAAGTGACAACATGTAGAAGCAACAGGACATTTCTGAATGGTTAGTTGATGAATTTATGTAGCTGATGTGTAGTTATCTTCTAGTCATTGATTAGCATATTCTGTCTTGATATTCTATAAATCGTGTTCAGGGGGCGGGGTTTATGTAAATTTTAGGGTTGGTGATGTCACTAACCCGGGAGGAGTGTTGTGTAGTCTCTACCAGCTGTTTGTTGTAGTCCTTAAAAAGCGATTTCTTTAAAAGCAAATATCTCCCTTTGCTTTGAACTTTGAGCGTCGTAACTTTGCAGATGTTGTTTATTCTCAAACAGCAACATTACACACTAACTAAAGCTAGAAAAGTGAAATCATAATCAACCACCCCTACATTCCATTTCATAATTTTTCAAACATTATGAATGTTCCTTTAGAATGCTCTACTTTTGAAGTGTTGTACGACTTCTGAAGGACCCGTTTCCGTTCACGCTCTTCTTCAGGACGGCTGTTCTGACAGATTGCCTGTAATGGTTGAAACTCAGTAGTACGGTGTAGAAGAAGGATGCTTATTTTTCAGCCTGCTAAATCCAGCGCCACAGACATCATCTTCTGCTTTACTCTAAAGGTCAGCTTTCATTGTCTCACCCCATTAACCACTTACTCCTCCTACTGTACATCTCCAGATGCTCGCTGAATTTGATGCTTTGTTTTCTTAATGATAGTGTCACTTTACTCTGACTCAATTCTCACGTTCACATTTTCTGCAGGCGTTTGATTCACTGTGTCCAACAAGCTTCCACACATAATAACATCTGTTCTCAATGCTTCATACTGTAAATATTGCTGATGACAGAGTCTGAGGGAACGTTTGCACGACAACGCTATGTTTAAAACTGAGAAGTTTTCTGTGTACAGACGACACCATTGTCAAAACGATCCCCGTTCACACGGATCCACGGAAAAAAAGAGTAAAAATGCTGTATTCTGCTGCCAGGCCAGTAGATGGCGATGAAACACTATAGACTGAACACGTAATACGCATGTGCATGACATTATCGTCTTCAGAGATTTGCATTTTTGTTGTTTACACGGAGACCGTTTTCAAAAACTTGCACTTTGAAACCCGTTTTCAGGCGCCCAAAACGCTGTTGTCGTGTAAATGAATGGCCAAAACGCATAAAAAGTTTTACGTTTGTAGTTGAAAACCGTGTCGAGTAAACACCCCTTAAATATATTCACAATGAATTCACAGCTTGCTTTATTATGTGTCATTTTTGGCTATAGTGTGTCTGTTCAGGGATATTGATGTATTGCAGCATCTGAACTGTAATGCAAGAATAATCTGTGCTTGTGTTGTATTTAAAGAAATATGTTGTTGTCAAGCTCAAACATTTAAATTTCATTAAATATAACTTGATTATTTATATACAATATCTAGTAAATGAACTTAAAGAGCTCAAGTTAGAGGAACTAACAGCAGTTTCAACAAAAAGGTTGATTTTTGGGGGGGGGGGGCAATCTATGTTGTTTTTATTCAAATGAATTGTGTTTTATGCTAAATAATTGCAATAAATAATATATTTTATACTCATACATACAGAAGATGTCTGCGCTACCGTTTTACCTCAAAACATTACATCACTTCACTCACTGGTGCCTGTTTCATGACATCATGGCAATCAGTCACATGACATGCAAGAACCAATGAGGTTTAATGATGTTAGTGATGTGTCACTACATTTGAGCTTTGTGTACATGAGATTATCAAGGGTTTGGTTTGATTTGAGATTGAATGATCACTTACATTTCTATCTGTTCATCATACAAAGTGATCGTATCGCTTCAGATGACTTGAATTAAATCAATGTGAGTTGCATGGATGTAGTTTTACTCAGCCTTTATGTGCTTTATCTTAAAAATATATTCTATAAAAACTGTAGTTGAAGATAAAATAATTTCAACCCTAACCCCATGATATAATATTAAAGATATAAAAGGCCACTTCAGGACTGACCCATGAACATCAGCCCATAGCTTATGTTTATAAAGCTTCCCATTAAAGCTCTGAGAAAAACAGAAAATCACTGCAGACTGTGTCAGCATCCGCCTTTGTTCCTCTTACTTTTACAGCCTTTTCTCTTCATCTTCTTTTTCCCCTCTGAAAATGGAAACCACTGATTCCTACATTTATCGCGACATCGGCAGAAAAACAAAACCCAACCCTCATTTTGGTCTCCCTTTCTCTCGCCTGGATGAATCAGATTCTGACAACTCAGCCTTTTGATAGATTTTCTTCTGGGCATCGTTTCCCGGGATTCTTGTATAATGCAGAGTTGTGATGATTTCTCTGCACTTCTGTCCAGAGTCTTCATCTCCAACTTTAATTTACAGCCAGGGAGCTGCACACTTTATTTTTTTATATGTTTAATACTTATGGTTAAGTCTCTAAACCTAATTCTACTTACTGAGGCTTCCTTAAAAAAAAAAAAAAAAAAAACTCTAAAAATCAAATCCTTAAAATCCCCCTCTAGTCAATAATTGTATCCCTTAAAACTCATCTTTGATCACCAAAATGACACATTTAAACATTTGTTTTATTGAAAAAAGATATTCATGCCTTAAAATAGCTTGAATGTAACTCTACACCCTTGCCTCATTTAGTATGCGTGGTTCTATGAATATGCAAATGAGCCCCGCCTCCACTCACTCACTCAGCTCAGAGATCCACTGGTTGACGATCACACGTTGATCTGATTGGTTACAAGGTAGTTTGTGACGTCAGAAACACCAGGGGCTCGTTCAAGTTCAAAGCGGTGCGCAACGTTTTGCTATGGTTTCCGGGTTGAACGTCATGTTTCCTGGAAGCGGCGTGCACCGGTGTGCAACGGGGTTTGAGATGCGTTTTCTCTTGTTTGGTGGGTGTGTCAGAACTGCAGTCCAATCAGCAGCAACATGTATATAAAGCACGCGGTATTAAAGTGAACTCCACAATGGGTTCAAGGAAAGTAATTTACAAATGTGTTCGATGCAGCTCGGTATACGCAACAACTGAGGATATTAGAAGACATGTTTGTCGTAAGTTTTATTGTAAAAATATAGGATATCAACATGTTGTTTATATTTTTAGCTTCATTGCAAGTGTATGACATTTGGTATAGAAATAAACAATGGTAATTAAGAGCTTTTCCTAAAAATGAGAAAGAAAATACAGGGTATTAAAACAGTATGAACTACAAATAAAGTCAGTATGTGAGGCTAAATAGATGTGTTTTAGTCTGAATTAGGTAAGATGTGTGCTTCAGTTTCAGCAATCCCTTCACTCGATTGTAAGGGTGTCACGATTCTCCAAATCCTCGATTCGATTACATTTTCGATTCTAAAGTCACGGTTCGATTCGATTCTCGATTTGTTTGATTGTAAAAAAAATTGCATCACAATAAGTGACTAAACTGAATTTTATTAGTTTTAGTGACAACATGTTACAATGTTTACATGGTACAATTTATAGTAAGCTACACATTTGTATTATTTCAATTCAATTAAATTATTGTGATTTGATTTAATATTGACTCATTTGGATAAATATTAGGTAGGCTACACAAGATAGGCGTTAATTTGTCTCAAAAAAAAAAAAAAAAAAAAAACACTCACCTAATGCTGTAAACATACAGAGAGCCCTATCAGCTGGTAGTAGGCTATTATTTAAGGTTAAAAATAATTAAATATAATGCGTTTTTTTATTATAATAACAACTTTATTTAATGATATAAGTAAAAATATAATATGTAATATAGAACACATATTTAGCAAAATACTCTCTATAGCTATTTTTTTTTTCTTGCCAACTACCTGCTATAGCCTATATCATGGTCATTAAACGGCTTTCCTGAGGTAAATGTGACATAATTGTTCTCCAGCTGTGTTATTGACCTCTTCACGCTGATGAAAAACACTGATTGATCGATATTATGTATGAGGAATATACATTTCGGTAAGTTGTAGTATCTTTCAACAGTGTTCGTGTTTTTTTTTACTATTAGCTAGTATAGATGATCGGTTCACGTGCGCTAGGGATCTGTCACTAACATTTACAAGCGCCAAAACGGTATTTATTGAATGAATTTCGTAATAAAATTGACAGAATCTGAGAGCTGAGATTTTTTTATATCATAAAGTAACCTACTCTAGTCTGTCGGTCTCCGTGTCCTCTTTGCTTCGCGATTTTTCTGTGCGTGAGAGCGTGTGAAAAGTGTCAATTGCCTGTGTCTCACGGTGAATGCGCGTGTTTTTTTTTTTTTTTTTTTTTTTTTTTTGCTCGGCAAGCCGAGCTGACGTGACAGGGGGCGTGACAGCATCGACGATTCCATTTTTTGATTCGATAATCGAGATTGAGCATTAATTTCGATCGATTTCGATTTAAAATCGAAATCGTGACACCCTTACTCGATTGGGATGTTCTCTTTTGTTCTGGGCGGCAAGTGCAGTAACTGTAACATCGGGCATATTTTGTAGTATTAAACACATATTTATACCGACTTCATCAGACTCCGGAAATTCTTCACAAAGAACACAAAGAATGGCCTTCTCAGCTGCCATAGTTGCAACTCTGTCCTACGTTTTGGTGAATTGGTGGCTAATGAATTTCCAATGTCATTCGTATTTTTTTGAGATGGATCTTTTGCTTACACTTCAAGGTTAAGTTATCTTAATCATGCAATTCACAATCACAGTACGAATTCATTCTAAATGACCACCTTGTACAATAGTTATATTTTCTCGCCAGAGTCAGTTGGAGATTTCTGTCCCTCCAATGAATATCCAGTCACCCAAAGCTTTGACTCTTCAACAAAAGTTAAAAAGAAAGTTTAATTAAAAAGTAATCCACATGAATCAAGTGTTCTGAAGAGACACAGTCGTTTAAGATTTAGTTTAAAAACAAACCAATCAACTTTAAAAATGGTAAACGGAAGCTCAAACACACTTGCTTCTCTGAACATTCAAAATGCAATTTTTTTAATGTTTTAAAAATGTTTTTTTTTTTTTTTTTTTTGGTTATATGATTGTCAGGGGAGCATTATCATTGTTCAAACATAATGCTACTTTTGAATGTTCTCTGAACATTCTAAGAAAAGTAACATTTAACAAACTTAAGGCTGGAATACACGACACGACTTTTGATATCTGAACAGATTTTTAAACAAGGGTTTCATACATAAATGGTTAGAGAGAAAAGCTGGTCATCATACATTATATGACTGAGGATCATACACTATACTACAATACACGTGACACATTTTTCCATATGTATAAGGATCTCTGCATTTATCGACCTGTGAGTGAAGTGAGCTGCGTTAACCCTAACTCTGTGAATACTGAAACTGCTGCAAACAATTACTAAACAAACAACAGATTCTGGGTTTTCTAACGCATGTTAGCTTGTGATCCGTGATCTCTATGATACGTTTTTCCTTCTTTTTTGTCTTTACCCGATCCATCTTTTTTCTCAACCTTTGTGACTTCGCATCCTTGATTTCCATTGTCTGGTCAGCGTATTATGACTGCATTATGTACAGTATTTATTAGCAATGCATCATACGCTATATGTGTTCTAAAATCGGCTCAACATATCAAACATGTTTTGATGTTCTCCGACTGGATGGAATGCTTAATGGTCGATACCCATCATACTGTCACAGTCACCAGGGGTCTCATTTATAAAACTGTGCGTAGGATCCTTACTAAAAGTGTACGTGCACCCAAAAGCCAAAACTGCCGTACGCCCATAAAATATTCAGACTTATAAAACCGTTTGTAGGCCAGAACCTGCGCAGAATTCACTTTATAAATCCCACTCAGCGGAAGATTGTGCGCACATGCTTCTCCTACCCGAAATAACCATATATGGAGCTTACAAGGCCTAGTTTTACTATGCATATCCTCATCTGCATATCATTTGCATATGATTATTCATCCACGTGATAACTTGTTTAACGGTACAAGACATTAGGAAAATATACGGATGTGCCGTCACATTACATTAATACAAATCATTTAGTAGCCTATCTATACCTTGTTTTTGAATAAATACATCAAATAGTGTAAAATAAATCTTTTCCACTGGCCAAATAGTATTTTTAATTGATTTACATTTTTAATGAAAACAGACCTTGTTGTATTATTTGCACAAAACTATTTTCTCAGACAATCTGCTATTATCATGATAAACAATTATCTCTGTAGTTAAAACATTAAAACACAGCATGCTAGAGGAAAAGTGTTCAGAAGCATCGCATCCACTACAAATATTTATATTTATTGAATAGAAAAAATGTTGTAACTTCTCAGTAATGATTTCATGTAGTTTAACTCCATTAATGAGAATGGCATATTTCATCTAAATGTTTAATCAGAAATAAAACATGGTTTAAATCATTATTTTATTTATTTAAACTGGTATTGTGAACATGCACTGTATTTATGATTAGGACTCATAATGAAGATTTACGGTTTTCCTTCGTCTGCCGTTAGATAAATATATATATGCGTCAGTTTCACTAAACGGCCTAACCCACTCGCTGGCGCGGACGTTTAAGAATGGATATTTGCTTCAAGTGATAGGCTTGGTGAGTGAAATTATATTTGTATTATCTTTCTGTATAATTTTCTTTAGATTTTCTGTCTAAAAGTGACCAAAAATACATTTAACTCCAGCTCACCATCGGTGTCGCAAACTGCACCGTCTCCAAAACGTTCGTACGCATGGGTCAGAGTTTGCGTGCAGGTGCGTGTCAAGTTTGTTTTTATAAATCACGGCGTATGCGTCGGAAGTGGCGTACGGCTCTGTCAGGGCCTGTTTTTTGTGACGCAACTGTTATAAATTAAGCCCCAGCTCAGTCACCAACTCTGTAACCTGTCTGCACTAGGGCTGTCACTTTTGTGAAAAAAATCCTGTTCGATTTTTGAGACATAAGTGTTCATTGAATCGATTGTAAAATTGATTTTCCATGTCTAAAGACGTTTCCATTTTAAACGCCAAATATAGGCAAATCCACGGACAACTAAGAGAGAGCGCACCGCGCTTGAGACGCGCACAAGTCAGCAATATTTCTGATGATTTATTGGAGTGAAGTTTCGTGCACAATGACAAACAGGAGTGCAACATTCTTGAAAAACAATAGCAGAGTGGACTGCCATAACATCAATGAAAAACATCACTGCAGTCTTCAACATGGCTGTGTTTACGATTACAAATGTCAAAAAATTTGCCTACGTAGGCGATTGTAGACCGTAGCCCGAATCTGTATCTGTATGCATGAGACTGTCTGAATACCGGTAGGATTCACATTTTTGTAGTAAATAGACACATTATGCAGAAGGATAATTTGCTGTTTTGTGTGTGTATCAGAGCCTGCAGTCGCTGTGTGACGTGCGTGCGGGCGTATCGTGACGAGCTGGACGTGCTCCGAGAGAAGGCCGTTAAAATCGAGTCCCTATTTTCGTTTTCGAAACTTGTGTTGGTTGGTCCGATCGATTGTGCAATCGATTTTCGAACGTAAAGTGACAGCCCTGTCTGCACTACACTTCCCAGACTCCCTTCTGGTCCCCACCTGCACTCAGTCAGCCATCACCACACCTGATTCTGATTCCCTGCACCTGCACTCCCTCATCAACACAGCCTATATCACCGTCTAGTCAGCGTTACTGGGACGTAAACAGTCAGACTCCTCATCTGAACACTCACCTGGGATCGTCCTGTCTTACGTCTGTCATCCCAATCTCCAGTCATCTTGAGTCCTATCATCAAGTCCCCATCCTTTCACCATCGTCTGGTTCCCGCTGTTGTCCCATCACTCTGCTTTTACTTGAATAAACCATTTCACCTTATCATCTGTCTGTTCCCTTCTGTGTGTGTGACACATACACTGTGATTTCTGTGAATTCTGTCAACTCCTGGCACAGACATTTCACAACTACTGCCGACTCGTGCAAAAATCGTGTAGTGTATTCCAGCCTTAAATGTTACAAAAAAGAACGATGCATAAATAATGTTTTTGTTCTAACGTTTTGAGAGCATTTTTAAAGACCAGGGGCCTCATTTATAAAACTTTGCGTAGGATTTACGTCAGAAGTGGCGTACGAATGAAACATTCAGAAATATTCGGATTTATAAAACCGTGCGCACGCACATCCTACGCAGTTTTCCCTTAATAAATCACAATCAATTCTAAATGTAGCACAGCCTTTGTGGCTTCATGTCACGCCCATAGGTGCCCATAAATAGTCCGTGAAACGCCCACAAGTTAATATTCATCGATTGCGAAATCATGGCAAACACAGAGAGGAAAACCAAGAAACGTAACTTCACTCAATGTGAAGTAGAAGTTATCGTTGGCGAGGAGGAAAAGAGGAGTAAAATGTTGTTTGGAGGGCACAGTGTGGGCATTACTAATGAGTGGCAAAAGGTTGCAGACGCCGTTAATGCTGCAGCCTCACAACCTCGGACCGTGGCCGAAATAAAAAAGAAATGGTCGGACATCAAAGTCGATGCAAAAAAGCGTCTAGCGTTCCATCGCCAGAGTGTGTCTGCCACGGGTGGGGGAAAGAGGACACCGCATAACATGCCAATATTATTGCAGAACATATTTCACTTTTCTTTTTGCAAATATGTGTTCAATTTGCATTTCTGTTGTAATCTTCATTTGATTTTGTTTGTTTTACACTTTGATCGATCAAACGGGTGTTCGTGTAGGCTGTTAATGGCTTTGTGAAGTCTTCGTGTTATTTATGAGAGGCAGTATTGCCATTTCTTTTACACAACGGTCTACAGTTTCACACACTTTCACACACTTTCACGTGTTTCTTCCATCTGCCGACGGTGTCGCCATTTCTCATTTCACCCGTTTTTTGTGCGTACGCCTGGGTCAGAGTTTGCGTGAAGGACCACACATTTTCCCATCAAGTTGGCTTTTTATAAATACCAATTATTGCGTACGCAACGTTTATAAATGAGGCCCAAGATTACTGTTACAGATTACATGCAATTGGTCTTTCTCAAAACTCTTTACTATGGTTTAATTCGTATTTGCATAACAGAAAACAATGTGTTGTTAATCAAGGGAAACAATCTGATTTATTTATTCAAGAAAGAGGTGTACCACAGGGCTCAACATTGGGTCCCCTTTTTTTCCTCTATTTTCATTAATGATCTTCCCTCAGTTCTTTCACACTGTTCAGTTCTTCTCTATGCAGGCGATACCGTCATTTATACTTCAAAACCCCACATGACCCAAATTCAAAATATACTCCAATCAGATTTTAATGCATTGCAAGATTGGCTTTATTCTAATAATTTATTACTTAATAAAGCTAAATCTCATACCATGTTTTTTTTTTGTTTATCTAAATTAAAATCTAATAATCTATCTATAATTTGTAATGATGGTAAATACCTGCATATAGTAGACCAAATTTGAGAGAACCTTGCCAGAACGTTCCCTGCGAGCTGTTGCCTTTCAATGGAGGGACCGAAATCTCTCCGCTTTTGTAAAAAACAAACAAAAAAAAAAAATGTATGTGTGTTTCAGCGATGTTGAAAGTCATATGGGTTTGTCTTGGAATGACATGATGATGAAAAGACTGATGGCAGAATTTAAACTTTCCCTTACATGTTACTGCAATTTGACAGCAATTTTCTGGAATCAAAGTCACGTCTGAATGCAGCTTTACTGTGTTTCTGTGCATCATTAGTGGTGTCAAGTCACCTCGTTCTCACTTATGGACAAACTGAAGGAAAAATGTGTCTTATTCCCTGAAACGAAAGATGTTATTGTTCTTGTGTTCTCTTAGTAGTATTTCTCTGCACAAACCAGCCTTCACTTCAACACTGCTTTAGAACCTGACAGCCCTGCATGTTTGAGATGAATTTTACGAGTTTCTTTTGTTCTGTCGGTCTGATTTGGGTTTCCCTTCAAATTGTGGATGTGATTGTAGGTTTAGAGGACAAACGTGAAGCTGTTGGATGATGTGGTTTGTCTTTTGGCATGATACCCGTGATAAACTCATAATGACTGCAGAAACGGTTCAGAAACGGTCACTTCTGCTGGTTCACTGGGTTCACTGCTGTGTGCGTAGACATGTTCTGACCCTTGAAATGCTGAGTTTCATTTAAAAAAAAAAAAGTTTGGGTACTAAAAGAGGCACCAGCCTCAAGGTCTGTCTGTGCGGTTTTTACTCCATAGAGGACAAATTGTCGTGGCATCACAACTTTCAAGCACACATCTGGGTTCATGAGACAAGCAGCTGTTAGTGATCAACAGGAGGTACAGTCCTCACACGTACAGCTCCACACTTCTAATGCCTGAGAAATATGGCAAAACAGAGGAAAAATAACTATCAGGCAAGTGATAATATCTGAATTTCATCAGACTTAATAAATCTCATATTTTGATTGTGTAAGACTGAG